>OX453280.1:26275151-26307651 GCA_949710005.1 Ricordea florida | reverse complement strand
TTCTTACCTATGCAAGGCATGGTCATAAGCAGTAGGGCATAAGCTACTTTTCTTACCGTCTCACATGCAATGTTAAGGGAATAATTATTGATCGAGGGGCCATCAAGTAGAAGCGTCTCTTCTAAGAAGGATCGTCGATTGCGGTATGAAATGTGGCGCGCTATTTTTCTACAATTAGGAAGTCTTTGGCGCGAAGGAAAGTACATTCTAGAGGTGTTTTTCTCTCTCTTCTTTTGTATTATCCAGAAAATGTCTGCTTCCGATAATGACTCCGGCATGAGTGAGGATGGGATACCACTGTATATCGACTCCACTTCGTCGAGAGCTTGCAACATGAACGTAAGTTTGCAGCTTCGGAAATCTCGTTATTCAAATTTGTACTGTACACAGGTTTTACAACTCAAGACCATGTTTTGTATTCAGTGTTTCGAACTTGTAGTATCTGAACCAGCCAATATTTCGTATTCCCTTGCACTTATATACCTCGGCAAGAATACAGTTCACTCTTTTAGTGCCAATTGTTGCAATCTGTTCAAGAACGAACTAGAATTGCATTGCTCTGTATACCTTTGGATGAAATCGTTCGATGCCAAAGCGGAAACGCTAGACTATGAACGAGGATGATAACCAAATGTCAGGTCATATCATAAAGGCTTATAGGACAGGCATTAGATTGAAATCTGGAGTTCATTAGACTTTGTGCTAGTGCTTAAAGTTTAAATTCATTTTATTCTATTGTTCTGTCTAGACTATTTACTTTGATCTGCACTGGGGGTGTGTTTGGGGGTGGGACATTGCCATTTGATTTCACATCATGAATTTTTTGGTACATTTGCTCGTGTTCAGCCAAGAATAGGGTTCTTTCCTGCTTGGAATCATAAAAATAATTAAAAATTGTTCTTTCTCCTTTTATTCAGCTGTACTGAGCAGCTGTTTTTCTCTTACAATCACACCTAATCATGTGTTCAAGACAGGGGAAATTGTTATGGCTGCTTGTAGAGTCATACCAAATTAAAAAAACAAGAATTGTAATACAACACCTTCTTACACTATCTTTGAGACAAATGGATTTTGATAAACTCTGCCTGTCTTATTGCTGTATTTGGAGCATAATTCTATGTGTACATCTGTAGCGAGCCTTTAATTTTGCACTACATGGTATATAAAGTAGTTTTGCCAACCATGGACTCTAACTTAATTAAAGAGAGGTAGAAGAAATGGCCTAATTTTGAAATTTTGTTTCTTTGTGAATATTTTTGGTAATAGTTATGTAGAAATTTATGAATCATTGCCAGATGTGATGAATAGTTGTGTTTATAAAACTGAAAGTGAAACCCTGGGGAGTGCTGCCAGTCTGGAAGGCAGTGAATGATAAATGCCATATTTCAACCATATCTGACAAGTTTTGCAAAACATGCAGTTAAGATTCATTTTCATGTTTTGGTATTAAAATTGATTGAACACACTTGTGAGCTAAACCAAGTTTGAGTGCTACAATGATGCTCTACTCAGATATTCATATTGCACATTATTCTGTGCCGAAGATTAGAGTGAGAAAGGATATGTGATGTTGGTACATTGAAAATACAAACTGGTCAATGTACTCACAGGATTCTCATTTTAAAATGCTAGCTGCAAGTCAAAACAATGGCTACTTTCACTTCTGAGGCACCAGCTTCCTGTTGAAATAAGCAAACCTTTCTGTTCAGAACCCATCTCCTTAGCCATCTGCCTAACAGATTCAGTTGTCTCCCTTGGAACTATATTATACATTGTGAGCTCAGTTGGTCGCATGAGCACTGGACTATCCTGTGGAAGGTCTTGGTTTCGAACCTCAGCCAGACCATCACTCAGTGTCTTTAAATTACTGTGGAGAAAGTGCTGCCTTGCAATGACATCTGTAAATGGTTAGACTTTCTAACCTTCTTGGATAAGGATGAGATGAGAGACCATTGCAGGGGCACCCAACGAATGATTTCGGTAAAATATCTGTTCGAATGTAAGGTCGCCTAAATTTTTCGGAAAATTTCTCCTCAAGGGAAAGAACACGTTGTCTTGATTTTCGGAAAAAAAAAATTGCCCTAGAATTTGCGTTTAGGTGGTCGAGAAAAAGTTGTCCAAGACTTTTCGTAAATAGATAGTCAACAGAAAGTTACCCTAGAATTTTCGTTCGAGTTACAACTCGCAATTTTTGGACGTCGTCTGCAAGTTAGGGATGTATAACGCATGGGTGGAGAAAATCGAAGCAAGATTTATCTGAGAAGGCAGTCCAAATTCACCAAATCAGAACGTCTTTGTTTAACGTTGTACTCTCGTACTGACTTGAACGACCTGGTAAGCTTAATTCTCACAGTCTTTATGCTGTTGACCGACCATTCCGACGCTATAAAACTTAGGTCATCCTCATATTTTTTTTTTTCGTTTAGCGTCGAATGCGTTTTCTGATATTGGGTCGGTCGGTCGGATTGAAAAAAAAGAAAGTTAAAAAAAAAAAGTCATAAGAATTATTTCAAGTGAAAAATGGTCCAACTACGTACTGAGTTACTTTTTTTTAAATGCCAAAAATTTGGGTCGGTCGGACGACGCTAAACGGAGAAAAAAAATAGGATGGCCTTAACGCTTATGGATAAGCTGGATATGTTTATACTAGATTTGTTTTCTCCTTGTTTAAAACGCTTTTCCGCGATCAAATTAAAAACTGGAAATTTTATCGGTTTCAAACATGTATAGGTAATAATAATAAACATTCACCTTACATCTAACTGATTTAAGTGATCTGAATGCTTTATTTTTCTAAGTTATGGAAGATATGGTCGACGGTAATGTCGGCTTCTTTGTCTCTGTTCAGTAGCGTGTGATTTCTTCCCCTAATACTTTCGAATAAAAAAGTTACTCCCCTGCAATCTTCGGATGCGCGTTACGGTTTGCCTAAAATTTTCGGAATCTCTTCATAGACGCAAGCTTTTACAAAAAGGTCTCCTAAAAATTTCTAATGACAGCAATGCTAGCACGAGTTCTTCATTTTTCGAACAGACCTATAAAGGTAGCTAAAACTTTCGGATGAGCCAAAAAGGCCGCCTAGGATTTTCGAGACGAACACAGTTCCCCTAAGAAATCCGAACAGATAAATAGTTTTTAGGGCAGCTCCAAATTAATGAAACGGGCTTCTAAAGCATAGAATATTCCATTTAAGGCACTTCTGAGGTATTTGGAAAAATTTGGTCGTTGGGTGCCCCTGCCATTGGTCACAGCTGTCTCACAACCCTTGTTCTTTAACTTTATGTATCATTAAAGAACCCATACACTGCTTGCAGAGATCAGTAGGGGACGTATACATGTAGATCCCAGTGTTGTGGTCTGGCTCTTGTGAATGTAATCTTTCATATTCACGCTTGGGATGGGTTCTTGCATTGTTACTGAAAGCCCTATCAGGAGAGTGTCAATAAGCTTTTGTATTATATTGTCCATTGTGTGTAATTTGGATCATTTATTGTGTACCATAAGAAGTCAGCTTGTTGTGATCACAGTTTATTGTACATGTTATTGTAATACCTGACAGTTCAGGCCTCAAGGATTTACAAGAAGACTGATGGTACTGTCAAGTCTTATGTCACAATTCATTTAAAAGATTGGCATATTTGTCTCCAGCAGAGATAAAGTTTCAGTCCCTACTCACAGCAAGCAAGATATGATTCAAAAATTTGATAGCTAACAATTGCATTCATTATGATGATTATGTTTTGCCACTAACTTTAGTTTTTGTCAGCTTAATACAATAATTATCAGCTGACTTCATGATAATTGTAATTACAGTTGTCAAGGAAACAGAATAAAGAACAATTGTTTAAGGCAACCTATCTGCAGTCAGAGAATATTGAATTGATCTACTGCAATGCTGTATGATCATTATTTTATTAGAATAATGAATAGAATTTAAGGAGACCATTAGGGAGAGTTAAAAACATAATTATTCTGACTTAATAAAGTGGGACTTGGTTACAATCACTGAATCATATACATACAACACTTGTACTGTAGATCATTTTTACTTTCTCTACCATAGGAATGCCCAATTAATTAAGTTTAAAAAGGGCTTGCCTTGGTTTTTGTTATTCAGTCACAAATTGCCCTCTTATCTGTATGGCACATGGGTGAGTTTGAGAGGACATTCAAAACAGGTGTCAACTTCAAAAAAAAAAAAAAACACCAGAATAACACATTTTGTTGATGAACAAAATTTCATTTTGCGTTGAAGTTAATATATTATTTGAGAGCCAATATAGTAGTCACAGTGTATCAATTTTGTTGATATATATATATATATAAAACTAATCCTGCTCTGGGTAATGATCAAAGCCTAAGTGCTCTTCTGTACTATTGTACTAAAATAGGGAAGCCAGATTTTACGAAATTAGACGTTATAACTTTGTTATTATGATTTCTTAAGCTCTTGGCAATATTGTTTTTGAATTCCTGATTTAAGGTTGCTACACCGGCAGAATTTGTGAAAAGATTTGGTGGCTCCCGAGTGATTGAGAAAGTGTTAATAGCCAACAATGGAATTGCTGCAGTGAAGTGCATGCAATCTGTGCGTACCTGGGCTTACGAATTGTTTGGCAATGAGAGAGCCATACGATTTGTTGCCATGGTTACACCAGAAGACCTTAGGGTAAGTAACTAAGGTAACAGTTGGGGAGGTGCATTGCCATTCAATGTTGTTCTTGCCGTTATGTCTGCTGTGCACATGCATTGGCCAAGTGTATGGACATCATGGAACATGGTGAAAGATCTCATTTGCTCTATTTGCATTTTATTTTAAAATAATTAGAAATTTTAGCTAAATTTAATCAATACACGGAATCTGTATCAATTGTTGCTTTTATTTACTATTTATTTTTATTCATGTTTTTTGGTTCTGTGTTGTTTCTCTTGAGAGCTGGATTAATAGAACTGGCTGGTTTCAGATCTATAACTGTGGTATTATATTTTCTAGGCTAATGCAGAGTACATCAAAATGGCTGACCAGTATGTACCTGTACCAGGAGGAACAAACAACAACAATTATGCTAATGTGGAACTGATCCTGGACATTGCAAAAAGGATTCCAGTGCAAGTGAGCTGTGTCAAATTATATACAGCATAATGATAAGTGATAAGTTACTAATGAATAAGACTTACACAGATTTTATGGAGTCATAATCACTTAATGCACTAAGGATTTTCTATGAAAGCAGATTGCAGTTGAGTGGTTTATAGACCCTAAATTGAATAGCTGCATGAAGACCTGACAAACACTGTATGAAATATAAAATTGTAATTTTATATCGTGCAAATATCCATGTCTGATGTCACACATAAAACAAAGACACCTGTACAGGTATGCACTTGCTAATCTTATAGGATTCCTACAGGCAGTGGGGGTGAGATTACATTATAAACCCTTCAATTACAATACTTGCATGCAGCCAGGATGACATTGTATCATTGATAGTAACTGTATTGCGCTTGCTTTGTGTCAGGCTGTGTGGGCTGGCTGGGGTCATGCTTCAGAAAATCCCAAACTTCCAGATCTTTTATCAAAACATGGAATCACATTTATTGGTAAGACCATGCATGAATAATAATTATTGTCATCATATCTCAGTAATTTTTATGATCAAGCTCTTAATTTACTGATATACATGTATACTAAGATTAAAAATTGAAGATCATTTTTGGTGAACCTCTTTAGGTCCTCCAGCGTCGGCTATGTGGGCTCTTGGTGATAAAATAGCATCTACAATAGTTGCACAGACAGTGGGAGTACCTACACTACCCTGGAGTGGATCTGGTGAGTTGACTATAGTGTATATAAAGTGAGTATAGTAAAGAGAAAATTGGAACTACTACTGTTCTATGGTGTTCTGTGCAGGGATTGCGCAGTTAAAGTTTTTGAGTGGTGGTTGTGTTCGATTGCACAATTAACTTTGAAAAGCATATAAGGGGAATCTGCAAGTCAGCTTTCTTTCACATTAAGAACATTTCTCAAGCTTGCAAATATGTTATTACTGACTTGATCTTCTAGAACCCTTGGTAATGAGTTTGTTATGTCTTATAGAATCAACAGCTGTAATTCTTTATTGTATGGCCTGCCTAGCTACTTAATCCAGTGCTTACAGTGTGCTCTTAATTCAGCTGCGAGACTTATATATCTATGTCACGCAAGGCTCATCATATCACGCAAGAAATCATTCAATTATTTAACAGTGTTTGACTTATGGCCTTAACAGGACTTAAACTTGACCCATCATCTGATGATTTTGTTGATGGAAAAGTGGTAGGTGTTTCAGAGGATCTATACATGAAAGGTTGCATCCAAGATGTTGCAGAGGGAATTAAGGTAGGATTTAATAGTTGAAGTCGTATATTGGTTCGTTCTGGAAGGGAAACCTGTGGTCAAATTTCAAGGTTAATTATGATTCAATTTTATACTATAATAACTATTTCATAGCCAAGCTAATAATTTTAATCTTATTAATAACTAATATCTCTTAATAAATAAACTGATTATTAATCAATTTTCTTTCTCTAACACATGTAGGTTGCAAGAAACATTGGCTACCCAGTCATGATCAAAGCATCCGAGGGAGGTGGTGGAAAAGGAATCCGTAAAGCTTGTAATGATGATGAATTCACAAACTTTTTCAGACAGGTAAATTCAAGGAATTGTTCAATTACAATTCAAGAGTACAAATAAAAACTATTTTTCCTTTTATTGGCAGATATTTATACCGAAACTATTTAATCAGCTTCTCAAGTAGTAAGCAGAAAGAATCAGAAAATTGTAAAGTACTAAATCTTAAGCTCCAAATACCATATGTGTATTTGGGAGGATTTGGCTGCAAACAAAAACTTTCAGTCAGTTTTCATTCTGAAGTGTTTATCTTAAACTGTTTTGCAGGTACAAAGTGAAATCCCTGGATCACCTGTATTTGTCATGAAGCTTGCTCACAAGTATGTCAATTAATATGTTTTGTGGTATGCTGGTGAGTGACTTATTGGGCATGTGCCATCTCTCGGCCATTTACCAAGTTGTTTTCTTGCGCATTGTCAGTCCAGATTCATTGCTTGAACTTCCAAGTTTTGTAATAATAAATAGCTCTACATGTACTTTCTGTCTTCTAGGGAACGTTTATAGTTGTCGTTAATATTTATGCAAACTTTGTATTGACTGTATATAAATATAGCATTTAAAATTTCTACCTGGCATTCCCTTTTCTGTTGTCAATGAACATTGTGAACACTGTTAACACTGTCCATTTAAAAGTGAACATGACATAGTAGGCAGGTTGTTTTATTCTAACATTATCTCAATTCATGTCTCCAGTGCTCGACATTTAGAGGTTCAGTTGCTGGCTGATGAACATGGAAATGCAGTGTCTCTGTTTGGGAGAGACTGCTCTGTACAGCGACGACATCAGAAGATCATTGAGGAAGCACCAGCCGCTATAGCTAACCCAGAAGTTTTCAGAAAAATGGAAGAGGTAATATTTGTAACAATGAAAATGGTTTCAAAGAATAAAATTTTGAAAGGTTAGAAGACCATAGAGTACTAAAATCTGGATAACATTGTACACTACATGGTATTAGCATGATTGCTAATTCTGAAAATCAAACTTTTGAGAACTGCTATAGTATGATTTTATATTGTATAATATGTGCTTTAATGCTTAAATCTCAAAGTTGATGTGCAACGTAGGCATTTATAAATTATAACCTTGAGTGTTTGCCTCTGTTCTGACTTGTTTTTAGCAGATACAGGCAGATACAGGCAGATACAGGCACAGAACATACATTTTACTGTTTTCTTCAAAGTTAATGTGGTTACTATGTTTGTCCTCCTGTCCCCCATCCCCTGGCAAGAATTTTTTTATGCAGACAATGCCCTACAGCATAAGTGTGCCTCTGGTGGAAAAATAAAAGAATATGAAGGAATGTGAACTTTGGCTGTTCAACTACTGTGTTTTTCCAAAAAAAGCAGCATTTGATTGGATTTTGTGTTGAATAGTATCAACTGATTGCCTTTCTTTGTTAGGATGCTGTAAACCTAGGACTACTGGTGGGGTATGTCAGTGCAGGAACTGTAGAGTATTTGTACCATGCTGATGATCACACATTCCACTTCCTTGAGTTAAATCCAAGGTTGCAGGTGAGACCTACTCAGTTCATTCATTAAACCTGTTATCGTGACTCTGGATTTTACAGTGTGCTGTGGGAATTGGAGGCAGTGTCAGCCATTAGGGTTCCAGGTGTAATGGAAAAATGGTTCTGAGTACAGTAATATGGGCAACATGCATGGTTACATTATTCATTGTTGTTCTTGCTGAATTTGTTGAGGTATTTCTTTTTTCATGATGCAGTATTATTTATTTCTTGTATAATTCTTTTTTGCTCATTGTTGATCTTTGTTGATATTTTTCAGGTGGAACACCCTTGCACTGAAATGGTTGCTGACATAAACCTCCCAGCAGCTCAGCTGCAGGTTGGTACAGCTTCAGGTCTTCTCCTTTCCCTCTCTCCCTATCTACCTTGCCTGCCCCTTCTACTGTGTCTGTGCTCTCCCCTCCCTACATTGTGCCTCTTCACACTCCTTTCCTTATGTACCTCCTATGTACCTCCCTAATCGCCTCTCTGTAAACTGCGCATGTGCCTACCTACTCTCCCTTCCTAAAAATGCATGCCCTGTGTACCTCTCTACTACAAACCTACTTTGTTCCTACTTCACTCCCCTCTGGGTCCCTACCATGTACCTCCCCAGTTTTCCTTAAATATTTTGAACCTCTTTACTCTCTGCATATAGTTCTCTACACAACTCCAATGTGCCTCTCCGTTCTTTCTTTAGTACTTTTCCTTTTCTTTTCTCTCTGTTTTCTTTCCGTTTTCTTCCACCTTTTTCCACCTCTTATATTAGACATATGTCAAAGACTTTTATTCCATAAGGGAAGAGCTGTAATAATTATTGTTTTAAGGCAAAATATTGAAGCTTTGGACTTTTCTTATATGCAGCAGTTACAATTACTTATGTGCTCTTTACTTACAGGTTGCAATGGGTATTCCATTATATAACATCAAAGACATCAGAATCCTCTATGGCATGGATCCATATGGAAAAGAACCTATTAACTTTGAAAAGTAAGAACAGTTTGTTTACCATGAAACAGTTTTGTGCAATGCAAGCTAGCCTCCCACTGATGATACTTTCCTTTTTTCCTTTATTATTATTGTTATTATTACGGTTATTATTATTACTATTATTATTATCATTATTATTATTATTATTATTATTATTATTATTATCATTACTATTATTATTGTTGTTCATATACCTCTTACTGACCTAGTTCGAGGTCCGTACTGTAAGTTACGCACCGAGTTTTTTCCGCTCGAATTTATGGCCCAAGCGCGAAGTAACTGCTTGGTGGTTGGTGTAACTGCTATCGTGGTCTTCATGACTCGTCATGAGTGGAGCTGATTGTGTCCCATTACAGACTTGATACAGTTCCCATATCGATGTTCTTGAAGTACTCTTTGTGAAAAACCCGTCGTTTTTCCTTGGCGATGTCGAACAATTCTTGCATTTGGTTCGAATTAAGTTCTTTGCTCATTTATTAACTCCTAGAAGGACTTCAAGCCATTTTTGAAAATCTTAGAGGTAAATTTTGTTGTTTTTGTTGCGTAATGTTTATCAGAGCTTCGGACATTTTGAACGAGGTTCGGCAGAGTTATGCTCCAGTCAATTGAAACCACGGCCCCTCGACCCCCGGGACATAGCCGTCGAGTAACAGGAGTATGGCCGTGGAAAAATGTTATTGTAATATAGCATTTTCCCGCGGGGGGGGGGGGGGGGTGGCAGTAACGCTTTTGTTGAATTCCGTGTGTATATAAAAGATTGGTCGACTACTATGGAAATCAAGTCTCCAAAATATTGTACCTACCGGGGCCATGGGGACGGGGATTGTACCAACATCCTTCCCCCGATAGGCGGGGTAGTTAGGGACGGACCATTAGAAAAGTGATGGGGGGGGGGGGGGGGTGGGGAATTTTCAGCTTGCACGAATTTTTTTTTCGCTCACTGCTTGTGCAGGAATTTTTTTTTCAGGTGAACCCCTCTGCACGAATTTTTTTTTTACTACGTATGAAAAAGTCACAGTTGGACCTTCCTTCTGCATGAATTTTTTTTTTACCTTCTTCTTTGCATGAATTTTCTTTTGGCATTTTCCCTTGCATGAATTTTTTTTTGTTTTTTTTCCCCACCCCGCCCCCCATCACTTTTCTAATGGTCCGTCCCTTAACAAATGTAACACTGTAGAATTTTTCCATTCCCCGCTATGTCCCGGGAGTCGGGGGAGCCGTGGTTTCAATTCACTGGAGCATTAGAATTCCTTTATTTTAATATTTGTAAGAAAATTTGACATAGGAAAGCCTGAAATAACCTTAAATTGAAGTTTTTATCTTTCTTGGTCGGTAAACCCGTAGAGACTGCGGTTCATTGCTTTAAATAACCAAGATTTAATAAGCCAATCAGAAGGCTGGAAATGCAATAATAGAGATTGAAAGTTTAATAATAATAGTAATCATAATTTTTATTACTATTATTGTTATCATCACTATTATTATTACTGTCATTATAATTAAATTAATTATGTTTTTTATGGAAAGCACTATTATTATTATTATTATTATTATTATTATTGTTGTTGTTGTTGTTGTTATCTTTTTTTCATGATCGTTTTTTATGATGCCCGTTTTGGAAAGCGCAGGTGTCTGTTAGTTTATTTACTTTTTTCATACTGTGCGCTAACTCAGTCTTACTGCTGTTTAGGCCATCTCACCACCCAAGCCCCAAGGGACACGTGATTGCAACTCGCATCACCTCAGAGAATCCTGATAAGGTACAAAATAAACGAGACTTCCCCAGACGAAGTCGAGGGAAACATCAGGACTCGAGGGAAAACAAAACTAACTAGTTTCCCGAGGGACCATACGTTAAGTGTTTTGTTATATATTTAGACTTTTCCTTAAACAAAATATAGCAAGAACATCAAAAAAAAAAAAAAAAAAAAGAAAGACGGCACAACTGGCGCGCGGGCAGCAATTGCGATATTGTATCCCAGTCGGGATATATTTGAATTTGATCAGGGGCACGTGACCAAACATCAACCAATCACAGTGCTCGTTTTGTTTGGTGAAATTGTAGGTATAACAAATAACTCTTAATGATTGGTCCCGAGGTGAACAGTGAATTTTGTTTTCTGAGAATTGAGATTCGAGGGAAACAAGGTTAACTTAGGCCCAGTTCAGACGCCGTACTTCAGCCGCGCCGAATCGAATTGATATTTAGGCCGACCTAAATTAATTGATCCCAGCTGAATTGATTCAGACGCCGAACTTAATGTTGCCGAAACGAATTCAGTGAGGAGAGAATTGAGACACAGTTAATGATTGATTAAGTACTGATTAAATGTGGACGCCGAGAGGTCTGGCAGAAACCACCAAACAAGAACCTTTATCAATGTAGCTTTATACGCACTTCTCCTCCGCTTTCGTAGCGTCTTTTATTGTCACTTCTGGATGTGGCTCGCAAAACGCAACGCTTTTATCAGCGACCCAGCCCTGGTAATATTCGTATTCTTCAAAAATGAAACCGTTATTGCATATGGGAATTTCACATTTGAACCAAATATACTCGATCGTGGTGAACGGCACGGTGTCGCATTCAGATTGGGACTTTGGAGTCGCACGAAACTATGCAAAGTTTTACCTGCCATTTTTCGTTCTCCGATAACCTGCGCATGCTCTCAGATAAAAATACAATGGAAATATATTATGAGAATTTATGCATTTGATTTGGCTCATGTGAAGTACGGCGTCTGAATCAAGGCCGGCCGGTCTACAGCCGTTCTTCCCGGCTGAACCAGGCGGGATTAATTGCTGGGCCAATGTAATTAAATCAGCCGTTCCGAATTGATTCAGACGCCGTACTTCACATGAACTTAATTCGTTGAATTCGATTCGGCTCGGCTGAAGTACGGCGTCTGAACCGGGCCTTATCCCTAAGAAGTGATTTGTTGTATAGCAAAACAAAAACTCTCTAATCACGTGCATCAACGGTCAACATTTCGCGGGTAACAGTGAACTGTTTTCCGTTTGACGTCATAGACTTTGCAATGTTGCCCGCTCATGGTATTTGGCAGTAAACAGTTTCAATGTTAGATGTCATGTGACCATGAGCTAGCCAATGAGTGGGCGCGCTGTAGCGGGAAAAACGCCAGCTATATAACAACTTTCATTATCGAAGCATTTGATAAATCCATTTTTGGTATGTGTTTCATTTTCTCACCAACACAGCACCAGTTTCTTTAGGAAGTGACCCCTTTTTGTGTGTATGAACTGTTGGACCACATCAGTCAGTTAAAAGCAATTGACAGTGATCCTTGGAACTCTGTCTCTCTCTCTTCTGACTGAGAAGTGTAAACGCGCAATGATTCTTGGGATTCCTTGACGGCATTCCGCAATCGAAACTTTTCATTATTACGTCTTTAGAAGGACATTTCTTGTAGCATTGTATTGTTTTTTTCTCTAAATATGTCGATGGTAAAAAGAAGCTGCTAGATTAGTTTGCTGGAGAACTGATACGAAAAGATTCACGTGTCGACCAATCCGAGCGGTTCATTCAACGTTTGACTGACCCCCCGTCAGTTCTGACGGTGATGTTTTCGTGTTTTCCAGGGCTTCAAGCCCAGCAGTGGAACCGTTGAAGAGTTGACATTCCGCAGTATGAAGCACGTTTGGGGCTACTTCAGCGTGGCGGCTGATGGAGGACTTCATGAGTTTGCGGACTCACAGTTTGGTCACTGCTTTGCATGGGGCGAAGACCGAGAGGCCGCGAGAAGGTATTGAACTAACACAAAAACAGACCAAACAAACAAACAAACAATAAAAAAAACGCTTTCATATGTCTCACGACGTAATCACTTGGATGTGCATCGATTTCATTTCATCTCATCGATCCCTCCGAAAGGCCCAGCGACGGCCATTTTTTTCGTTGGGTACACCTCTATAGGGAATGATCTGCACTTTGCAAATTATTAGTTGAGGTTGGGCCGTTACAGCTTACTAAACTATAAAAACCCTGAAAGTTTGTTTAGGTGGAAAAGACAATACATCCTTGTTGGATCCTGTTGATGTAGCGGTATTGAGGGGAATTTCAAATAAGTTTAAGATGCAAGGACGACTATTTGTTGATGGAATCTATCGCAGGCAATATTGAATGTTCAGATACTACAAGGAAAGTAAGAGTTTGCCCAGTTTAAATCTGCTTGAAAGTTGTTAACTTGCCATTTTGGTTGTATTTATTATTAAGAATGCACTCTCTTTGTACCTTGCCTTAGACACATGGTCTTAGCTTTAAAGGAAATTTCCATACGTGGTGATTTCCGAACCACAGTGGAATATCTCGTCAAACTTCTGGAACACGAAAACTTCACAAAGAATACAATTAACACTGGATGGCTGGATTTCCTTATTGCTGAACGAGTTCAGGTCAGTGATTTAAATTCTGTGCCCAATTTTACATTTTTCACAAAGGCAGATGTAAACAATCACGACAGAAAGTAGAATAAAATCATTTAATTAAAAAGGAAAATAAATAAAACAAAGGCAAGCAAAAAACAAGTCCACTGAAGAGTTAAAAATTGACTCAAGACCCCTAAACTAAAGTAGTTTTTCAGTGGACAAGTGCACATTGCAACCACGTGAACGGTCAGAGATAGTCTGCCCTTGCACTTGCTCCGGTTAAGGTATTGAGGTGAGATATCAAACATGAGATACAGTGTTTCATCACATATCAGACATCGAGAAGAGAGTTGAAAATGCGACGCGCAGCAGAGTATTTTTGACGAAACTCGCGGTGTTTGATATGCGATGAAACACACATATCGAGTGTTTGGTATAGCTTCTCGAACAAACTTATTTAGAAGGAAAAATTAGCGATGCAAACACGTCACGGCAGGGTTTTCAACAGTTTTGTAAAGTAGCTGACATATTTCTGATAGCACCGAACTTGACAGTTTTTGGCACTGCAAGGCGCCTTATGAGCGCTGAAAAACCATCAAATATTGGTCTCAAAGTACCGGACATGGAATGGGAAACGACCGGACGTAACGTCCGGCCTCCAGCCTCAAACGAAGACCCAGTCACTGTGCTTGATTTCCTTTGTTTTTCCTTCACGCGTTATTGATGAGTTTGGGGATTGTCTTTCTCTTGTGTATCTTTCTTGCAGACTGAGCGACCTGATACAATTCTTGGTGTTATTTGTGGCGCCGTTCACGTAGCAGATATGGCTATCAGCAAGCGGCACGTAAACTTCAAGTCTGCTCTTGAAAGGTACAAACGTGAGAATTAATTTATTATAGCTTTATCTGCCTTTTTCTTTCTCTTTTACGTTGTTATGCTATGTTTATGTTACGTTTTTAAGGCACCCATGTAGTATAGTTCTGTTTATACCAGATGTTTCTGCCATCCCAAAGCCTCGCACAGTTTAGGGACTGTTCATTTTTTACGAGAGAGGGGGGTGGTGTGATCTGGGAAGAACCATTTAAAAATTGCCTGTACCCCCCTTCAGCTTGCCAATGCCCCCCCTTTAAGCTGCGATGTCATTGGTGGGCTCCTGTTAAAACATGACATGCCATTTCAAAGTATTGTGACAATATTTCAGGCCACACCCCCCTTTTCCACATTTTGTTTTTGGAATGGCCCCCCTCGAAAGCCGTTTTTTTCGCATGCCCCCCCCCCCAATCCCACCAGCGCTCCCTTCCTTGTAAAAAATGAACAGTCTCTTAAACACGAAGATGCGCTATAAAAGGGATAGCTCTGCTTCCTGCCTCAGATCGAATTTGCATATCGAACTCAGCTCGAAATTGATGGCGACCAACTGTCAAACCAAACAGAGACGGAGCACGTAGAAAACGTAGTTTAGTTTCCTATTTGATGTCGAATAAATGAATTTTGTTTATAAAATTTTTCTTTAATTATTTAAACCAAAAATGTCATTTAGCCTCGTAAATCCCGGTGCATCGTCGAGGAAGTTGCACGATGGTGTTTAAGGGATTCAAACCCTCCACGCAACAACTGACAGTGTCTACTTATTACCGTTAGTGAAAGCCACACACGTCCGCATTTGGTAGATTGAAGAAGTTTGTGTTAAGTCCGTCCAAAATCCCTCAGGAGATAATTTCCTTCACCTGTTTGCGAAACAGCGTTTTTGACAGTTAAAAGAGAATTTGCGTTTTGATCACTTTTGGTGCGGAAAACCTAATGACGAATGAAACCTGATCCCTGAGCGTTAACGGTTTGCTTAGATGACTAATTGTTTCCAATTCAATGTTTTTTCTTTAGAGGACAGATCTTGTCTACTGAATGTTTGGTGAATACGGAGGATGTTGAACTCATTTACGAGGGATTCAAGTACTGCATAAGGGTGAGTAAGATCAATTAGGGGCCCATCCACACTAACAAGTCTTCGTTTTCATCCCAACAGAAACGAAGCAAAACATCTTCATCTACACTAGCGTTGTCGTATCGTTTTCACCTATCCACACGAAAACGCTCAAAACAGTCTCTTCTTTGTCTCGTAACGGATCAACAAGAGGCACTTCCGTTTCTCCGTCTATAAGCTGCATGGTCATAGCATAGAGGTTCGGCTGTGGTTTATAATCATTGTATTAACCCTTTAAGCCCTAAGGGGTCTCCCTGTGATGAGTAAAATCGTCTGGCGTTAGCCAGAGTAAGATCTATAAAGACACTATTGGGGCTAAAAGGGTTAAGAGGAGTAGGCGTTGTTTGTGTGACATTCTTCTGTGCAATTTACAGGTTTCCAAGTCAGGACCCAATACTTACTTTCTTGTCATGAATAATTCCTGGACGGAAGTGGAAGCGCACAGGTAAATGGTGCACTGTATTGAAAGGAAAGTTAACCTCGAAGGCGTTGAGTGCATGTGGCTCTTACAACGCTCCATGCTACTGTTTCATTAAGTAACCAAAACGCGCCGAGTGCATTATTTGGCTAGAGGAACACGCTGGATTTTTCAAGAACACGGGAAAATTACGGTAAGATTTCCGTACAGGTCCCTACTTCATTATGCATTCTGTAACTATACTATTTCGTTCTTCGAACACAGGAAATATTTGCACGTGCATTACACTAGACAAGACAGCTTCAGCATGCATAATGAAGTAGGGACCTGTGCGAAAATCTTACCAAAATTACCTGTAGAAGCACAAACACGAGTACCTCTCGCTCAGTTCAGGTGTTCTTGAAAGTTCCCAAATGTTCATATATCTCCGCAAAACACGAGGAAAACGTTTTCATAATTCCTTTGTGAAATGCCATTGTATTAATTTAACCACTAGAAAACTTGTTTTGAAAAACTAGAGGTGACTCAAAGAATTAAAAATAAAAATACAAAACCCAACGTAGACTAAAAAGTTTAATATTTGTAACTAATAATCATTCTTTTTCTTCGATCAATGAAATGACAAATCGTTACTTGGAAATGGCTGCGTTGGAAACGCCAGTACGAAAGCGCTGGCAATAGGAAATGTGTGCGCGACGTATCATGTTTATCATCATATTATTGCCTAAATTACACTCTGGACGTGATCTGCGTGCGTGCGAGTGTGATTGCGTGCCAGCGTACGTGCGTGCGTGCGTGTAAAATGAAACAGACTTATGGTAAGCCAATAGAAGAACGTTTTAATAAAGTTGTTTTGTGGTGTTTTTAGGATGAGTGACGGTGGTTTACTTCTGTCGTGGAATGAAGGTAGCCATGCCACGTACATGAAGGAAGAAGTAGACAGGTACTTTAATATGCGAACCTTTGCTACTTTGTTTGTTCACGTTTTACTTCATAAGCAAAGCACTTTTCTGTCAGATTCTACCCGACGTTATCTACGCCATGTACGAACTGGCTCTACAGACGTAAAGAGCTCGTAAAACCTGTGACTTATCACAATTGTCAGCGCTTTTCGGATTATATCCTATTCTAGTTGGATTGGAGTTTTTCAAAAGAAATGATCGCGAAAGCTTACCACTCTGAAATTCACCTGGGAAAATTACACTCATGAATTTGTGAATGGTTAAAATGCGCGTTCTTTGAAGAAGTTCAAAGAAGATCTCCGTGATAATCTGTTATGAGTATCAAAACCCTTTGTATTTCAGTTATAGAATGACGATCAGTGGAAAGACGTGCATGTTTCAGAAAGAAAATGATCCCACAGTTTTGAGGTACGTTCATCTAGCATTACCATAGATGCGTGTCTATCCTTGGTGTTGAAATATTTTGTGAGGAAGTGTCTGTTTTCTCGGATGTGCTTTCCTCAAGAAAATTGTACGTCTGTAACTACTTTTTATCTGGTGTATTATGTTCTATTAAATATAATGTCTTATTATATGGCTGGTTCTGCAAGCGGGCAAGATTAGGTGAATCCTGGGTTCTAATTGGCCACTCGGGATTTCCCGCTGTGTCCTGCAAAACAGAGCAAAATTGCCCTAACGTAAGCCTTTTATCGACCAAGGTTGTTTTGTCAAGATGGCTACATATTTGTCTGGTTCTTTTATGCGTTTTTATTGACCGAGACAGAGTTGAGGTTAAAAAAGACGTAAAAAGAGGATGCAGCCTATATGCCGCCATATTGACCTCACGCTTGGTTAATAACGCGTATTTATTTTTTGGGTAGGTCTCCTTCTGCCGGTAAGCTTATTCATTTTACAGTTGATGATGGCGGACACGTTTTTCAAGGAGAATCCTATGCTGAGATTGAAGTAAGTTGCTACTGTGCGTGCATTCATTAGCAGTGAACTTTAGTTTACATCAGTGTGTCATACAAATCTTGGAAAGTCATGACTGCTGAATAGAATTGATGGGAAAAGAAGTAGTTTGGAATGGCTTGTCTAGAACCTTAATGATCATCATGATGTTGTATCACCAAGTATAGAGCGTTTTCACTCACGTGGCCAGCAGCCATGCAAATTTTTTGGAACAAAAGAAAGTTTTTACATAAGAAAAGAGTTCAACTCCCAGAGGATTAGTTTGGAACACCAACATGGCCGCCGTTTCATTGTTTTGGAACACCAATATGGCTGCTGTGACATCATGTGAAAACGCTCTATAGTGTAACGTCGTCTCGTAGCAGCCAGCAATAGGCCAACTAGGTGCAACCCTTTGGAACAGCTTACCCTGTAACATTAGATAGTCTGGCTCATTGAATCAATTTAAACGTCTCCTCGATCGTAATTTTTGAAACACACCGCATTCATGGAAATCAGATTTATAAGTAGCATCTTGTTGTAAGTTAAGATAATATTAGGATTAGGAATTTAGGTTTTAGGATCTTAGACATCGTATTGAAATTTTATTGTACCTGATGAATTTTTTTTTACCATGTATGAATAATGATTAAAGATCACGGCGCGCAATTTATGCGTTAACCTTGTTTAATGTTTCCTTTGTTTGAAGTGATAGCTGTATTTTTTGTTTAATTGCACAGGTCATGAAAATGGTGATGTCGTTAACTGTGAGTGAAAGTGGGTGGTAAGTTCAACCACTTTAGAAATAACCAAAAGTCGATCACAATCGTAACGTGCAATCTTGGAAACCGAAACCAGAGTTGTCCTAGTAGAAACCAAGTAGAACACTGTCTTCGATGTTATACGAGTCTAATTCTTTTCGATTTTTCCTGAAAAGAGTATGTTGAGTTTTTAACTTCGGTTTTTAGCTACTCACTATCCCAACAAATAGAGGTCACGTTAACCGATCAAGATTTGTACAGGTAATATGCGAGTTAGTTTTTGCTTATACTAGAGTTTATAGTTGCTGCGAGTATTTTGATCGTATTTTTTCGTTTCGATCTTGACTTTTGACCAAAATAACAAACCTTCAGTCGTAGCTTTTCCTTTTTATACTATGAATGCGCTTTGCAAGTCTCATTTTTAATGTGGAAACAATTGTTTGAATTAACGTATAATTGATTGAATACCACCACAGTACATATATGTATGTGGTAGTTAAAACTCTCAGATAAAGAGTTGAGGGAGTTTAGGGAGGCAGCGTGGTCGAGTGGTTAGGGCGCCGGACTTGTAATCTGGTCACTGTCCCGGGTTCGATTCCGGGTCCCGGGTTCGATGTCCCGGGTTCGATGGATATGTAATACGGTAATCCCGAGTTTCATATCCTTCACATCATCGGCCACGCTTGTAAATAGCCAACTGGTCTGCCTTCCGCCAGTTGGGATTCTTAGCAAAGAGTTTATGTTATAGCCCACAATGTAAACTGCTGGGTTACCAGTAATTGTGTCAGCTATTAAAGTTTTTTTTTTTTTAACGTTTCATTTGTCGTGTTGAACAGTGTACACTACGTGAAGAATCACGGAGCTGTACTAGAGCCTGGCTCAGTTGTAGCAAAGTTGGAGTTAGATGATCCCAGCAAAGTTACGCAGGTAAGAGTTTTTTTCTTTTCCTTTACAGCCATGTACGGAAGTGTCAGATCCTGAGTACCATGTCTATGTAATCATATAGAGGTGTGCCATACACACCTCAGCATTGATGGATTACAGCTGGTACAGTGAATGGGAGATCCACGAAATGTATATTTTGTCCCGCGTGTTTTTGTTTTTGAACGAAAGGTGCTTTTTGGATGTTTTTAGGGGTTAACTGCTAGCTTTCATCTCTTGTGCCCGATACCTTCTCTTACGTGGAACACCTCTTGGCCGAAAACATTTGATTGTGCAACTGTTATTCAACTTTTTTTACCAGGCGTCTCGTTAAACTTACTTCCTTGGGATGCTTTCATATCTCTCTGTTGTTCTTCTTTGTTTTTTTTCTAGGCACAGCCGTTTCTAGGGGAGTTTCCTCAGACTAGAAGTCCAAAGCTGAAAGGAAGCAAGCTGCATCAAGTGAGTGAGACACACGGAGACAGCAATCTTGTTATTTTAGAAGTTAACTTGTTAAGCGCGTGAACATAGACCCGTTCGTTCTTTTGTCCGTCCTTTCAGTTGTAGCGTAATGATGATTATTAGATTATTAGAATTATAGTTGTTAGATTATTATTAAGATACTTAAGTACAATATCCCGCATTGCCGGATCTTAAATCGCTTGTTAGGTTTTCCAAGCTGCCCGTGAGGATCTTCAGAACATCATGGATGGATACTATATCGAGGAACCACACTTCACAAGCAGACTGGAAGAAAACGTTGCAACAATTATGAAGGCCTTGAAAGACCCAGCCCTACCACTGCTGGAATTACAGGCGAGCCTTTAGCGACTTGTCATTTGTATATGATAGTCCGTTGTCTGATTTAGTGTAGGGTACATTAAATCAGACAACAGACTTACTTAATGCAGTACCTTTCTTAAGTTAAGGCTTTCCCTCCATTCCTGGTTAGTGGAACCGCGGCTGTTCCACCAGGCGGCAATTTTGGCGCGAAATATTCCCGCGCTTCTGGCACGCACCTTTATTCCGTGTGCATGCAACATGTCTCATGAATTCTAGTTGTTTTATGATGGCAACGATACTATGTACCGCTCGCTAGGTGACGAATTTCAGATTGCCAATTCATTTATGTTGCAAAGATGTGATACCAAACCTCCAAACTAACTAATAAGGAATTAAGGTATTTATTGAGGAAATAAAAGGGTTAATACGGTGAAGGTCACTTGCTTAACTTGGAACCGGATTTTGTCGAAACAACCAAACTGGAAATAAAGCTACTTCAGTTCTCCAAGCTAAGCTTTTTGTAAGTCACCTTTTGACGAACTTCACTTCTGATACACATTTTGCCATATTGAATTTGTATCTAAATGGCTGCTGCACGAGCGAATAGCTTGGCCAAAAACGATATGTTTTTTAATTCTTTAAAGAGCCGGAAATAACGAAAGAAGAACTGAACAGTTTTGTGGTCGTAAATTTTTATTATGTCTGGATATCAAATCAAATGAAATGGCCAGGAAATAGGTCGCCGAAACTGGCGACGTTCCTGACATTTTTGGTCGCCAATTTTTTCTTCTACTCGCCATGGTGACCAAAACGGTCGCCGCTTGGAGCGTTGTTTAACTTAGTTTTACAAGTTACTGGTCAAAGTGAATACATAGCTGGTCGAGTATTCAACCTGGAGTGTATTTCAAACATTTACTTTATCAAATCATCCTATATGTCTGAAACTGTACCAAATTTAACTGACAATTTTTTTTTTCTGTACGTATCGTCAGGAGATGATCTCGTCTATTTCTGGGCGCATCCCGGTTACTGTTGAGGACATCATCAGGAAACACCTCACTAGTTATGCTAGTAACGTTACTTCTGTACTGAGCCAATTTCCAAGCCAACAGGTAAATGCTACAAGCAAACTGAATACGATATTTTGATGCAGCGAAGAGCATTATCGACAATATAGTGTGGCATTATATTATGTAGTGGATCGTGTAGACGATTCTTGTGCAGTAAATGTACTTTAAAGTAGCACTGCACTGACTTGTGTTGATCGCCGTTTCCTAATACATTACAGATCGCCAATGCAGTGGATGCCCACGCCGCAACACTGACTAAAAGATCTGAGAGGGACGCGTTCTTTTTGAACACACAAAGCATTGTGCAGCTGGTCCAGAGGTAAGTGGCTTTATGTTCATTATGGTCGTTGATTCATCGTGGGTATAAAAGGAGGCTCACAACCTTGCCCAATCACCCCTGAAGAAGACACTAGACAGGAGTGTCGAAACAGTTGTGCTTTGGAGGACTGCTCGAAGTTACTTTCTTTATTTCAAACCAGTGTAGCATCAAACTATGTCTAGTATGATCATGTTTAATGATGCAAGTGAATATATGAAAAACCACATATTTGAACTGCGGAGTAATATTTAATCACATTGATTGATCATCGCAGTTATGTACACAACTTAAGCAGCCGCGAAATTAAAGCATGAAAAAAAAAAAAACTCAGGCCTGAACGGGATTCGAACCCATGACCTCTGCGATACCGGTGCAGTGCTCTACCAACTGAGCTATCAAGCCAGCTGGGAGCTGGTTATATTGTGAGTTCGTAAAATACCCGTAGATGGAGAACAATGATGCAAGTGAATATATGAAAGACCATATATCATATTTAGTCGTCAAGTCTCCGCTGTTACTAGTGGCAATATCAACAATTTGTTACTTGAAAGCCTTCGATTCCCTCTTTGCGTATTAACCGTCTTTCCTTTATAATTGCTTGCTAGGTACCGGAATGGAATCCGTGGCCACATGAAGGCAGTGGTACTTAGTCTATTGAGACAGTATTTACAGCATGAAGTTGCATTTAATGAAGGTAACTATTCCGACTGATATGTGCAGCAATTTTTAAGGTTAGTTTTAGTTGTGCAGTTGTAAGCAGCCATAATTCATAATTCTGTACTTTCTGATCGTGAAAGGGTTGCTTTGTTGTCGTAGAATATTTCCCCAGCATTGGCCATACGTTCAAGGAAATACTCGCGACTGACCCGCTGAAAAGTCCCAAAGGCCAGCTTCTAAAGTTATAAACCTAAGATAACCTTTTGAGACTGACAGTTGAATGACAATAAACTGAGTATAAGAACTACAGAGTCCCTCCCCGCACATCACCGATCTCTTTAGAATCTACTCCTGCACAAATACGAAAACAACTAAACTGTTAAGAGCTTGCCTCAGGGCGTCAAAGGCACTTAAGTCTATTTAAGTCTATCTCGAATGTTTGTGAGAACAATCCTCATAAGTCTATGCTAAGAAATACAGAATATAATGTTGTATTGGACCACGTTCCAAGAACAGAATGTTATAAAGGGTCTTTCTCATACAGAGGAGGAATGCTGTGGAATTCATTACCAAATGACATAAAAGCGTCCGAATCTAAAGCTATCTTTAAAAGAAAACTGGCTAGTAGGCAGGCAAACTGTTGACTACATTTTACTATATTTTATTATTTGCACATATTTTTAGTGTAGTTGTACAGTATTTACTTCTGTTTCTGTACGGCTTTCATGTAAAGAAGTTATGTAACTTATGAAATTACCGTATTCAAATAAAAGTGAATCAATCAATCAATCCCAAGTGTCTGTGACGATTAACATAACTGAGACACAAACAAACTTCACATGGCAAGTGTTTTACAGATTCTCCTTTTTTCATGGAATTCCTAAAACCTACCCTGCAAAACATGAAACCAACGCTTTTGACGGAACGAACTTTGTTAACATAGCTTGCTTTGTTTCAGTCATATATATGAACTTTTTTGAGGGCGATAAGCAGCTGTTACGACATTCTCATTGGAAACAAACAAATTCAATACACCTTGACTAATAATCAAAAACCGCCTGAGCATTAAAAATAAAAAAAAAGCTCTTACAGTTAGAGATGGAATAGCCTCTTCCAGGTCCCCAGAGAGTGAGTGGCGAACGTCAGACCGAGCGGCGAAAAATATGGGTGGGCTGGGGCGGGGTGAGGAAGGAAATAGAAGTGAAATTAACAAATTTTTAAGAGCTGCGTGTTACCTCGCTTGTTGCAGGAAATTTTGAGAAGTGTGTCACGCTGCTTCGCGATAAACATAAGGTGGACGTAGCACCTGTTGTGGCCAGCATCTTTTCTCATGCAAATGTTGCTAAGAAGAATCAGCTGACAACAATGTTGATAGTAAGTCCGGGATATCTATCGTAATTGGCATTTGAGGATGCTGAAATGCCAATTTTTATACCGCATTGAGTCATCGATCTTCGTTTACTTGATGCGGGGAGGGGGAGGTGGGGGGAGATTTCGTACCGAGGCGAGATTTTCATTCCAGCATAGAAAGCGATAAAAACTCGCGGCGATATGACTCATTCCGTCGTGACCTTTTTTGGCTTTGGTGTCATGTAAACGAATGCAGAGCCACCAGGTAACTTAAAGTGAACTCGTCCCATGGTGAAATATGTCCCGTTACCCTATCAAGACCTTCGAAGTTGTTTTAATTTGTTGTAGTTCTATGAGCAATCTTCCGTCTTCATTGATTGAGCCCCGCCTTGAATCTAACATTAATTGCCGTGTTTTTGGCGTTGTTCAGGATCAGCTCTGCGGTCGTCAGTCAGGCCTCTCAGATGAACTTCACCATCTTTTCCAAGAACTGACGACACTGAACAGGAAGGAAAATGCCAGAGTGGCACTTAGAGCACGACAGGTTCGTTACCGTTAGCACTCAGCAAACTGAGGGACATTTAGGAAACAACCAAACTGAATAAAAGGTGCTTTTGAATTTAAGAGCACGACAGATTTTTTAACCCCAGCTTTTACTTGGCTCAAATATAAGCGTTAGTCTTCTATAGTTCGGTGGCAGAGCGTTCGGATTTGCTTTTTTTCCGAGTTTGCCTGTGACAGTGTTGAAAATGTATCTTTCACATAAGCGTAAGTGTAGACATAAGTAGCCTAAAATAACCCAGGTGAGGACGGCTGCGACGTAAAAATTAGCTTTGGTGTAAGAATATCAAAGCTTGCGTTCTTCTTAGGTTCGTGTTTATGTTTATATTGCGTCCCCCCCAGGGCTAAGTTTCTAGTGATAGCAATGCTCAGAGACAGCGAGAACCAGCGAGTTCCAGTGAGTGAGACGAGAAATCCACTAAAGCAGTAAGCATTGATTAAGTTGCTTGTTTCTTTTGCAGGCTCTGTTGGCATCCCAGCAGCCTTCCTATGAGTTGCGTCACAACCAAGTTGAATCGATCTTCCTTTCGGCAATCGACATGTATGGTAACCAGTTTGCATCTGATAGCTTCCAGGTAGGTGCATTTTGGATGCAGTGGTGAGTGGGGAGTACTCGCCCTCCGTCACCGTGAACCGGGTTCGAATCCCGCGTTCTCATGTGGTTGAGTTTGTTGCTGGTTTTCTCCTTGTTCGTTTTTCTCCTATTTCTCTGGGTTTCCTCCTTCCATAAAAACCAGCAAGTCCAAATTTCAATTCGATTCAGTTTGATCTGTATTTGAGGGCCACAGGCTTATCCTTTCTAACGATCACGTGTTACCTTAGTGAAACAAAGGTATTATTATTATTAATATTATTATTAATGTTATTATTGTTATTATTATTATTTCCTCTTTCACGTGGCTTATCTTCATTGGCCTGCGATCTTTCTTTATGCAATGCCTATCAAGTCAAAGACCTCAGACAGAGATAAAATTTCCCAGAATACCGGCAGTAACGCAGACTTTTGAAGGGTAGTGACGCTGTTCTAGTTCCAGGCTAAATCGCAAATGTTCAAAACGGTCAGAAGTCTTACATTTTCTTTACAGAAACTAATCCTCTCTGAGACGGCCATATTTGACATACTGCCAAGCTTCTTCTACCATTCAAGCGAAGCAGTAAGAAGAGCAGCTATAGAGGTGACCATCATTCAATTTGCATGAAATGGCGGCGTGACATATGCTATTTCTCCTCGTAAAGTTCATTTAAAATCTATATGCGTTAACAAACTCTGTGTTGTTATATAATGAATACCAGCATGATTTACTATAATCCATTTTGCATTTTCTTAGTTTACTTTATTATTTCTTGTAAACTATGCACATGTCCGTGCTGTTTAATTGTACGAGGCAATGACCAACTCGAAAGCTTAAGCTAATTCAGCCACCTGCGCACATTTTTACTTTTCACCACTTTTGTAATTTGCCCTTTCCTTTTTTTCTGATTTTTAATATTTGTAAATAGTGCAAAATAATAAAAAATCTGAAATCTAACCATTACTGCTGTCACAAGCTTTCGACCCATTTACTTGAGTTATCAATTCGTACCTCATCTATGACTTGTTAAGCCATGCATTCGTAGGAAGTTTTGGAATTGTGCATCTGTGCATCTGCCGAACTCTGGACCTCATTACTTATCAGCATTAGAAACGCCAGGAATTTTGACAGTCTTAAGTCTTCTATAAAAACGCACCTTTTTCGGCATTATTATGATTTATATCTTTTGTATATTCAACAGTGAACAATGTTTTCATATTATTTCGTTACTAGATTAGCGTAGAAATTTTGTATTATGCTGAAATATATTTTTATTATGATTATAAGTATTAGTATTAGTATGATTATGATTATGATTATTATTATTATTCTCATTGTGGTTGTTGTTTTTAAGCTTGGTCAATAAAGCATTCACTAGAGTCGGTTAGCCAATAGCAGTGCAATATTTAGCTTCTCTTGTCCGCTCACGAATTTTGGTAATGTAGTAATAATGAAGTAATATTTCTTGTTTTCCTTTTTTAGGTGTATATCAGGAGGAGTTACCAAGCATATGAACTCACAAAAATGTACCATGAGAAGGTGTGCAATACTTGAAATGTATTATGTACTTGTAGGAAGTAGCTAGACAACGATTATTACTAGCACGCAGAGATATGGAGAATATGACATGGCCGCGCGGAGATAAGAAATTTCTCTTCAATAGTGAAATGTTTTTCAACCCGAGAAAACTCACCTGGTATTTCACTGGTTTTTATATGATAAAAATGATAACGACTTTTCACATAGGGCCGAAATTCGAAAGCTCTATGACACTGTATAGCATTCGAAATCTAACTGTTGTAAAAATAAAAGAAAAATGCAATTAAAGAGATATATAGACATATGCGAACTCTAGATTAAAAGTATTTTTGTCAAAAAACTTTTTGAGTCAAAAGCCATATGAACATGTCAAAATATTTGCCTTTCTTCTTTAGTTTTCACATGAGGCACACAAACGGAAAGAACTCTCTCGCCATATGATTTAGTATCAGAAACATGGCATTGCTAAGAATTTCTTTAAAGAGATAATGATGTTCTGAGGTTACAGTTGAGAGTATAGTTGTTGTATAGAGTTACAGTTGAGAGTATAGAATTTATGTTCGGTTGAACACCTATAAAATTCTATTATTGGAGTTAACAATTTTCTTTTTTTGCATTTTGTTCAACTTTATTTCAGATCGATGATAATGTCCTTGTTGTCCAGTTCCAGTTCACTCTCCCAAATGCACATCCCAACAGGTTTGGTCCTAATTAACGCCTTTTGTGTGGCGGAGGAAGCGTGGACGAGTGATAAGAGCGATTGACTTGAATTGTGATCGTCCCTCGTTCAATTTCTGTCCTGACAACCGACTGTCTCCCTGACTGGCATCCCGCCATTTTGAATTTGTAACCTTTCTATGTTTCCTCAACAATATGTTGAAAGAAAAAAACATATATACATACATATATATATATATATATATATATATATATATATATATATATATATATATATATATATATATATATATATATATATATTTGTTTTTTTTTACCCGAGATTGCTTCGGCATTGGAGTATATACTAGAGCAATTATTCTCTTCGATCTCTGTGAATAGTGTCTTCAGAAGTAATAACCTCTGTCGGTTAATATTCTGCCACTTTTTACTTCGGTTTCAAAGAATAATTATGAAATGTTTGATAGCTACACCTTATCCCATATGCCACTTGTCTTTTGAACATTTTCCTCTCAGGTCGCAACAGAGAATTCCTTCTTCCAAGACTTTTCTTGCTATGCCAAGGGTAGGTGTCAATCGCGTTTCAAGAACCGACCTTCGCTGGCTATAGTTAAAGCTTATATGGCTATTATATGGCTTTTAGTGTAAATACTCAGGTGATTATACAAAATCGCGCGCTCTGATTGGTTCGCTATCTCGGATTATCAGCCGATAATCACCTCGACGAACAAAATTGCTGCCAGTCGTTCGCGCGCTTTTGATGAAATAAAACTTTTTCGTGTTGTAAAATGCTTTTCTTTTCTTTTTTGAAATAATCACCTGTGTATTTATACTAAAACAATTATTCGCCTCAGGCTCAGTGATTCTCGGTGAATATTCACCAAGAATCACTTCGCCTTCGGCGAATAATTGTTAATTATTGCTATATAAATTTCCACTGGAGATGATGACGTCGTTCATTGTCCCTAAAATAAATTCCCGGGCAAGGTGGGTACATATAGTTTTAACACGGCGCGGAGCTACTTTCTGCACCAATTCCGACGTAACCCCACGACACAGAAATAACGTCAGAAATAACTCTTAAATTACTAAATACTGTAATGCATAAGCGACAGAGAAAGGAGATCAATGGCGGTGACGTGTTTGGAAATACGATGAAAACTGGTGTGGTTTCGTGACATCCCGATTCCCCCATCAATCACAATAGCTCTTGAGGTAAAGCTCAACGAACTTAACACGACTACGATAAAACGTTTACCAGGCCAGGTCCAAAGAATAACGCAAATGAACGACACAATGAAACTGCATGTGCGAAATAAATTCCGGTAAGTTTCTTTGTCATTCGAATTACTCGTCAACAAATAAATTTTTTAACCGGTTGGTATCGCCGTCGTGTTTGCTTGAGCTCCCTACTGAGGTTGCTTCAGTGATATCTACTAAAACAATTAATCGCTTCCATCTCAGTGTATAGCGGCTTTAGGAATATTTTCCTCGGTGCTACGCAGCTCGGTAAATATTCTACCACTGTCCACCTCGAGCTTCTCAGAATAATTGTTTATTATTCAAAAACTCATTGATAATTTATAAGGAAAATACAAAGGAAATTATTGTCCAATGGGTGTCTTTGTGTCTGATATAGACACGGCTAACATTTGCGTTCAAATTTCTTGGTCAAAATACATCTAAATCCAAAGTTTACTGTAATAATGAATAGGTCTACATAAAGTTTTTGAAGCCGTTCAATAAACTCGCATTTCGTGCTTTATCAGATATAAATATATATGTCTCGTGTGTTATATCTGATAATGCACTCCTCTTTTATTAAACGGTACTTAAAACACGCATGACAAGTATTCTCACAATTAACAGTTGCCACGGCCTTGATTGCCTTTCTTGTTAAGCGCTGTAAATGGCTTCTTTATAACTTTATTTGTAACATCAGGTGCGCAGTCTCAGTGAGGATATGTTTGACCTCATTAATCAGCAACCCTTGAGGCCTTGCCAACGTACTGGAGTAATGGCGGCCTTCAGCTCCTTGCCCGAGTTTGACAGGTACGTATACATAGCAATGCTGTATTAGAACATACAAAAAACGGTGATTTATTAAACAAGTTGATAAAGCAAGTCATGTGTGGGATGAATTTGTTGGTTCTCTACTCTGCTCCAAGAGGTTTTTCACCGGGTATTCCGGTTTTTCTCCGGTTATTCTGGTTTTCCCTCTCTGCAAAAAACAATATTTGATTTGATTTGTTTTGATGTAATTTAGAAAATAGATATAACAATATTAAGAAAAAAAAAACAAGAAATGGAAAACAATTAACGGCGTTAAAGAAAAGAGAAAATAGAAACAAATTAACATTTAAGACTTAGGGGAACTATTTATTAAGTGCTTGTGCTTAGAACGATCGTTGTAGCGCATTTCAACATTCATCTCCTCAGTTCCAAGAATCTATAGAAGCAAATCATGTAATTTACGTTTGAAGGGTGCTATGGTTATAAGCGACCAGGGGTCAATTTTATGTAACTATTATACGTATAGCTATTTTTCCAAAACTTTGGATTACACCGATAAAACATTATAAAATATATTGACTCTAAGTCTAAGTGAAACTGTGTTGAGTAGTTCCCGGCCCATTGGGTCTTAGTGGACTTAGAAAATTCATGAAGTTAACTTAAAAAAAAATACCAAAGTGATGAATCTGGTCAATCGTACTTTATAAACAATACACACCAACGAGAATTCAGCGCAAGTACATGGAGTCGCTGTTGTGGTTCAATTTTGTCCTTGATTTAAATTTTATTTTCTTTTGTTTGAAAGTCATAATCATACGTTACCGTACCAAAACAAAAACAACAAAGGAAAATAAAATTTAAAGCAAGGAAAAAATTGAACCGCGACATGTACGCCATGCGCGGGACAAAGCCTGACAAGCGCTGGCCTACATCATCCTCTGATTGGTTTAGGACTGTGTAAATTTCTTACGACTGGCCAGATTAATTTCATTGGTTACCATGCTGCAACTTAAAAATGCAACTGCTCTTACTGCATTTTTTTAGGAACTTTGATGAGATCATGGCGCGTTTTGAGCCAACCACCCCTGAGAATTCTCCCTCGCCTATTGGCAAGAGGTTAAACCTCGACCCACTGTGGGAAGTGGGCAGTAAAATTGGGGTAGGTGGTGTTGTACTTAAAAGGAATAGCAGTGCAGTATGATCTCTTTGTGCTTGTAATCATACGGTTCAATTTGTGATTTATTTGCTCAAAGGAGTGTTTTAAAAAGCTCAAATTGCACAAGCCGCTTCGGTGAGAGGAATTTGAGCTTTTTGAAAAACTGACTAGTGTAAAGAAATCTCACATTCAACGGGAAAACCGTTTGATTTCTTGTTAATTCTTTAATAATATACATGAAAAAATTACTCGATTCTGATTGGCTGAGAGCAGTGCAGTTCAAGTGTAACACCAGTGCAAAAAGTGTAATACCAGTGCAAAAAGTGTAACACCAGTGCAAATTACACATCGATTTTCTGGATTATGATATTCTTTATTTTTAAACGAATCGCTTTGAGTTCGTAGCGTTATCAGTTGATCTTCATCAGCCAATCAGTAAATAAAGTGTCAAATCCGCGTCAAATGCTTACTTCCTGTCCGCAATGAGATCTTCCGGTACTTCTTCCAGGCGAATTTTTTCATGTTTATATTATTAATAAGTAATCATACGGCTTTTCTCGTTCAATTTGGAATTAATTTGTACTTGTGAGTTTTTCAAAAAGCTGAAATTGCACTCGCCGAAGCGGCTCGTGCAATTTCAGCTTTTTGAAAAACTCACTCGTGCAAATTAATTCGAAATTGAACTCGAAACCGTATGATTACCTTTACATACATAACACAGTTATTATGATTTGTAATGTGCACTGGTGTTACACGTTTTGCATTTCTCTGGTGTTAAACTTGGTCTTAGCCAATCACAATTGAGTATTTTTTCGTGTATTTTTTTGAGTTTGTTTGTGCCCATCATGTGACTGATTCAGGTCAAAATGAAATAACTATAGCTAAAGAGCCTGTTGTTCTTTCTTTACAGACAAAAAGTAAGGAAGAAGAACCAGTCCACATTATGAACATCGCCTTGACAATTGGAAAGAATTCCAAAGACGTTGAGATCTGTCGTAAGATGGTGTACGAGTTTACTCAGTCTAAGGTAAACATCTTTTCCATGCAGTGATGCACCATGAAATTTTTAAGTCTTTTTGCCAGCTGCCAGTGTTATTCTGCATTGTATAGTGTGATATCGTTCCTTGTACGATACCGCACAATATTTAGCTAATCGGAAAGTAGAAAAGTCGTCTTAGTAAGAACTTTATTCAAGCGTCAATGTGTTAAGCCTATACGGACTAATTTTTCGATATTGTCTTCATTTGACTCAATTGCAGTTTTGCAATCGTACACTGTTAAGGAAGTAGAAGTGTAAGAGAAAATGATTTTGTGGAACTTAGGATGTAAAGAAAACCATCGACAGTGGCCAGAATGCTCATCGCGTTTTCCCCATAAATTAAACGTTTGCCTTTGGAACAATACTGTTAAGCTTTAGAAGTGCACCTGGTTCATGATGTATTGTTACATTTGACCCCCAGAAAGAGATTTTGAAGGACAAGGGGATAAGAAGAATCACATACTGCATGAGCGACTGCAAGGTAAGTGAACTTAAACTTGAGTAATTTGAAGATCTTTCCGAGACACAGCTGCAGAACTGTCAAGTATCTCTACTCTAGAACTTCCCTTACTACCTGTTTTCGTTGGGTTTCTTGGGCTTCTGGTATCCCCAAAGGCCTCCACCTCTGTTTTGGTGATCGTCCCCTTCCCTCCCCCTACCACCTAACCTACCCTCCCCCTACCCCCTAACCTACCCTCCCTCTACCCTTTAACCTACCCTCCCCCTACCCCCTAACCTACCCTACCCCCTACCTTACCCTACCCCTACCCCCTAACCTACCCTCCCCCTACCCCCAACCCTACCCTACCCCTACCTCCTACCCTCCCCCTACCCCATACCCTCCCCCAGCCCCTACCATACCTTCCACTACCCCCTACCCTACCCCCTACCCTACCCCCTACCCTACCCTCCATCAACCCCCTACCTCCCGTCAAAGCAGCTTGCTCGATCCATGTAACATTTACTTGTCCAACATTATTAACCATGATTTATGCCTGTGTATCTGTCGTTTGGGATCCTTTCCTGTGGCGTTTGATACTTCATTAACATATCATGGTTTGTTTGTAGGGAATGTTACCATGGTTTTTCACTTTCCGGGCACGGGATGATGTGAGTGAACAAGTGGAAACTTCAGTCTGCAAGGAAGATTTCTTTCCGTAACGCGAACAACTAATTCTTTGTACCCCTGGATATCTTCTAGCAATGCCTTTCTTGTCTTTCTACTCCAAAAGCCTT
>OX453280.1:26230151-26270151 GCA_949710005.1 Ricordea florida | reverse complement strand
ACATTTACCGCGAGGTGGTAGATCCACGAACAGGACAGGTAATGACGCGTCGCGTTTTGTTTCAGTCCTGACGATGTTGTCATAGCTACAGTCCTTGCGATGTTGTCATGGCGACAGTCCTGGGCATGTTGTCGTTGATTTGCTTTCTTGTTTACAGATAATTTTTGAGTCATATGGCCAAAAGCAGGGCCCTCATCATGGTCTTCCGATCAGCACACCATACGTCACTAAGGACCATCTACAGGTAAACAAGAAATACGTAGCAAGCGAGCGGGCAAGATGAGACAAATCTTGAGTTCTGATTGGCTACCCAAGTGGGCAAGATGAGGCAAATCCTGAGTTCTGATTGGCTACCCGAGCGGACGTGATGGGCCTTTCTTGCCCGCTAAGAATTTACCGCTTTTTCCCGCGAAACAAAAAATAGAATAAAATAAAATAAAATGGCCCTATATTACATCCTTTATTTACCAAGCTTCTTTAACTGTCCAACTAGGGGCAAATTTTGAATGGGGACCGGATATTTTCATTGCCTTCTTTGAATAGAAGTTTTGTGATGGTAGGCTGCGTTGCTTGATAATACTTCCAGGAAAGGTTTCTTTCATGCCATTGTTAGTGAAGGAAAACAAACGAATCTTTTTTTGAATGTTTATTTCTTCCTTAGCTCAAGCGTTTCTCTGCTCAGTCTTTGGGAACTACGTACGTCTATGACTTCCCTGAACTGTTCAAACAGGTAAAACAAATTCAAATATATATATAATGTCTGAGGGAGGCCGAACGGCCGAAACGTTATAAAGTTGTCGGACCTTTAAGAAGTTTGTTTTTTTCTATTATCCGAAGTATACTAAGCTATATATATATATATATATATATAAAGTGTAAAAGTTGATTAACGTAAAACAGTGCCCAATACATGAAAGTAGAGCGAAGTAGATGTTGTGGGAGAAAAAAATACACAAACAAACTACACGTTTATCCCTACATGCCTGTTTCGTGGTTGCCCAAAATCCCCTGACAAGTGGGCAACTACGAAACAGGCTTGTAGAGATGAACGTGTAGTTTTATTTGTGTGTTTTTTTTTTCCAGCGAACTCGTAGTTGGGTGTAGTAAATACAAAATAAAGTAACAAAAAGCAAACCGCGAACCGAAGCAAAACCAATACTGCTATTTTCAGGGTCTGTGTAAGGTCACAGTTTTGACAATGCGTTCTGCTGAGTGATGGGCTTCTTGAAACACTTTTCTTTCGCTCATTAGGCCATCATAAAGCAGTGGAAGCAGTGGATCGGTGAGAGCAAGGGAAAAGCAAAACCAATCAAGGATGTTGTAAGTATCTTGTTATTTTGTTGCCTTTAAAACCTCACGGTAGTGCTCAAATTAGCGAATTTAGACAGGAATTAAATAAGATACTTATATAGGAATGAGTCACTTTTGTAAACTGCTTACTTTCAACACTAACGACAAAGATATGCAATATATCTATCTTCACGCTCTGTTTGCCTGTACCTTTTGAGAGTTTTTCTTTGCAAAATACATAGAAGTATCAAAATGTGCTTCTTTTATCAAATCATAATAGTAGTAAAAGCAAGATAGACTTTCCGAATCCTTTGCCCTACTCCTTTGTTTACTTCTTCCATAGCCGCTTTCGTTTATTCTTGAACGAGTTTGGGGGGAGTGGAGTTAAGTAAGAATGAACTCTTAACGTGCGACCTGCTGCAAAAATTGAAGGGAGTAATAGAGTAAGAAAGGTAGCAAGAACGTGAAATGTGAATCGAAAAAATTGGGTTCCCTTGTAAAAGAAAAGAATAGTTAGAGCCTCAGATGCCACAGATCTTTTAAGAGTGTGAATGAAGTCTTTCTTCCTTCAAAACGTGTGGAAATTTTCATTTTTTGTTTGGCAGTTGAAAGTGACTGAATATGTGTTGGACGAGCATGATCAACTTATGCCAATTAACAGACTCCATGGAGAGAACACGGTAAGTACACCTTGCTCTCATAAAGTGGTTTTGATATACGACTTTTAACACGAGCGATAGCGTTTCCGCGGTACAATAAACTACACTTATGGGTTTCAGAATTCTTTTAACTGAACGACTCCAAATGCCCTTCAGTAATATTTAAAGCTGATTTAATCGTCTAGAACAACCTAAATGTTGATGTGAAAGTAGAAGTCACGCAACCCATAGCTTTTTACCTCTTCTGTACAAATATTTGATAAATCATCTCTTTCATCACATATGCAAAACTTGAAGCGTTCAAACCATTCCTGGTCGATCCATGTATGAAATTATATGCAAATGTAACTAAAGTAAATGTAAAGCCATAATCAAGTAGCTTACATGTTGTATGACTTTATCTAATGCATTGATTGCTTGTTCCATATAGATCGGTATGATTGCCTGGAGAATGGAGTGTTTCACGCCAGAATGCCCAGAAGGACGAGAGGTCAGTAGTTATAGAAGCTTTAATTTACAGTGTATTCAATTAACTGTACCACCGGGGTATTACTTCGTCTCGGATTGGATCATAGCACCCGGTTAAATAGCTAGTGACGTTATGTGCATCTGCGTGACTATACACGTCACGCCACGAAGCGATCTATGAGTGTAAAAATGTTTGGCAGGCAGTTTGGAACGTTAGAGGAAAAAGTTAATGAATCGTTGAACAGTAATGTTAACTGATAGGAAGAATTGTAGAGATCTTTAACGATGTCCTCTGTCACGCTCATTTTGTTGTTTCTATCAACACAAATTCTCCAAATCAACATGTAATGTTATGTAAGACACTCACTAAGGCGTTTTATTACTCAGATCGTTGTGGTGGCCAATGACATCACATTATTGATTGGATCATTTGCTCCGCCGGAAGATATGCTTTTCAAGGTATTTTAACCGGTTTGGCTGCTTCAACGTAGCCTTGCGTGGGTTGTCCAATGCACCCAAATCTAGTCTAGTCAGGTATGGGTTGAATGAATCTAACAAGATCAAAGTCTAGTTGTGAATGAACCAACTTCTCTACCCGAACATCAAGTCAAGAGTTCCCATCGTCTGCTCACGCTTATAGAATCAGTCATATATACCACTACATAGTTCGCAGTCATACTTTGGCTGTATATCTCGATCTCTGTTTCTTGTATGACATGCGATGTTTCATTTAGCGAAGGCAACGTGGCCATGTGGTCAAGGGGCCAGACTTGAAATCTGGTCGTCCTTAGTTCAGCTCCCATCCTGATCACTCGCTAGATTTGTAGCATGGTATAACATAGAACATATAGCCAACTGGTCTGCCTCACACCAGTTGGATTCTTAACCATGTTTACGTTCCATTTGCAATGTTAGTTTCTCTATTTATGATGCCTCTTATTATACAACATTGCTAAACAGCCTTCACCCATCAGGGTAAATGCGCTACAGACATGTACCATAATTCATCGTCAATAGTCATCCATTTGCTTGGTGGGAAAAATTGTCGGCAAAACCAACCTTCCATTTTTTTACTACACACGCGCTTACTTTTGTATCTAATTTCTTTTCGTGATTTTCTAGCGAGCATCTGAGATGGCGAGATCCCAGGGAATTCCGTTCATTTATGTCTCTGCTAACAGTGGTGCTCGGATTGGTTTGGCTGAGGAGGTTAAGCATCATTTCAAAGTGGCTTGGACAGATCCTCTTGCACCTGAGAAGGTGAGTAGTTAAACGCCAAGTTAGAGGCGCATACAAGCAATAAACCCCCCATGGCCGAAGTGTTTCCTGCAGCATGCAGTATCTGGGGTCATAGTTACTTCGCCTAAGTAGGAAGCTACTCCATTGAAGGGTTATTTCAGCATTGTTTTTGTGCCTATTTATCCTCCTGGGCCGGGTTCAAAGCAGGGTTAAGGTAACCCAGAGTTAGTGCGCATTTTTAATGCAGATATGAGACCTTAAAAAGCACATTCAGTATAATTCTTTTTGAATTCAATTTAATCATTGTATGCTCGGAAAAAAATGTTTTTTTGACGGGAGAAAAAGAAACCCGGGTTAGAGTTTTACCCTGGCTTAGCGCTAATCGGCTAACCGGCACTAGAGAGAAAATGCATTTTTGACCAGCCGGTTCTTCGTAGAAGAGGTAGCACCTCAGATACTTTGCTGGTCATCAATGTATAACCAAGCTACGTTAGGGAGGCGTAAACTGCTTTCATAATACCAAGTGAAAATCTTTCCGGAGGAAAGTAGTAGAACTTAAAAAAGAAATAACTAGGTAACCATTCATTTCCATTCTTGCCATCCGTAGGTTTAGAAAACGATATTTATTTTCGCTGTACCATTGTGACTTTTTGAACCATAGTAAGGTATTTTGAAGCGATTTTCACCATGGAGTTACTAAAACTAGCAGCACTGCTCTTTAGACTGTCGCTACCATGACTTTTGACTTTTTATTGCCTTAGGTAACCCATGCTATTGCGTTGCTTTGATCCTGATATGACATGTCTCTGTCACTTTGCAGGGCTTCAAATATCTGTATGTGACTCCTAACGACTTCAAGAAGGTATGACTCGAGCTTTATTTTATACAGTTTTGAGAACTGGGTTTCAACAGTTAGACCAAGTACTAGTTGAAAGTTTCCCTCTGTACAACCCGTCACGCATTTTTGTTTCTTTCTTTTTAATTTTTTTGGTTTTCAAATATTGAAGTTTCACCACTTGCACTTAATATGTTTGCATTGAAATTTCCACTCAATTCCTAAATGTCCTCATGAGATACAGGCTCTTCAAAGGGCTGATTGATGCACATTGAGGAAAACGTTTGTTATAGTGGAGCTGGGTTTTACTGCCGCCACCTCCCTCCGCGCCCCTATTTCTCCCCATCTTCTATCTCGTCCCCCCTCCCCTATCTCTTTCCTACTTTTGTTTTGCCTTTCTGCTGAATACCTCTGATATCACCCAACTGTGGAAGATATTTATTTATATTTATATTTATGAAGAGCGGAGAGGTCTGACACTGTTTTGAACCTAATTTTTTACAGTTAAGTGCAACCAACTCAATGCACGCAGAGTTGATTGAAGACGATGGAGAGTCGAGGTACAAGTTTACCGACATCATAGGTATGAAACACGTATCTTCTCCTTACTACATTCCATACATTTTATGTTATGGTGCTTGCGAGAACTTAAGCGCATCATCGGCGCACTTTTCCTCTATACTGTACACATTCCGTTGTTTTCCTGTAGCCTTCTTCAACCGCAGAACTAAAATAAACTCTCTTACTATTTTCTCTTCGTGATGGAGAGAACTTAAACTCCACATCGACGCAGTTTTACTTCATTTACACTGTTAACAGCCGCTCATGAGCTCGCATTTTTCTAGACGCCCCAAAGTAAAGGAAACTTTGATTCGAGAGCAAAATGGGGTCACCTCCCCCCCCCCCCTTGCGTTTCGCTTTCGCCCTGCTTATGGTTTCTCTGATCTTCTCTCGATTCCTTCGCCTTGAGAAAAATTAGAAATTTTGAAAAGCGGAGTTGTGTTCTTTAATACCTTCAGGCGTTTGGAGGTTGGAGCTCGAACTCTTTTACTCTCAAATGTGGGTGCAATAGTTAGAAGTCGCTTTTCCACAACTCTGATTGACTACGAGATATATTTTCTTTCTTCTTTTCCTATTTAACCAGGACGTGATGATGGGATAGGTGTAGAGAACCTAAAAGGCTCTGGAATGATCGCTGGTGAGATGTCTGCCGCTTATGACGACATTGTTACAATGAGCCTTGTAAGTTATCTATTTTTAACTCCTCAGCAATGATCTCGTAATCTATGTATCGCCAACATTAGAAATCCATGCCATGTAATCAATAGGATCCTAACATGAAAAAGGGGAAATGTATTGTCGTAAGCAGCGTTAATTTTCGGACTCAGTCATGCTTCTTAAGGAGTACAGAACTACTCTAGGGGGGGTCCTGGGGTGCCATTGACCCTTACCCACCCCCCCCCCCCCTTGGTAGGCCTTCTTTTGAGCAAACAATCTACAATATTCAGGGAGTAGTTATAAAAAGCGGATTTTGAGACAAAAATGACAAAAAAAATAAAAAATTTTATAAAGTAGAAAAAAAAGTCAATACTAGGACAAAAAAAATTATCCAAAGATTTATCAGAGATTTGCCAAGGATTTTTGCTAGCTAAAAACAAAGAAGACACAAAGCCGACACAAAGCAATCACCAAGACATCGACAAGCCATCGCAAAAAAACATCGCTAGAATTAAATTAATACAATAAATTATAAAGTAGAAAAAAAGTCAATACTAAGACAAATAAAAAAATGAAAAATAAATGTTATTTAAAAAAGAAGAATTAATATACAAAATGGAGAATTTAGAAAGATTAAATGTGTTGCAATTAAAACAACTTGCTAGAGAGCAAGGTATACCGAGATATTATTGGCTACGTAGAGATCAACTTATTGAAGCTCTTAATAATATACCAAACCAACAACAAAGACTCGTTCCTGTCCCTAGAAATAATATACCAAATCAACAACAAAGATACATTCTTGATGAACCCATACCCGAGATTAATGTTCCCATTCTAGAACCTTCCAAACACACATCTAAATCCATTTTGGTTGAAAATTTGGGAAGAAAAGTTATTAAAGCGAATAAAAAGTTTACAGATTGGATTCTATCTTTAATCCCAGAAAATATAAAAAAGACTGTAAAAGAAAGAGTAGAAAGACAGAAGGAAAAGTTTAACAGGATATTCAAAAGTTTCACCCCTAAAGAAAAACAAACAGCATTAAAGGGATATCTTAAAACCTACAGGATAGATGGGCAAAAAGGGTATGGCCCAAATATATTTATTAATAATATAAAACCAAAAGTTATTGATCTAATTAAAAAGCAAAAGAAACCAATCAAGATAAAATTTATATTTACATGTAAGTTTATAAAAAAGAATCCTGCCACAAGACAGACCGATGAAAACTCAGGATACTTTCATTCAACCGTAGAAACGATTACTTCATCAACTAATTTATCTGAATTATTCAATAATATGACATATAGGTTACTTGAAAAGGCTGAAAAGTTTCAAAATGAAGGTTCTGGATGGCAATTCAATCAAGTTGAATACTTTGATATCAACATCGACCCTTTTGAACCTTTTGTTGGAAGTTCATATATTAATTTACCACAAAAATTAGCAACAAAAAAGGCAATTATAAATGTTAAGAATGAGAATGATAATGAGTGTTTTAAATGGGCCGTAACTTCCGCTGTATATAAACAAGATATTCACCCAGAGAGAAAAAACAAAGAAATGATTGAAAATTCGAAGAACTTCAACTGGTCAGGAATAGAATTCCCCACTTCATTAAAACAGATTGATAAGTTTGAAAAGCAAAACCCCTACTACACGATTAATGTCTACGGATTTGATAAAGATGATATATACCCATTAAGAATAAGTAAAAAACAAAAAGGTTATCTAATCAACCTACTTTTAATATCAGAAGATGAAAATAATCATTACTGTTGGATAAAGAATATGAGCAGATTGTTAGCTGCAAAAGTTAGTAAACACAAATCTAAGATGCACTTTTGCTCCAGATGCCTAAACGCATTCCAGGCTGAAAAATCATTGGAAAAACATCTTGAATATTGCGCCGCAAATGAAGAAGTTAAGATTGTTATGCCTATGGATAAAGAAGGAAATCCCAAGTATATTAATTTCACTAATTATAATAGAAAAATGCGCGTACCCTTTGTTGTATACGCAGACTTTGAGAGCTTTACAGAGAAAATAGATACATGCTCACCAGATGAAAGTGAAAGTTTTACAAATCAATACCAAAAACATAAAGCATCAGGATTCAGCTATCTAATAAAATCTTTTGATGATAAAATATTTCAACCCGAGCTTGTACAATACACCGCCGAATCCCCAGATGATGATATCCCACAGATATTTGTAGATAATTTGGAGAAAGATATTAGGGAAATTTACAATAAGTTTAAATATAAAAAGAAGGTGGAAAATATGTCAGAAATGGATAAAAAAGAATATGAAAATGCTACTCACTGTCATATATGTGAAGAAAAATTAGGAGAAGATAAGGTCTTAGATCACTGTCATCTTACAGGAAAGTATAGAGGAGCAGCTCATAACGATTGCAACTTAAATTACAAGATTCCAAAGTTCTTCCCAGTAATATTTCACAATCTATCTGGATATGACGCTCATCTTTTTATCAAGAATCTTGGTAAAACAAAAGGTAATATAAAATGCATACCTAATAATGAGGAAAAGTATATTTCTTTCACAAAACAGATTGTGGTTGATACATTTACAAATAAAGAAGGTAAGCGGGTTGAGGTGAAGTGGGATATTAGATTCATAGATTCATTTAAATTTATGTCATCAAGTCTAGAAAAATTAGTAACTAATCTACCAAAAGAATCTTTCAAAAACTTAAATATTTTCTATAAAGGTGAAGAATTAAAGGTATTGTTGAGAAAGGGTGTATTTCCATATGATTGGTTTGATGGATTAGATAAACTCAGTGCAACCCAACTTCCGCCAAAGGATGCATTCTATTCAATACTAAACGATGAAAAAATAACAGAAGATGATTATAAACATGCACAAAAGGTATGGGAAACCTTCAATATGAAAACAATGAGGCAATATCACGATTTATATCTTAATTCAGATGTACTACTTTTAGCGGATGTATTCGAGAACTTTAGAGATGTTTGTCAAACCCATTATGGTTTAGATCCGGCACACTATTATACATCACCAGGACTAGCTTGGGACGCAGCATTAAAGTTAACAAAAGTTAATTTGGAGTTGCTAACTGACATCGATATGCTACTTATGGTTGAGAAAGGCATTCGGGGCGGTGTATCTATGATTTCTACTAGATATGGGAAAGCAAACAACTCATACATGAAAGAATATGATTCAAAACTACCCACAAAGTATATACAATATCTTGACGCAAATAATTTATATGGCGGTGCAATGAGCAGACCACTACCTACTCACGATTTTAAATGGATGAAAGAAAAAGATCTTACATACTGGAAAAATATGCCATGCATCTTAGAGGTTGATTTAGAATACCCAACTCACTTTCATGATTTACATAATGATTATCCGCTTGCTCCAGAGAGGCTTGTAGTTAATAAAGTGGAGAAATTAATCCCAAACCTAAACAATAAGGTAAAGTATGTTGTTCATCATGAAACACTAAAAATTTATGAAAGTTTGGGATTAAAAATAACAAAGATTCATAGGGGTATTACATTCAAAGAGTCTGATTGGTTAAAACCATATATTGACTTGAATACAAATCTAAGATCAAAAGCGAATAACGACTTTGAAAAAGATTTCTTCAAGTTAATGAATAACTCTGTATTTGGTAAAACAATGGAAAACATTAGAAATAGGGTTGATATTAGATTAGTTACAAATCAAAAAGATGCGAAAAAATTAATATCAAAACCTAACTATCAGCATCGTACTATCTTTTGTGAAAATCTTGTAGCCATACACATGAAGAAAACAAAGTTAGTATTCAATAAACCAGTTTACTTAGGTATGTGCATTCTAGATTTAAGTAAAACAATAATGTATAAATTTCACTATAATTATATCAAACCTAAATACGGTGAAAAGGTTAAATTGCTTTTTACAGACACGGACAGTCTCACATATTTGATAGAAACGGAAGATTTCTACAAGGACATTGCCCCAGATGTGATGAAAAGGTTTGACACTTCCAATTTTCCTGAAAACCACCCATCAGGTATTGAGGTGGGCATAAACAAAAAAGCCATCAATATGTTCAAAGATGAGGCAGAGGGAAAACCGATAGCTGAATTTGTAGGTCTAAGAGCTAAGTTATATTCATATAGGATGGATGAAGGTGAAGAGATAAAAAAGGACAAAGGGGTAAAGACATCAGTAGTAAAAAAGACAATAAGCTTTAATGATTATAAGAATTGTTTATTCAATAAACAACCGCAAATGACACAGATGAATGTATTTAGAAGTCGTTTGCATGATGTTTATACCGAAACTATTAACAAAGTTGCACTTTCTTACGATGATGACAAAAGAATAATTTGTGAAGATGGAATAAATACTTTTGCCTATGGACATTATCGTTGCAAAACAGAATCTGGCGGTAACTTAGTATCATAAGGTATAACTTGAAGTTCTTCCCTTACAAAACCGCGTCTTGGCCCATCCAATAAATAATATAAAACAGGTTGATTAGGTGAAACGACGCTACGCGTAATATCATAAACTTTGATACTCCAAATAGGATCAGTAGCGCGTCTTTTTTCACCACCCTCAAGTTCCCCCGGAGATAATAAATATCTAACTTTAACACCCGGCGGCAGTCTAACCTCATCAAGACCCACAATTCGTTGGTAATTTTTAGGTTCAATATCAACCTCTTTCAGTTTTATAGCCTTATCAGGTTCTTTACCAGTTATTCTCGTTGGTGTATTATTCAAAGTTTTCAAAATATCTGGTAATCTTTTCACCCATACTCTAGACCTTTCATCACTAATCATTTCTTGCGCATATTGATGACTAAATAATCGCTCGCCTAATATTCTGTTTGCTCTTTCAACAAATGTTTGAGCTCTATGATTTCCTGCTTCACTTCTCTGTATTTTAACATTATGATAATTCATAAGTTTGGAAACCGCACCCATAAATTCTTTTCCAGGATCAACCATTAATGTTTTAGGATATTTCAGCCTTCTAGAATATATTTTTGTAAAAGCTTCAGATATCTCTCGACTTTCTTTTGATGTTAATGGCTCCGCATCTTTATATCTCGAGGCTACATCAACCACAACTAAGGCATATTTATATGTTTTTCTCCCAACTCTATCATGAGGTAAAAATAATAAATCTGCTTGATGAATCTGATTAGGTTTGTCAACAGTCCAGTGTGGTCTAGGTATATATTTGGGGGCTGGTAGATATATTTGCCATATTGCTTGTTTCTCTAACCATTGTTTAGCCACATTTTCACTTACTTTTGCTTTTTCAGCTAATTTAGGAATTGTGGAATATCCTTTCCAATATCCCTCGGTTGAATAATATATCCGACTCAAAGTCGGGCCCGGCTCCGCCGATATTTTCGATAAGTCTGAACTCATTTAAAGATTAACCAAAGTATCTTATAAATCAATATGACGTCTGAAAAAATTAACCCAAACAGGATTCCGAGAGTACCACTAGGTTTGAAAGCGGAATCAACATTGAATAGAATTACACTTAACCCATCATCAGCCAATCCTGGAGAAACTCTATACATAAATATTCCTAAACTTACCGAGAATTTGGTGATTGTACCAGGAAGCGCATATCTAGTATTTAACTTGACTGTTGAGGGGCATGAAGATAACACCCTAGTGAATAATGTAGGTAGTAACCTTGTATCCAGACTCAGGGTTCTTTTTGGAGGTGAAACACTACAGGATACTCAAAGATACGATCTATTTCAAACCTACCATGACTTATTCTTAACAGATGAAGAACGGGATGATAGATTAAGGCAAGGTATTTCTTCTGTAAACATGAGGAAGCTACGGACAAATGCAGGTGATAAGGTAGACACAGATGCAAAGGAAGTAGCTCTTGCAGTAGTACACAACACCAAGTATAATATCCCACTAAACCATCCTATTCTCAACGATCATGGAGTTTTCTACCCAAAGGCATTAGATCATCAACTAATCTTTGAGATTACACTAGCTCCAGTTAACGATATTGTTGTTTATTCTGACAATACCAAGACTCCAACTTACAAAATCACAAACCTTGAGTTGGAATATTCTTGTATATCAAGTGAATACTTAGCTCGTGAGGCACAGGCAGTTTATCAGGTTGGTAAAGGATTCTTTTATGAGAATGTCACTCTACACAAAACTTTCACCATATCCAGACCTACAGACAGCGTTATAAACCAACATATTAATCTACCGAGAAGGTCAATTACAGGCATATTATGTTTGTTTACATTACCACACGTTGGAGGATCACGAGATTCTGAGAATTTTTTCAATCCAGGTATAACCTCAATCAATATCGATGTTAATGGTGTTCCAAATCGTTTCTACTCAAAAGGAATGGTGCCTTCAGACCTATGGGAGTCGGTAAAGAAACGTTTCAGTGATTCTGCTCGATGGTCCGTAAAAGAAAAGTATTTTTATGGTAATAAGTTTGCTCTATGGATCGATTTGAGAACTCACCCAGATAATAGAATTCATGGAGGGGGTCTAGCCTTAAATAACGCACAGGATGGTGTAAAAATAGAAATTAAAAGAAAAGTTGGAGGAACCGGTATTATGACCTGTTACATGTTTGTTGTAGCTGATGCGTTGATGGAGGTTATGAATTCAAACTTAAGATCAATCATGTACTAACTTAAAAATCATGGAAGAATTACGAGATAAAATTCCTTTTCATTGCATTATAACAGGTCCAACAAATTGTGGAAAGACAAAGTATATAATAGATCAGCTCCGAGGGTCTTACCGAAAATTGTTTGAATTCATTGTTTTAATATGTCCAACTTATGCTAAAAATAAAACCTATCATAATTTTGCTAGAGGAGATAAACATTTCTATGTATTATCACCAGATTCTAGTAACATTGATGAGATTAATGAATTGTTAACTGATTGTCAAACTTTATTCTCTGGAACAAATACATTAATAATTTTAGATGATTGTGCTGTTTCTAATGATCTGAAGAAAAGATCCAATAAATTTATAGATTTAGCATTTTCTGGAAGACATCATGGTTTATCGGTTTGGGTTCTCACTCAGCAATTAACATCGATAGCAAAACCCTTCCGAGAAAATGTAGCTTGTGTTGTTACTTTCCATAACCCATCACAAAAAGGTATGAAGATGTTTTTTGAAGATTACGGTGGTGATTTGGATTATGAATCGTGTAAAAAATTTGTACAACTCCTGAAAACTGAAAAATATTCTAGACTTTGTTTATCTTTGCGTTATCCATTTAATTTCTATTTGGAGATCCCTGAAGTTATAAATTTCCACCTCGCGGGGCCCTAACGGGCTTAAAGACCTGACTGTAGGTAAGAAAATTATAAAATGGCAGAAGTTGAAGATTATATTGAAGAAGAAAAGACTGACCGACCGCAGGTAGGAATGGGGAAAGATAATTATAATAATGAAGTTGAAATAAAACAAGAATCACTAGCCATTCTCGCAGCTCTTGGAACAACAAAGGAATATTTAGGGGTTGATATGAGTCTTGGTGATATAAAAAAATTATCGGTAAAAGACATTGAAAAATATTATAATCGATATCAGGCAGTATTAGGTAAGAAAATTAATGGTGGGTTGGTAGATTCGTCACTTCAATTAATTTCTAAAATTATTTCTTACATGGTTCCTGTGGATGATATAGAAGCTCTATGTGTTGATTTGAAGAATGATGATTTGGTTAATCGCGAACTGACAAACATTGTAGGTCTATTAGCATTGAAAGCAGGAAGGTTGACAGCGCTTGCTAGCGGGTTATTCCAGGTTGCTAAACACATCAAATTCAACAAAATTAAACAAGTTACAAGTACAATTACAGATGATTCTAACAAAACTGAACAGGATACTAAGCAAGATGCTAATGGGTATGATACTGTTTACTAAGCATACTATTATTTTATTTACATATCATTCCTAAGCGGTCTAAAGATTTCTTAATGATATGTAAAATAATGTCTGACCAAACTGAACAAATTGAAGGAGGAACAGAAGTTGAGCAAATTACTAGAGATCCCTCCAAAGAGGAACAAAAAACAACAAGTAATGTTTCTAAAAAGAAAGACCCTAAAAAGGTTGCTGCTGGTAAGAAACTGGCGGAATATAATAAAAAAGCTAAAGAAGCATTAGCTAGGGAAATGAAACGTGAAAGGGAAAAAGCGGTGCAAAATGAAAATACAGAAAGTGAGTATAATCAAGAAAAGACAAATAATGAATTTAAAGCTTGGCTTCCAGAGCTATCTTTTACCACTGTTTTATCCATTGTTGGAATAGGGTTTACAGCATTTGATATGTTTATGAGATACCGACAAAAGGAGGATAATAAAAATAGAATACCTGATTTATCGCAAGTTCCTCAATTACCACAACCATCAAAAATACCACAGCCGCCAGATCGACCAAAAATTGGAATGATGTAATGTAAACCCTAAAGGTATCTAAAGATTTCTTAATGATACAGTAAAAAATTATGTCAACTGAAAACAAACTTGTGAAAACTGTTACTGATTCAGCTGTCCTTATTGGATTGGCAGCTTTAGTTGGATATGTAGCTAAAAAGGCCATGAGAGAATCATTTATGAACGACCCCTCCTCAAGTATTACAAACTATGCTAAATGGGTGGTTGTATTGTCGGGTAGTATGTACCTAAAAACATATTTAGAGGATCAAAAGATTTTACCGACCTAAAGGGGAGGAACCGCAAATTAAGTAATAAAAAATGGCAACAATAGCAATGATGTTTGGAGGAGCTATTTTGAATGCAACAGCCTTTGTTGGGGGGTCATATCTTGCAAAATATCTCTCAGGTGATAAAACAGATACAGAAAAAATAAGACACGATAAGGCATTAGAAAAATATCAAAAAGATTATGCTGCATATCAGGAAAAAAGACAGAAATTAATTGATTGGAAAGTACAAAAAAAGGATGCAAAATACCAAGCTATAAAAAATATTTCGAATACAGATGAAGCTTTGAAATTGTATAGTGAGACACATGAACCAAAATTTGCTGATTATTATAGACCCAGTGAAAATCAAAAGATGGGTGAAATGATATATGTAGGCGGCGGTATGTTGGCATTGGGGTATGCAGTTAGTAAATTATTTTAGTTAATTGTGTGGTCAGTTTTCTTCGCGGCCTAAAGGGTCTAAAGGTTTCTTACTGATTAGTAAAAAAATCATGGCAGAAGGAGGGGATATACCTAAAGAAATGCCAGACTTTGAACCAACTGATCTAGACGATGATATTGATAGAGAAAATATGGAAATGGATCCAATATCATCATCCACCCGTCTAATTAACCCTGATGATGATTATGAAGAAGAAACTTCATTTGGCGGTAGGAATTATGAGAAGGAGGGTGCTATACCTAAATTACCTAGTGATAAATATGATAATAGGATTGAAGCTTTGCAATACATAAAAAGGTTGTTTCCGGATTTCAACCCTTTGGATTCTCCATTTACAGCAGAATGGGATAAGGAGGGTAATTTAAAAGTTACATTGAGCGGTAGGGAAAATGCTGCAGAACATATATTGATTGATAAAGATGGAGTAATAAAACTTGATAAGGCGGGTAAAACAATCATAAAAGCTCTAGGTGCTGATTATGAATCCATGCTTATAAAAAATAATAATCTTTTATCACAATTGAATGAAGCTAATGAACAAAATATGGAATTACTTAATGTAGTACAAGGGTTGGAAGCAACCACAAAAGTATATCCTATGGAGATTAGTCGATATGAACAAAAAGAAAAAGAAATACGTCAATTCGCTGAGAAACAACAAGTGGAAAAAACGGAAATGAAAAGTCTTTTTGATTCAACTGTTAAACAGAATATAGAATTAAAAATACAGAAAGAGAAACTTTTGAATGAAGTAAAATTATACAAAGATGAAATAGACAAATATAAGAAGGGGCAGTCAAATTTAACAATGTTAGAACGTAGTAATGAAAGATTAAAAGCTGAAGTTGATAAATTTCTAGAACTAGCAAGAAAGAGTATTATTTACAACCAAGAACAAAAAGCTGATCTGGAGAGTAAAAATGAAGAAATACTTAAAAATCTACCATTACGAGAGAGGGTAAAGTATATCTTCAAAAAGTATGGGTTTACAGTATTTGCGGTTGTGAGTGCTGTTGTTGTTGTTATTGGTGTTATCGTTTCTAATCTTTCAAAAGGTCTAACAACATTAGGAAAAGGTGTGGGAAATGGTTTTAAAGCTATTGGTAAGAAACTAGGTGAAATATTACCAGGGATGGTTGGAGCGATTGTAAGCTTTCTGTTCAAAACAGCTGGTGAGGTCATTAGCTTTTTGGGTAAGAATGCTTGGCTTTTGATAATGGCTGTAGTTCTATATTTTGTGGAACAATTTAAAAAGAAGAGAAAGTAGATTCAAAAAAATGAATGATACAATATTTTTATCTATCACTATGCTAAATAATGAAGCAAGAATTTACCTAGATCCACCCTTAACCAATGTAAAAGAGATACAATTACAATATTTTTTCTTTCTTAAATCAAACTATGTAAATCCTTTATACTTAATGTGTGATCTTATTGAGCCAAAGTCTTCATATACAGATTGTTGTAAAACCTCAAGTGAAACTATAAAACTTAAACCCTCTCAAGTACTAGCTGTTATTCCAACATACCAAGAGCATAATTCTTTAAGAATTCCACAAACTAAAACTCCAGTCAACCACTTTACTTTATGGATTTTAGATGAAAATGGAAAAAAGCTCAATTTAAATAACCAACCTGTTCGAATTCATTTAAAGGTTAAATGTTGAGTAGTAAAAAAATGGATGAGTACAATAGAATTTATCCACAAATTTCCGGGCGATTAACTAATAATACAGACCCAAATAATTTCAGACTACAAAAGTCATGCGAAGTACTACAAAATATTGAGAAGGAAATTAAACATTACGAGGATGTTAGGAAAAAGTATAATCGAGCTAGAGGTATATTTACAAAAATCAGTGTTTGTAGTGGTGTGCTTTCAGTTATTCTATCTGCAAGTGGACTTGGAACTTCCCTTACTGGATTTGGTGCTGTTGTCGGTATTCCATTAGGAGCAGTGGGAGGTATTTGTGGTGGAATATCGGTTGGATTCGGTTCAGCTTCTAAACGACTTTCCCATAAAGTTAGTAAACATGAACAGACAGTTTCTATAGCAAAAGCAAAAGTAAACACCATTCACGACTTGGTTTCAAAGGCTCTAAAAGATAACGCAATATCTGACCAAGAATTTTCGTTAATTTTATCAGAGGTGGATAAGTTTGAAAAACTAAAACTAGAAATCCGCCAAAAAACTCGAAAAGATACAGAAAAAAACTTAAATATGAATCAGATAAGGAGAGAGGTTCGAGCGGAAATATTAAAAGAACTAACCAGTCCGGCGTAGCCGGGGAGGGCTTTGCCCGATCCCACACATTAAAAATTTCATATGAGAGAACTGATGTGGGATGTAATTGTTTTGCGGGGATTAGAAAAGAACTTAATTGACTTTACATCTTATTCTAGATAGGCTTTGCTTATTTAAAGACCATATTATCTGAAACACAAAGAATAAGATGTTATTAGACGATTTCAAAAATAGATACCCAAACGCCGACCTTGATAAATTTACATTTGTGAATGATTCATATGGAGGATATATTAAATGGAAATATAATGGGATTACTATCATGTCTAATGATGATCCTACTGGAAAAACATGGACTGATACTCTTCCTTCTAATTTGAAAAAACTTTTATCGGAACATTTAGGCTTGGGATCAATTGAAGTTAGTTCTTTTCCAAAAAGTTTATCCATAACCAACCAATCTTATCCAATACCTGCTATTAAATTTGATGACTTTTCAACTGATATAACAAAAATGCTAACCTATCTGGATATATATGTTTCAAATACTAAGAAATTCACAGCAAAGATGAGAAACATATTTACATCTCAAGTTGTAACATTCAAATCTGGAAAACAGAGTAGAAAATGGTTGAATGCGCCTGATATGAATTATTGGCCTCAACAACTTAACTTTGCAGTTTGGTGTGCAACATCTGGTTGTGGGATAAGTCCTTTTGAAAGTCTAAATTATCCTAAAGTAATAAATAGCTTTATCAAGTTTCATGTGTATTTCACAATAAGGCGAATATTATATGAATTAAGTCTTCCCTTACCTGATGAGCAACCTTTTATAATAAATAATAATCCATATAGTAAAGTTGCATATAATCGATTGTGTGCTGAATTTGGAATTGCTAATAATTCCGATTTTAGATGGAAAGGGGGTAGAAACGGCGGATTGGGAGATATATTCCTTGATTATGGTGCAGGATATCGTGGAAAAGGAGGGGGATATCAAAATGTACATATTGTACGGAATTATGATGTTGAAGCGGATCAATGGCCCGGTGAAGGTGGTAAATTCGCTGATGAAGGCGGTAAGAAAGAAAAGGGTAATCTCATTTCATTTATCCGTAACGATGACTTTGCCGATTTCAAATATTCTTGGTTTATCCCAACAAGAGGACATGGACTCACTAAAGCCGGACTTGGAAGATTGAATCGATCCGCTGAAGCTTTTGTTTACTGCATATTGGGCGCACAAGTTAACACAAGAAATTCAATTTATGGTAATGAAGGTGGCGCAATCGAAACTCAACAAGAATTCTTAGCTTTATTTGAAAGTAGTGTGATCGAGAATGACATTTCTAGTTCGATTCAAAGATATCAATTAGCTGTACAAGAAGCGAAATTACGGCTTGATTTAGCTATTGCTCCCGGTGTATGGTTGATGCCGAGTAATATGATAATCAATACTGAAAGCGTGACAGGTTTTAACAACAAACTTATGAAAGCGAGTAATGATATGAATTTTGGTGTGAACAATTCCCTAAACACTGAAGCAAAACAGGTTGGAATAAGTCATAACATGGGATCTTCAAAGTTAAAGTTACCTCATAGAACTGAAACGGAACCAAAACCATCAATTAAAACAGACTCGACGAAACAGGAAATCCGCGGGACCAGCTCCACTGAAAATAATATTGACTCAACACAGCATGAAAAAAATATATTAGCATTTATAGTTGTCTCTGGCGGATTAGCGTGGTTTCTATTTCAGTAGATTACTGTATTTTTCAGCTTACGCGTAAGTCGATTTTTATAACATAACAATTTTTTCCCGGCTTACGCGTAAGTCGATTTTTATCACAGGTTAATTAACATAACAATTTTTTCGGCTTACGCGTAAGTCGATTTTTATCACAGACGGTGATTATAGAAAATTTAAAAAGATGAATATGGAGTAATCAGATCTAAAGACCAGCTTCGCTGAAAACAAAATGTTAAGCATAACAATGTATGAGTCTGAAACTAGGATTTATTTAGATCCTCCGCTGAAAAATCTTCGGGAGATACAACTCCTGGATTGTAATATACAAACAAAAAGATTGATTAATTTCAAGGATAAACAGATAATATTCAATGATAAGAATCAGGGGTTCATAATAATTCAACCCGGAACATATTCTCTTCGTAATATTCAATCAATCTTTCTTAATGATCCTGATGGGGAAAAGATAACAATAATTGAGACTGATACTGTTGACTATCTATATTCAAATAAGAACTTTAAAATTAAACTTACGAGAGGGTTGGGGTTTGGTTTAGGAGTTCCTGAAGTCATAAATCCGGGTAAATTATACCCCATAAATATTCAGATTAAGGAACCGCTGAGACTTATGTGTAGTATAGTGGATAATAAGTTTTCATATATGAATAAAAACAAAAATGGAGAACTTGTGAAACTCTCACCATCACACCTACTTGCAAACATACCCTCAAAAGATTATCCAACAATTCCAGTTCGAAAATATGATACTCTAATAAACCACTTTGATTTAACCATATTAGACAATGAATGGAAAAAACTTGATCTGAAGGGTTCTCCCATAACTTTTAGTTTAAGATTCAGATAATTTTTGTTATATAACCATTATTTTAGTTATATAACATAATTTTTTTAACTAATCTTCATCACCCCATAACTCTTCTAAAAACTTTAATTCCTCAACATCAATACACCAATCTAAATACCTACTTGGATGCCATGCTACTTTCATTAGTTCATCATGCAAGTCCTTGTAAAATGTTTCTTTGTGCTCAATCTTATATTCATTTAAATAAACACTTACACTTAATTCTTTAATAAAAAAAATTTTATCAAAGGTATCAATTCGGCATTCCTCATCGTGGTAAGCAAGATAAACACCATTTTCATAAAAATAATTAAGCGCCTCTCCGTTTGCTACAAACCAACCACAGCAAGGGGAAAAATCGTATTCACTTTTATACTCAAAAAATTCATAATTAGCAGCTTTTAAAATTTTTTTTACAAACTTTTCAACACATATACCATTAACACCAAAACCTATGTTTGTTTCAAAATTAATACAATGAGTAAAATCATAATTTTTATTATAATATTTTACATCAAAATTTATGTAATTAGGTAAAACATGGTCATATGTCAGCTTATCAAGAAAATATTGTCTATTTTTTGATAAATTTTTTAAGAGGTCTTCTTTTATTTCTTCTATAAAATCACAAATACCAAGCTTTTTATCATTTTCATATTTAATTTCCATATTTTATTTTATATTTTATATCTTTAAGTCATAATTTTAATTTTAATTTTTTTCGACATTCCTTACAAGAAGATTTTTGTTTACCATGTTCACATATTTGTGATCCCCCGCATTCTTTACATTGTTGTTTTTGCTTGCCGTGTTCACATATTTGTGATCCTCCACATTCTTTACAGATTGACTTATACCTTCCATGTTTGCATATTTGTGATCCCCCACATTCTTTACAAGAAGATTTTTGTTTACCATGTTCACATATTTGTAATCCCCCGCATTCTTTACATTGTTGTTTTTGCTTACCATGTTTACACATTTGTGATCCTCCACATTCCATACAATAATATTTTCGCTTACCATGTTCGCATATTTCAGATCCACCACACTCTTTACAACGATATTTACTCTTTCCGTGAATACAAAAATTATAATTAATTATAGTATCTTTGGGTATTAATTTAACAATCTTCTCATCTGGAATTTTTTTAAAAACATTAATAAAATCTTCTTTTCGCAATTTAGATCGCCCTTTAATTTTAAGCTCTCTAGCAAGTTGTTTTAATTGCAACACATTTAATCTTTCTAAATTCTCCATTTTGTATATTAATTCTTCTTTTTTAAATAACATTTATTTTTCATTTTTTTATTTGTCTTAGTATTGACTTTTTTTCTACTTTATAATTTATTGTATTAATTTAATTCTAGCGATGTTTTTTTGCGATGGCTTGTCGATGTCTTGGTGATTGCTTTGTGTCGGCTTTGTGTCTTCTTTGTTTTTAGCTAGCAAAAATCCTTGGCAAATCTCTGATAAATCTTTGGATAATTTTTTTTGTCCTAGTATTGACTTTTTTTTCTACTTTATAAAATTTTTTATTTTTTTTGTCATTTTTGTCTCAAAATCCGCTTTTTATAACTACTCAGGGGGCGAAAACGCCATGACAATATACTCTCACTATACTATAGTCTCACTGCTCATCCCAAAACTGTAACATAAAGTAAAACATGCACGGCGTGGAGGTCAACATGACAAACTGGTGAGAAGCCTCTGTGACCCCCCCCCCCCCCTGATGATATAGCAATTTCGTTCGCTACGTAGGCTTACCGTAGTCCGATTACGCTCACGTATCCAACAGGAAATATTCAGGAGATTCAGAAGCTTTGGAGGCATCGTGAAAGTTGTGGTTTTTCTGTCGGATTCCTTTATTTGTTTGTATATATGTTGTGGTTCAATTTTATCCTTGGTTTAAAATTTTATCTTTTATTTTTTGGCATAGTAATGTATGACAATGAGTTCGAAACAAATGAAAATAAAATTTAATCCAATGAAAAAAATTAACCCCAATGTATATACCAAAGTATCTTTTAGTGTAATCTGGAGAAATCTGGAAGGATCACTCGCTGGTGTACACGTGTGCATAAGCCTTCTACAAAAATGTTATGGAACAAAGAACTTTGACAGAGGCAAAGTAGAAGTGTCGGAAAGTGATAAACCTATCGGGGGGAACTTATGTTTGTTGCCCAGTGTTCTTAAAGAATTTGTAACTTACTACACTTGCTGTTATAATTTAGGTAACTTGCAGAGCAGTGGGTATCGGCTCGTACTTGGTTCGTCTTGGTCAGCGGGTCATTCAAGTTGAGAATGCGCATCTCATCCTCACAGGAGCCGGAGCGCTGAACAAGGTAACACTGCACTTTCTTTGTTTTTGTTATTTATTTTTCCTGTTTCGTCCTTATTTACTTTTGGCTTTGCATGGGAATCTTTCAAGGCATCAAAATCAAATCTGTCTCTTTTACCCTCCTGTTAATCCTTTCGCTCCCCGCCGTGATGGTGAATATGAAATTTCATCTCTACATTGTCAATGCATTGTCAAGCAGACAGATGGTGATAACCGATAGAATTCCAGCTCAGCTCCAAACTGACGTGAGGAAGTATAAATATGTTTATTATTCTGTTTCTGTTTTCGTCACCATGAACTGTGATAAACAAGAAAATATTAGATGCACATCTTTATTGATAGTTTCCCTTCATTCTCAACTTTTATTTAGCAAACAACGGTAGTCGTTTCTGGGAGTGAAAGGGTTAACCGGTCTAGTTTCTGCTTTTTCTTTGAAAAGAGCGAGCAATCCGTGAGGAGTTCAGAAGCTTCGCAAAACGTAACTAATACAACTGTCGCTTCCTTGGTGTTAGCTGTGTTTGTTTTCCTGCAGGTTCTTGGCCGACAAGTTTACACGTCCAACCTTCAGTTGGGAGGACCTCAAATCATGCACAACAATGGTAAGCACATCACCACTAAAGGGCGTCTGACCCTAAAGGCTTTGTTCCACTGTCTGACCTTTATTAGACAATCCGTAACATTATTATTTTTTTGAGCTTTATTGAGTTAACAAATACACAAATATATAGATAGATAGATAGATAGTTGTTGCGGGAGAAAATAACACACGAACAAAGTACAGGTTTATCCCTACAAGCCTGTTTCGTGGTTGCCCACTCGTTGCCCACAAAAATCCCCTGACGAGTGGGCAACCACGAAACAGGCTTGTAGGGATAAACCTGTAGTTTGTTTGTGTGTTTTTTTCTCCCGCAACCACTACTTCGCTCTGCGTTCACGTATTGAGCACTGTTTTACGATTAATCAACTTTTACACTTTAGATAGATAGATAGATAGATAGAGAGAGAGAGAGAGATAGATAGATAGATAGATAGATAGATATATAGATATAATATAGATATATATATAGATATGTAGATATATATAGTTACAAAAAAAATAGCTAACCCAAAAGGGCAGGTGCAAACGGGACACGAGGTCCCATGCGAGGCACCGCCCATAAATAATCGAAAGAGCAGTTGGAGAGAACCAGAAACAATGTTGAGGAACTAATTGGTAATGTTGATTAATTTGTGTAGGTGTTACTCACTTAGTAGTTCCTGACGACTTTGGTGGGATTTTAGCTGTTATGCAGTGGCTTGCGTATGTTCCAAAGGTAGGAAAGATTGTTGGGTCTTTAATTTCCATGCGTGCGTCTCAAAAACTCAAATCGCCATCTCCACTTAACGAAGCAAAGCGCGACCTTTTAAATCGTCCATTGTCAATACGTGGAAAACGAAAGGGTCGTGGGATGTGGCTTAAAATGACAACATCACAATGTAGTAAGGGTATGTTAAAGCCACACATATGCGCACTGAGGCGACAGTGGCAGAAAGGATAAAACCCTGCTGCTACCAAGAAAAAAAAATGCAAAAAATTGAGCTCAAAAGCCAGCAGCCATGGACAGCTGTTTCGGCCTTGTTAGGCCTCATCAGCCTGGCACAGCTAGCAGATGAGCTCTGGGTTCCCACATGATGAATATCAAGGTGATGAAAAATAGTAGGGTTGTGGGATGTGGCTTAAAATGACTGCTGGCGTTTGAGCTCTGTTTTTCTTTCCTTGTTTCTCTGTTTTTCTTTCTTTTTTTTGGTAGCAATAGTGTTATCCCTTCTACCCTTGTCGCCTTAGTGCGCATTTATGTGGCTTCAACATACCCTTGCTACACTTTGACATTGTTTAAACATGCCTAATTCTACATTCACTTTCCGCTGGCCTTGATCAGTGAAACAGAGACGAGTAAGTCATATCTTTTCATTGTATAATATGCACTTGATGTATGGCTCCGAGGGAAACAGTTAGTTTTGTTTTCCCGAGAGTCCTGATGTTTCCCGAGAAGTCGAGGGAAATATCAGGACTCGAGGGGAAACAAAACTGACTAGTTTCCCGAAGGACCATACATTAAGTGCTTTGTTATATATTTAGACTTTCCCTTAAACAATTATATAGTAAAAACAAACAAACCAAGACGGCACAACTGGCGCGCGTGCAACAACTGCGCGATTGTACTCCGGTCGGGATACAATTGAATTTGATCAGAGGCACGTGACCAAGAATCAACCAATCACAGTGCTCGTTTTGCTGAGTTAAAGTCTAGGTATATAGCAAATGTCCTTAGTATATTTGCGCTTAGTTGGCTTGTAAAACCGGGACGATTTCATCGCACGATAAGTTTTCTCTGCGTTTCTTTGCACGCGTTTTCATGAGGCGCTCAGACTGGGCAGACTTCGTCTCAGTAGCCGACCCATGACAAACATCTTCGGTACCCGTCCGAATTCGTATCGATATCATGTAAACGGAAGCGACTCTCAGACCGTGTCTAGGCTGATTAGATTATGAAGGTTAGAAAATGTAGCTCCAAGATATGCTTTCTTTGACCTTCATATAATCCAAGCATTTACCTCCCGGTCTGAAGTGAAAGACTGTAAAACCTTCGTAGTGATAGAAGTCTAAATATGGTCTGAATTCGCTCATTTTCATGTAAATACCCCCTCTTATTTATTTGCAGTGTCGAGGAGGTCCTTTGCCGATTCTTCAGACAAGCGATCCCGTTGACAGAGAGATTGACTTTGTACCTCCGAAGACTCCGTACGATCCACGGCACTTCATCTGTGGGGCACCCCACCCTGGTAAGTAAGAAATGCTAGTCATGTGATCATCTCTCAGCCCCTGATGTCGTCCTAGCTACACATGTACATGCACATTCACCTTCACACGCACGCGCACGAACACTCTGAACCAAACACTTTCTCGCCTGACTATTTATTATTAGTCGGTTTGTTCGCGAATGTGAAGTATTTAAAATGCTCCTTGGAGCACAGTATGCTCTAGCTGGGGTTTTAGAGATATAGAAGGAGATTTCCACGAACCAAAGCGTAAAGTTTCCTTAAAATCATATGTTACTGCACCCCTTTCAAACATTTTGTTCACGTTCTCGCTAAAACATGGAACTGTTTCTTGAAGAGAGTGATGGTACCTTAGCACGGGCGATGTATTGTTCTCTTTTCCAGATGACAAAGATGTCTGGCAAAGCGGCTTTTTTGACCGTGGCTCTTTTCAAGAGACATTGGATGGCTGGGCGAAAACTGTTGTGTGTGGACGAGCAAGGTAGGTCTCGCCTAACGTCGTTTTTGAGATTTGTCATCCAGTATGTCTCATCGTTCACTCGGTTGCAGTGTAAGCGTGTTTTCTTCCCTCTAGTTTTCCTGCTTGTCGTGCTTTGCGTACAACTCCAACAACAACAACTTTATTTAGCTAAATATAATCGTTGCTCCTTGTCGTACTGTTAGCTGAAAGGGCGTCTCTAACAACCCGAGTTTTCTTAAAGCGTCCAAAACGTTCCGCATTGCAAACCCCTCAGCTTTTCGTTTGGTGGAGTCGGGCGTATTTGAGGTCGCTGCCATTGCATTGAGTTGCTGTCATCATTTTCTGACCAAGGAAAGCTTAACATTTTAGACTGAAAATGCAGTTGTCAAAAAGGTCAATATGGCGGATTATCCAGCAAGGGCAACTGTAAACTCAACTATAATGGTTGAAAGTGCAACCACTTTGTTAGTTATAAACTGGAAGAAATAAACCTAAAATTGCCACTCTGATCAAATTTTAAGTTGCCCTTGGTAGCACTATTCGTCTACCGTTATGCAATTCGATGATATTAAGCTATTTTTATTGGGCTTGAAATTGCAATATCACGTGTGTCATCAGACGGTTACGCTCCATAGAGAGATGGACAGCGTGGTCAGTTGGCGGTAGGGATGTCTTTGGCCTTGGAGTTGGCCTAAGCTTAGCAGCCTTAGTTCTATCACTTATTAGAAAAATTCTACTTGAAGACTAATACAAATGCCGCAATCTGATTGGCTGAGCTACTGCAGACTATCAGCCATTAGACAGCACTTGGTTTCAAAATGGCGACGTATGGGCGCTTTTATTGAAGTTTCGCTGGAAAATTGAGTATTTTGATGTTTTTTTCACCGACACATGATTTGTTTATTATGATTTTTACTAAAACACTCTCGATTTCTATGAGATGATAGTTGATTCGGCCTTCGGCCTCAACAGCTATCACCCTATAGAAATCTCGAGCTCATAATCTAATTGTTAATTATTATTTGTTTGTTAAAGACTGGGTGGTATTCCACTGGGAGTGATAGCTGTAGAAACAAGAGCCGTTGAAGTAGTGATCCCAGCTGACCCGGGCAATCCCGATTCTGACACAAAGGTAAGAATTTTGTTTAAAAACTGCTAAAACAATCCTGATCGTATTTATCTCCGTATTAGAATCTCTTCTACAGTGCATTCGACCGCAAAGTTGTGGACCATGAAAAATGCCCTCGCTGTCATCAGAATCCAAGTTCCCTCTGTTGTATGTACCGTAGTGGTCGAGGCATAAACCACCCAAGCTGTTGCACAACTTTCTTTGTAGTATGAACAATCATCATTCTGTGGAACAAAATTTTCTTTAATTTACAGATCATTGCACAAGCTGGACAGGTGTGGTACCCGGACTCTGCTTACAAGACTGCCCAGGCCATGCGCGACTTTAACAAAGAACAGCTCCCTCTAATGATCTTTGCCAACTGGCGGGGCTTCTCTGGAGGTGAGCTTGGGGAGACCTTTGAACTTCGCACGAGCGAGGTTTAATTAACCAAACACACTTTGCTTTGAAACAAAAGAAATTGAAGCAAGTTGATAAAGTAATTTGTACCACTGTAAGGTAAAAGAGGGAGTTTCGAACGTTAGCCCTTCGTCATAGCGACATTCGCTCTGACGAAGAGCTAGCGCTCGAAACGTCAACACTCCCCAACCCCCCCCCCCCTTTTTTTACCTTGCGATGGTACAAATTACTTTATCAACTTGTTTGATTATCCCAATTTCTTGTGTTTCAATTCCCCACCGACGCAGCACCAGTGTCTTTAGAAACTACCCCCACAACACTTTGCTTTGGTTTGTTTCGTTTGTAGGAATGAAGGACATGTACGAGAGCGTTCTCAAATACGGCTCCTATATTGTTGATGCTCTGAGAGAATACGAACAACCCGTGTTTATTTACATTCTCCCAAACGGCGAACTCCGTGGAGGGGCCTGGGTAGTAGTCGATCCAACCATTAATCCTGAGGTCATGGAGATGTACGCTGACCAGGAGAGCAGGTTAAGTTACTGCGATCTCTTGCGTCACTGCTAGGTTCCTCGAAGAGCGATAGGTGCTAATCTAGGGGTTATGAAGTAACTGCTAGTTGCTGTTTATTCCTAGGTTAACACAAATCGGCGCATGAAGGAAAAATTGCTGAGGTGTCAGCAGAGCATTAGATTATAGTGCCCAGCGTCACAAACTTTAAAATACTTGTCTGTCATATTCCTTATTAGAAAGCTGGTCAGACAGGAATTGGTTGGTTCTTGTTAAGAAACTGGTCAGGCAGAAAGCTGGTCAAGCAGGAATTGGTTGGTTCTTGTTAGGAAAGTGGTCTGGCAGAAAGCTGGTCAGGCAGGAATTGGTTGGTTCTTGTTAGGAAACTGGTCTGGCAGAAAGCTGGTCAGGCAGAAATTGGTTGGTTTTTGTTAAGAAACTGGTCAGGCAGAAAGCTGGTCAGGCAGAAATTGGTTGGTTTTTGTTAAGAAACTGGTCAGGCAGAAAGCTGGTCAGACAGGAATTGGTTGGTTGTTGTTAAGAAACTGGTCTGGCAGAAAGCTGGTCAGGCAGGAATTGGTTGGTTTTTGTTAAGAAACTGGTCTGGCAGAAAGCTGGTCAGACAGGAATTGGTTGGTTTTTGTTAAGAAACTGGTCTGGCAGAAAGCTGGTCAGGCAGAAATTGGTTGGTTGTTGTTAGGAAATTGGTCAGGCAGAAAGCTGGTCAGACAGGAATTGGTTGGTTCTTGTTAGGAAACTGGTCAGGCAGAAAGCTGGTCAGGCAGGAATTGGTTGGTTCTTGTTAGGAAACTGGTCTGGCAGAAAGCTGGTCAAGCAGGAATTGGTTGGTTCTTGTTAGGAAACTGGTCTGGCAGAAAGCTGGTCAGGCAGGAATTGGTTGGTTCTTGTTAGGAAACTGGTCTGGCAGAAAGCTGGTCAAGCAGGAATTGGTTGGTTCTTGTTAGGAAACTGGTCTGGCAGAAAGCTGGTCAGGCAGGAATTGGTTGGTTCTTGTTAGGAAAGTGGTCTGGCAGAAAGCTGGTCAGGCAGGAATTGGTTGGTTCTTGTTAGGAAACTGGTCTGGCAGAAAGCTGGTCAAGCAGGAATTGGTTGGTTCTTGTTAGGAAAGTGGTCTGGCAGAAAGCTGGTCAAGCAGGAATTGGTTGGTTCTTGTTAGGAAAGTGGTCTGGCAGAAAGCTGGTCAGGCAGGAATTGGTTGGTTCTTGTTAGGAAACCACTTATTATTGAGAAAGATGTATTTTTCATCGTGCAAACTCGGAAATGGAAATCTGGATTCTCTCACTAACATTCGATGACCTTGCTACACGAGTCTCCTATAGCTCATAGGTAGAGCATCCGAACTAGTAACCGGAATGTCGTAGGTTCGACCCTGCTCCCACGAGTCTCCTATAGTTTAGTGGTAGAGCGTCCGAACTAGTAATCGGAAGGTCGTCGGTTCGACCCTGTTCCCACGAGTCTCCTATAGCTCAGTGGTAGAGCATCCGAACTAGTAATCGGAATGTCGTAGGTTCGACTCTGTTGGCAGAACTCAGATTTCCTTCGTCCGAGTTTACCTATGATGTGCTTATTCACCAGCTCAGCGTATGTCATCTTCGTTATTTCACCTCTCATTGTTATACATGTTATTTTCTTAAGGGGTGGAGTACTTGAACCGGCAGGTACTGTGGAGATTAAGTTTCGCCGGAAGGACCTCGTCAAAGCTATGCATCGATTGGATGACAAGTGCCTGGAAATCGCCCGGGCTCTAACTGCGGCAGGTAAAGGAACAGCTAAGAGCACATTTCTAGCTGCACGCAAAAACATTTCGCACCTTTTCAGCAAATGGTCACAAAAAAAGAGAACTTACACGAAGAAGCGGAAGCTCTCGTAGATAAGCCATGGCAGTGCAACGAAACTGCACTGTCGCTTTCATAATTTTTATTAAAACGAGATGTTTCATTCGGCATTTATCACCGAAAGGAGAGTAGAGAATATAACGCGTGGTGCAGTGTCAAATTTCGTATCCAATGAAAGACGCATCGAGTTTGTGATGGAACGATTCATGAAAATCGAGCTTCAATCGTCACGTGAAGGTGCTTGATTTCCTGGTCTTCCTCAACCGCATCAAATACGAGTTTACTTTAATAATTTATATTAGTATGGTCTACCGATATTTATAACGTGCCTGAACATCCCCTCACCTCACGCCCCTTCGTCAACGCTACCCCCCCCCCCCCCACGTATTCTCCCTCCGCTTGATGCAACCGCACACTTTTGACAACTCTACATCTTCTAGTTTTATTCTTTTTTTTGACGGCGAATTTCTATGTCCTACAGACTTGCCAGTGAAAGAGAGGAAAACTTTGGAAAGAGCGCAGAAAGAACGCGAGGAGCAGTTGCTTCCAATCTACCAACAGGTGAAGTTGGTAAACCTTTCTTCGGACGAAGACTGAGCACGCGACTTGTTAAGGCCCCTTTGTCTTTGTTGTGGCTTGTTTTCTCTTTGTTGTTGTTGTTGTTGTTTTATTTCTATTACTGTTCTTTGATTGTTTACTGCTTTTGTTGTTGTTTGCTGTTGTTGTTGTCAGTGGTGGAAGTATTTTCTGTTATTATTGCTATTGCTTTTGTTCGAAATTTTCCGAGGCAGAGTCCAATTTACCTGTAAATGTAACTGAACCTTGTATATCAGGGATCCCGCGTAAGACCCGAATAGCTGAAGAGTGGGATTATTTTCGTCCGGCTGGACGGCTTGTTTTGAACCCCAATAAAGTGACCCTCGTTGCAGCTTTTTCGATTCTTTAAAGTAGCTTCATTGCATAACCTTACAATATCACGTATTCTGAGGGCCTGTTAGGGTTAAGTTCCGACAAGGCGACATGGCCTTGAAACGGCGACACGAGGGAGCTGAAATGACGACTAACGACGAGCCGCTCACGCGAAATTACGAGTGCGGCCTGGGAACCTTCCAAATTGCGACGTGAGAAGGTTTGAAACTCAGAACGCAGACGGGCGACATAAAGAACCCCCCTAACAGGGCCCCTATTCTAGATAAGGTCACATTACCGTCTATCTGTTATTCTTCTTGTAGGTGTCAATAGAGTTTGCAAACCTTCACGATACGCCGGGACGCATGCAGGAGAAGGGAGTCATTTCTGTAAGTAAAGGAGAGCAGGGTTGGCGCAGTGGTGAGAGCACTCGCCACCCATCTCTGTGAGCCGGGTTCGATTCCTGCTGTTGTCATGCCGACCAGTTAGCTCAGTTGGTAGATCACTGGACTACCGTGCGAGAGGTCGCGGGTTCAAACCCTGGCCGGACCAACACTCATGGTCTTAAAATAATTGAGTAGAAAGTGCTGCCTTTGTAATGACATATGCAAATGGTTAGACTTTCTAGTCTTCTCGGAGAAGGACGATAAACTCTGTCTGTAATGTGGGACGTAAAAGAACCCATGGCACTGTTCGAAAAGAGTAGGGCGTATTCCCGGTGTCATGGTCTATTAGTCTGATTGTAATACGCATATGATTATTTACATGGAATATGCGCAAGAGAAATGGAGTATATTATGTGGGTTGAGTTTGTCTTTGGTTTTTTCCAGGGTGTTCGGCTTTCCTCCATCCATAAAAAAAAACCAACACTTCTAAATTCCAATTCGATCTGAAAATTTTAAGGGACCACAGTAATTGGCCTTCGCTGTTGTGGTTTCCATGCTTGACAGAAGTGCATAACGGCAAAAGTCGAGTAAATTTAAATTTAAACACTTGAATTTGTAACCCTTTTTGTTGAAGGCGCTTTAGTGTGTTGGTGTGCGTGCGTGTCGGCATTATAGTAGTTTAACTAAAGTGATGGCGTTTTTGTTTTTGTTTTTTAGGACGTTCTGAAATGGAAAGAGTCTCGAAAGTTCTTCTACTGGCGTCTGAAGCGAATTTTGATGACAAGAGACGCGAAAAAGAAGATACGAAATGCCAATCCGTAAGCCAAAGTTCAAATCATTCAGTTAAACCCAAAACAATTTATAGCAGTTGCTAGAAATAACATTAATGTTGCGAGGTTCAAATTTTGAAGTTCATTGTGCTAACGTTTATATTTTGGGATTATACCATTCATTGTGACTCAAACTTGAAAAGGTTAAGTGTAATTTAGTTGTGCCTTTGTTTAGGGATATTTCAAGCCGACAACTATGTTCTATGCTGGAGAGACTGTTTCTGGAGGCCCACGGAAACACCAAGGTAAAGTAACTACCACACTCGACATAACTTGAATATCAGCTAAACATAGGTCGGCATTGCGTACATATGTGGCTTACTAGACCTCGTGACAGGCGCACGACTCTCGTGGACAAATAAATAGATAAATAAATAGATTCGATCGTGCCGTAATGTGGCTACACACTTTGCGTAAGCCACACAAAACCCTTTCCTTCTCAGAATTGAGGCAAGCACTGTTGACATTTGGCACGGATTGATCATATCGGAACAGTCTTTGCACTCGTGTTAGTTGTGAGGGTGTGCGTTGCATTTCGTATATGGTTGCATTATCGTAAAACCTGCTTATAACGTATGCAAAGTTTAACAGTAAGAAATGAATTGTAATAAGCGTCTGCTAGAATACCATAAAAACAAATATTTGCAGCATTAGAGTGAGATATGCGGAAAGCTCTAATCTCCCACCCCCACCCCTGGCCAACCACACACCCCAACCCTCCATTCCACCCTAAAACAGAGACTTTGAAACAATGCATACGCATAATAACGCCTTTTTGTTTGTCATGTAGTCTTACCTGTGGAATGATAACGCAGCTGTTGTGGATTGGCTGGAGAAAGAGTTAGGACAGAGTGAATACTCCGTTATTGATGAAAACGTTAAGTGGATCAGACGAGACTGCGTTCTCAGACAGATTAAGACGTAAGTACCCACATCAAGGCTCGATTCCTGTCATTTTCCCTAAGGACGACTTTGTTCCTCGCCGAAAGAGAGTACCTTTTTAATCTGTGGATAAAACCATGCAGTGTGACCATTCTTTGGAAGTCTACTGAACAGTACTGTACTGTAATACTGTTTGTTTTACTACAGTGTGGTTCTAACTTTTTTCTGTGGAACAAGCAATGCAGTGTGACCACTCTCTGGAAAGCTACTGAACAGTGCTGTACTGTGGTACTGTTTGTTTTACTATACAGTGTGGTTCTAACTTTTTCATCTCTGGATCAAACCATGCGGTGTGACCACTCTTTCGAAGGCTACTGAACAGTACTGTATTGTGGTACTGTTTGTTTTACTATACAGTGTGGTTCTAACTTTTTTCTGTGGATCAAGCAATGTAGTGTGACCACTCTTTGGAAAGCTACTGAACAGTGCTGTACTGTGGTACTGTTTGTTTTACTATACAGTGTGGTTCTAACGTTTTCATCTGTGGATCAAACCATGCGGTGTGACCATTCTTTGTAAAGCTACTGAACAGTACTGTACTGTGGTACTGTTTGTTTTACTATACAGTGTGGTTCTAACTTTTTCATCTGTGGATCACACCATGCAGTGTGACCATTCTTTGTAAAGCTACTGAACAGTACTGTACTGTGGTACTGTTTGTTTTACTATACAGTGTGGTTCTAACTTTTTCATCTGTGGATCAAACCATGCGGTGTGACCACTCTTTCGAAGGCTACTGAACAGTACTGTACTGTGGTATTGTTTGTTTTGCTATGCAGTGTAAATCAAACTATGCGGTGTGACCACTCTTTGGATAGCTACTGTACTTGGTTGCCGTTTTTGTTGTTTGGTTGCTGTTTTTGTTGTTTGGTTGCTGTTTTTAATGTTTGGTTGCTGTTTTTGTTGGTTGTGGTAGCTATGTATGTCCCTTTTATTTCGCAGACTTGTGCAAGAGAACCCAGAGGTGGCGATGGACTCAATCGTACACATCACCCAGCAAATGACCACAGCAAAGCGTGCCCAAGTGGCCAAGATTCTTGCTACTTTGGATTCTGACAACACTGTTGAGAACTCCAATGGTGATTCTAACAGTTGATAGCAGGTTGCTGTTAGACTTGACAAGAGGGATGGAGTAATCTGGCGCTCCTTTTGTTTCTCGAAGTTTACTGTAAAACTACCCAAAAATTCTGCTAGGGAAGGAGCTAGAGCGGGTACTACGCGAGCTGTGATTGGTCAATTTAGCGGGCCGTACTTCACTGTACAGCCCGCTAGATTCAAAAGTTTGTTTTGGACGCCGAAAATGTCTCCAGTTATATAATAAATATCTTACAGACCTCGTTTTCTCGGTCCGTACAGTAAAGTTACGGATCCTCGTTTTTTCCGCTCGGATTTGTGGCCCAAGCGCGAAGCGCACGGGCCACAAATCGGTGGGAGTCTTTCCCCGCCTTTTTTTCCCTTCCCAAACTCCCGCCGATTTTCGCTCGACCTCTCTTACCCGCTGTTTCGATCCTGCCCACGAACCGAGAGCCTGGCACAGGCTAACTAAAAGCTTTTAACCCAAGAAGGATAACTCTCTCCAATTCTACTATACTTATGAGGCTTTTTGCTTCGTGTTAAGCTTTCTGATATTATGACTGTAGTTAGTGATTCAACGATTTCAATGAGAGGCTGTTTCCTCTTTTCGTAGAATCGCAATACTGCTGGTCCAGTTCGGTTATCCTACAATATGGCACATGTCGCATCCTTTTGATTATCAAATGTAAGAAGAAAATAGTTGTTTTTAGTGTTCGATCGTACGGATGTGGGTAGTTCTGAGATTAACTATTGCTGACGTTGACTGACATTTCAACAACCTAAGCGGACGTACGGTAATCATCGGAGTCTCGTGAGTGGCGTATCGTCAGATGGTGGTATTTGTCTTTACGTTGCGATTGGTACAATAATATTAAGAATGAAAAGAGTCTAAAGTACCACGCACCCTAAAGTATTTTCACGTACTTAACGCGTTTCCTGTGAGTGCCGAACAAAGCAATTTAAGGACGAAGCCTTTCTCATCTGTATTTTATCAAGTACATCGCGGTCCGAGATCTCTTGTAACTTTCGAGGTCGCGAATTGATGGTTCAAACACGAGTGTTTCATCAGAGTAGTGTCCAGTGTTGGATTACAGCATTCTCTTCATTTTTTACCTTTAAAATTGGTCTACTGATTTCATTCTGGTGTTTGGCCGTTTTTTTCTTTGTTTGCCATTTTCTGTATTCCATTGTTTCTCTCAAAAATAGCCACAACGCTATTTAAGATCAAATAATAATATTTATGGAAATAACAAAATTAAAGTAATCTTAAATTTCTTGCTATTTAGCTTTTAACGTTTAACTGTAACTGATTCCATTTTTTACGTGAATTTATAATAAAAACAAGTTGCAGTGCCTGCCACAGATAATGGAAGCCATTGTTGTGTTTTGACACAAGTTTGTTTGTAGTGCTTGATTTAAACATCCTTTGTCACTCAAACAGGCTACACAACTTGACTTTCATACATTAGATTCAAGGTGGCTCAGTGTTTGTTTTCTTGTGTACTTTCTTAAGCAAGCATTTCATTGAAACACACAACAGAAAATTTACACGACAATCAAGTTTCAAAATAATTTTATTGGTTCTTCACAAAGCTTTACCAAGGATGAGCACTTAATACAGACGCTGGGGTTTGCCCATAGTACTCTTGATGTACAGCGCTCGCACATTCTGCCAGTTCTTTTTAAGCAGAGACACCAAGAAATTGACAGCAAGGTAAACATTGGCCACAAGTTCCTCCTCGGTCATTTCAACATGACCAATGGCCACAGCCAGACACAGCACCTAAAAACCAAATAAACCAAACCAGTCAGTATGTTGTGTTAAACTTAACTTCTGGTTTAATTCTTAGATATTATCATATCTTGTTCCTTTTAACACTGAAGTCATAATAATATAGTTTAAGATTACTTTTATGGTTCAGCAATGATGACTAGTGTCCAAATCACTTTCGACGATCTACATTGCCACTAAATCCCCTCATCAAGTTTCAACTCTGACTGCATTTTTCTTCCACACAACAGAAATACGAAGGACAAAAGAAGCTGCAAATGCTCCACGGTGTAGTTGAAACAATAGCAGCACTTAAGACATGCTGAACTTCTAATAGTATCCAACACTCTAAAAGGGCAATTTCAGCCTTGTACCAAAGTCACCACTATAGAGATAACCTGACAGTACTGTCCTTATAGTTAAGTGTTGTTATCAAAGTGTGAATACAGGGGCAACTCCCCCTCCCCATGTTCGGTAATAGATAAATTGCAACCTTAAGACAAAGGTTTCTTGAGTTGCAATGCGAAGCAATGCTGTTCAGAGTGGCTGAGCAATTTTACTGTTGTTTTCACAGAATATGAGAACTCATATTTCCCTGTTGGTCGGTTACACCATGGATATATTGTACTTGGGTTTGTGACACATGAATCGACCAAAATTATGGTCTCCCCACAGATTTAAGACCCTGGGTGCAGGTCCGACCAGGCGGGGTTCCCACGCACTGGTCTTCCAGAAGATAAGGCCTTACCAGTGCTCAAACACTTACCCCAGAACTACCCTTTATTTCACTATTTCTATAGATGAGATTCTATATGACTAGTCTGATTTGAGCACTGAGCCTCATTTCTGGTTAACGACGCACCTTTTTCATCTGGAACTTTATGGTAGACCGCACTTCCTCAACTTTCTGCACCATATTCTCATTGTGCGTCAGAGCCGTAGGAAACTTGCCAGCTTTGTTAAGACCAGGCCCCAGAATACGAGGAATCTGCCTGATTAAACTGTCTGAAGCAAGGAATGCATCATACTTCTTAGCTGAAAAAAAGGTCAGTCAGAGGATGAGTTAAAAACCTACAAGAGTGATTAATGGTTGCACCTACATAGAGCTTCTGCTAAGATGCAGCAGCACTAAGGAGATGAAAATCAAGTGAAAAATGTACACTTCTAAGTTGAAGAACCACATTTTCACTGAGGGAAATCCAACAGTATTGATGCAGATAGCTGTGAAATAATCAAACACTGAATTAATACTACTTGCTGTTGTCTTTGACTGTGAACGACAAGGATAGAAATGGCCACCATGTCTTGCAAAATCCCCAAAGATTGCTCTTCAAAACAATGACATCTTTATTTGCATGTTACATGAACAGATCCCATTTGGATATGAGGACAGTCATATAGGCATTATTTCATTCCAGCATTGACAAACAGTACTACAAATATAAAGTTATTACAAAATTACTGGAACAAAACCCCTTTCATTGAACTACTATAATACAGCGAGTGTTTAAACAGTATAGAGAAACATTGCAATGGCTACTACATATGTCCATTACTCACCCAGCTTTTTCACAAGTTTCTTGTTCTTGTTGAGCTTTTTCAATGCTTCTGCATCCATGCAGGGAATGTCATTTGCCTTGGCTTCATCGCAGTGCGATGCGTCACCAAGGACACAGACCTTAAGCTTGGGACGAGGGATGTTCTTCAGTTTCACAGTGCCACTGAAACGTTTGTCCTTCTGGGGATCATAGTTCTTCAAGCTGATTTGCAGCTCAACTGTCTCTACAAACTTCCTTTTCTTGTCTTTAGCTCCCTGCAGGACAGCACTGCAGCACTCAAAGAGGGTATCACGGTGAAGCTTACTAAACCAAAGAAAAGATCACAGGATTAGTTATCATTCTAACATGCTATCCCAACTTTTTTTTATAACCAAGACCAGTTAATACTAAGCCAAGGGTAGCTACTTAGAAAACCTCAGGGAAAATGTGTTTCAATATTCCCTTTCAAATCCACAGGCAGGGACAAAGTTGAGGGTTCATCCTTGGTGTAAAAACCTGTTACATTCACGAACGATGTAAAACAAAAGAGAAAAAACAATAGATACTAGGAAAATAATGGTGAACAAACAAAGAAAAACTTCACAGGTTTTTACACCGAGGTAAACCCAAGTTGAGTGATTTTCAATTCAACAAAAATTCTTTTGTACCTTAAGCCTGACATAAACTGAAATTGACTTCAACTAGTTTTTTTTTTTAACAATATGATCATGGATTGGAATCATAGTGCATCTAAAAATACCATTTTATATACCTGGGCCCACTTTTTTCAAAAGTCTTCTCAAGCTAAAGCATCTCTTATAATACTTTAGGGCAAATATTTGCATGTGATGCTTTGTGTGATAAATCCCAACTTATAACTTATTAAAAAATGGAACCAAGTCATCTAACGTAGTAACTGTATCAAGCAGCTGGTTGTACTAATTCAACAAACAGAAGATGCATGCACAACAAGTAAAGCCATTTGCTTCCCTGTAAGATTTAAGGAGAACCACTACTCGGATCTCAAGAGTAAAAGGCCTCAGCTCGAACCATTAACCAAATAAGAAACTCTTTATGACCCTTTGACGACATTTTAAAGAACCATGTTAAGATGCGATTTCATGGATTTTTATTAGCCTGCAGAGACAGTTTCTACACGTCTGAAGGGCAGCTACGAGCGGTCAAAATATCTGTTTACAAACCTACTTGACGTACAACAAGAGACGGTGCTCATTGTTAGAAACGATATGATAATTTATGGCCTGCCGCATCGATAAATGAAAATAATTTATTCTTCGTAAAAAAACCCAAAGGAATCTCAATATTGTATACTCACAATTCAGTAGGGCCGTCAATTCTCAGAAAAACAACACGTTTACTACATCCAAACACGATAAATCAATTCAGACTGGACAGCTTTACAAAGGGAAAACAACACGTAACTTGTGGTCGCTTGCGAACTGGCTGGACTGTGATTTTGCAAGTTCACGAATGAGACATTTAAATGCACTGTTTTCCACGCGGCTAGAGACAGCAGCCGCGTAAACATGTGAGGCATGCTTAGTGCTAACACTTAAATATACTATTTTACTCAGCTCAATGTCAGATGGGAAGTAAAAAGACCGTATAAAAGCAGATTGCCATCATACCAACCTCATTTTAGCCGCTACAAGAGTAAAGAGAACGAAGAAGCGAAGAAGCATGGGATTTCAAGTGCTGTCTGCTGACCTACTGTGGGCGCGTGAATAAATTTTTCGGTGGGAGTTGAAGTTTTCGCAGTCGAACTCGTGTGAGAAGAAATGCAGATTTCTTTGCTTCTTATTAATTAAGTTATTCATCCATATCGCCCTGTTGAGGAGAAATGGCAGAGAGTAACTCCAGTTAAAAGTCTTAGAGATACTTGGTGGCAGGAGGGGGATGTCGAGTGTCTTCATGGCTGCAAAGGAAAATGCTGCATCTGGGATTCTTGTGGTTATTGAATTCAGAAACAGAAAAAGAAAAACGGTAAGCTTTAATTAACAACTTGCATATTTGACAGAGTTTCCAGTGTATTCATACTGTTTAGAGTAGTGTGACACTCGAATTTTGTCCTAGGTTTTCCTTTTTGATAGCAATTCTAAAGTGCGTTTAATACCGACAATTTTTTATGTGTTCAACAACAACAACAACAACAACACTTTATTAAAACAGGCAGTGACAGTCTGAATAATACCTACCCACAAATAGTTAAAAAAATTAGTCGAGGCGTCTTTTCGAACTTACGCTAAGGAATACAACTTTCGGAGATCAAGGGTTCGATTCCAGTTCCAGACTGTTCTTTCTTCGTGCTTAATCCTCCGCTTGCTAATAATTGCGGCAAGATTTCCGCACAGGTCCCTACTTCATTATGCATGTTGTGGCTGGATTGTGTTGGGAAATGCACGTACAAACTTGTCTTGTTTTCGAAGAACGAAACAGCACAGCTACCGCATGAATAATGAAGTAGGGACCTGTGCGGAAATCATTCCAAAATTGCATTTATACCATCAGGGTGAAACTCAATTACGTTAGTTGGCCACTCGTCCACTAACCACAGGCCACCGTTTTCGTTAGTAATAATTATTTTTATTATATGGAGAAGAGTGTTTTACTGGGAACTATATGGGGCGCCGAACCAGTCAATATTCCCTACATATTTCCATGGTCTGTTGGACTTTTTATACGGTCAACTCGCCTTTTTATATGGTCAACTCGACTTTTTATATGGTCAACTAAACACTTTTTATATGGTCAACTTGACTTTTTATATGGTCAACTAAACACTTTTTATATGGTCAACTAAACACTTTTTATATGGTCAACTCGACTTCTTATATGGTCAACTAAACACTTTTTATATGGTCAACTTTCGAATTTTTAATGACGTCCACAATGTATTGCGCCCAAAATCAAACAAAGATGGCTGCCACTATCTATCGTTTGAGGAAGCAGCAATAATTATGGCTCGAAACCCTGCAAGAGAACGCAATGAACATGGGTTGTTTTTATTCTTTGACAAGTTACTGCTGTCGACAATATCCACATTCGGGGAAGCAGAGAGATACAATAACTTGGGCTTTGAGGATATTGACCAGGCTGCTGATCGATTGATTACTGAGAAGATCTCAAGCATATCAGCCTTAACATGCAACCTGTGCACTCTTATAACTTTAGTTGGCACTTCACCATCATTTGATTGTGCAGTTTCACCATCATTTGATGATGCAATTTCACCACC
>OX453280.1:26210151-26225151 GCA_949710005.1 Ricordea florida | reverse complement strand
AAAAATGTTCTCTGTGTTTCTATGGAGTTATTGAAACACTCGTGAAAGTTTGGGAGAACTCGAAAAAGCTGTGGAAGCGCTCGCCTGCGGTTTGTGTTCCCACAGCATTTCTCGTTCTCCCAAACTTCCACTGGTGTTTCTACTGAACTCGATGGAAACACGGTACATGTTTTCTGTTTCTTATGAATCTGACCAGGAGAGCAATAGCCTATCTGATTTGTTTTAACCGGAGCTCTGATCAATTGTATAATTAGGTAGTAAGCATTTGATATATCACTGTCAGTGGCATAGTGGGAGTACTAGTGTCAGTGGGAGATGCTCAAGGATGGTCGGGCGTGGGGGGGAGCACATGGTTTATGCTTTTTCATGGGGGATTTTAATTCGAATCGAATTTTGTTTGTATTTACTATGTGGTCTTGATTATGGTGTGACAAAAATTGTCATTTATGGATCATACTTAGTTTTGAAACTTTTCGATGTGTAGTATTTAATAAGGCGGCAAAATTGCTGCACAAAATAAAATGGTATTGATAATTAAGGGCTGACAAGTCCAGCCCACTAGTGAAACAACCTACCCTACCCTAATCTGCTAATATTCATAAAATTTGCTTCTCATCTTCCCCCCCCCCTCCCCCGAAAAACTCCCAAATAACAGCCCCCGCTCCGAGTTTCCCGTAAGATCCAAAATGTTTTGCGCCGCTCTTAGACGCAAAAATTCACTTTGTAGTTTGGGGAGACTTTCCTGTCCATAAACTTTACCAGAGTGCAAAGAGTTTCCTCTCGTTAAGACTTGTTAACAGAAACGGCGTGCAAAATGATTGCTTCATATTTTTACGGTGGCCTTTTCGAAGCCTAAGAGTTTTCGCGTCTTTCGAGAGAACATCGTCTGGTGGAAACTTTTCCGAGACAGTTCGGAACGTTTTCGGGCGAAATAACTCACACTGCAATTCGGACCCAAAGAGCAAGACGTTTCTACCAATTGAAGTTTAATAAACCCAAGACTTTCTCCTCTTACATACGCGTTACCAGACCAGGATCGCAGAGTAAATCGTTCATACTTTACGGTTGACGTTTCGTGTCCGAATCACTTGGTCACCACATCGATTTTTTTTTACAGGTTTCAGTAGTCGTATTCAAGGCTGAACACCGCAGTAATATTAGTAAACTGGAAATGGTTCCTTACTGGTAACCGAAAATACAACGTAACTGTAAATATCAAGAAACTAGAAAATTATGAACTGAATCCAGCAATCTCTAACACTGTGTAACAACGAAGCCGGATCCTGTCGCAGTTGCCTCTAATAGGAAATGATGAGGGTATATTTATTGAAAAGTAACTTTGATTTCCCCGACGCGCTAATACTATTTTGTTAGAGTCTCGGAAATGATGTTCTGGTTTTGGGAGGAAAGCCGCGTTAGAAGAAAAACAAGTTGACAGTGAAAATTACACGGCAAATAAAAGTGACATTTTTTAAAAAAGCTTTGAAAAGGGTGCAAATTTAAACAAAATTTCGAAGGTCTCTTCTTTAAGGCTCTGTGAAAGAAAAGTAAGTAGTTTTGTTTTTTTTTAGCTCCGAAACGACAGAAGCCGGGAGGCGAGGGCAAGATCCGCCGCCAGAGAGGGAGGGGGGGGGGACGGCTTTAGGCTCCTCTCCACCACCCCTGCGTTTCATGTTTTTGTCTTGTTCGCGGTTTTTCCGATTCATGTTTTCGGTTCCCTTCCGTTAGAAAATGGATCGACTTTTGCAATCTTGCCTGATTATCTCCGGACAGCAGTCATAATGCCATGGACTATATTTTCCGTTCAGAAAAAATTAACAGAGAAACTGATCAGAATGATAACATATTTCCAGCTGCCCAACAAACTTGCTCCGCATGCGCAGGCATGGGCCACAACCGTAGGCCTTGACAAACAAAAGTATGTTACATTGTTTTTGGTGAAAGCTGCTGGACGTTCTCCGGTCTTGACACATGCGTAATGATACGGTAGACTGAAGAACACTCAATTATTCCCCATTCTGTACTTGTATTTCCAATAGTCTCCTTCACATCCTTTATCTGGCTCGTCACGCACCTTCAGTGCGAAGAGGTATTACGTGACGTGCCAAACAACTTGTTTAGGGACGGACCATTAGAAAAGTGATAGGGGGGTGGGGGGTGGGGAATTTTCAGCTTGCACGAATTTTTTTTTCGCTCACTGCTTTTGCAGGAATTTTTTTTTTCAGGTGAACCTCTCTGCACGAATTTTTTTTACTACGTATGAAAAAGTCACAATTGGACCTTCCTTCTGCATGAATTTTTTTTTTTACCTTTTTCTTTGCATGAATTTTTTTTTTGGCATTTTGCCTTGCATGAATTCTTTTTTTGTTTTTTTCCCCACCCCCCCCCCACCCCCCCACCATCACTTTTCTAATGGTCCGTCCCTTAGCTCGTCACGCACCCAAGGCTACAAAGGAGACAACACTTCGGACTTAATCATCAGTCTCGTTGAGAAGTGATTATCATTGAGAAGGCCCCCTGCGGACCTCAGGTTTCGTTTTAGTGTCATCAACTTAGCTTTTAGTATCGTGCAACACTTCGAAGCCTCTAATTTTTCGATCTTGCAAGTGTTCTTTACCACTTGTTAAACCCGGGTTTTGTATGTGAAGACGCCAAAGTTTTGCTTCCGCTAGTTCAGTATAGTACGGAAGTTAAAAAAAAAAAAACACAGAAAAATAGAAATTTCTGTTTGTGACTTGCTTTGACTGTCAGAACGATTTTTACACCAACGGAAAACAAATAATATTCTGTAAATTTTCTGTTCCTCGTCATGGTTTGTAAAATAAGAAGACGGCATGCAATTAGCATTACATCGGCTGTCCGAAAATTAGCTTCCGTATTTATTGATGTTTCAGTTTGAATTAACTCGGAGATATCTCTGCTTTGATGTCAGTCAAAACCCAAACAAGAGGATTTATTCTTTAACCGTGAGAAAACTCAGATGAATTATATCTTTGGAGTTGCCGTGAGCATCGAATTTATGTGATACTGTCAACAAGTCTTCACTTTTATTCTAATCTTTCGGCTAACTGAAATAAAGTTTTAAATTAAATCCTTCCAGACTATGTCTATCAGTGTGCCGCTGGGGCTCACCGTTCTAGAAGAACTATTCTTTTTTAACTTATCTATGATTCATAACCACGGCATCAAGTAAATCAAACGTTAACTTAACTTCAAAGTTAGGAAATCGTCTCAAGTTTCCTTATAATTGATCTCATTCGAGAATTTACATCACACGTGACGCTAGATTCAGAGTTTATTTCTTCGTGTTTGAGCACACTGTTCGTCGCGTTTAAAGTATTGCATGAGAGAACGAGATAAACGGGAAAATCGGGCTCCCGGATGTGTGCAGATATCTGATGTGGCACATCTTATTTTGAGTCGATTATTTCTCTATCATTTCGTTCGATAGCCTTATCGAAAACTTGATACATATGGTTCATCACATATCAAACAAATTTTGTTTGGTTGTCAGGTTTGAACTCTCTTCTCGGCGTTTGATATCTGGTGAAACAGCGAATCTCTTGTTTAATTTATTACCCAACCATGTTGTGATTGTAAGAGAAGCTAAATAAATGGTACCCAACTGATTGAAATCACTCAAATAAGCTTTCTGAATAGAAGCTAGTTGGAATATAAAAAATTTTTTACAATTTAATGGAAGAAACTGGCACTTAAAAAGTTAAGTAACCACTTGTATTTTTAGGCAGATTATTTGCTTGAAGGCAAAATTCAAAGAACAGCACAGAACACGGTAGCTTGACAAAAAAATACATAGAGAAAAATAATATAACAAAGGCGTAGGCAGAACATTTCCTCTGTCTTATTTCCTCTCCAGTAGGGGCTCTGTTAGGAACTATACGTTTGTTTATGGAATTGGAATATAAACAACATAAATGTGCCAACTTGAAAACTTTGCCTTGTAGAGATAACTGCCACCAAAATAGAATTAATCAGTGATGACTGCACGTTATGCAATCGATTCTGATTCCGAACAACAAGGAACAAACCGAAACAAAGATCAGATAATCTTGAGTTCCAGTCGTTAATTTATTTTTCTCTTAAAGACAGAATCTCTTAAAGTAAAATTGCAGTGGGGGTTTTAACGAAGAGAAAAAAAGCAGACACGGTTTGTCTACAGACAGCGGGAGACTCAGACAAAAAAATGTTTTCAACAAGCTCGTAAAGATATATACCGACCACTTCAATTCCGCTTTATTTCAATTTTTGAAAGAACACCATTGTCAATCCAATTTTATGAGTGATCGTACTTTATTTATTCTTTTGGTGTGACCGCCCAAACAATTCCATGACGGTTTTATGGACAATTCGCAGCAGCAACATTTCCTTTCATTTAGTGCATGTCCACCATTATGGATTCTATACAACAAGAGGGTGAACGACTAACAAAAAGCACGGAAGGAAATAAAGGCAAAAAGAATTGATCTTGTTTTGTAGTTTTAAAAACTAGTATTGCTTAATCGGTAAATGTCAACGCTTCCTACAAAAGACTGCTTACTCGTACTGTTGCTAGAAACTTAGTTGTTTTATCGAAGCCATTTTCGTATTAATTTTGACAAGCACGAATTTTACCCAAATCTTAAATCTAATTTGTTTTGAAGGAGGTTCTTCTCTCCGGTGCTAATAACATATCGCTCATTTCGCTTACCGATCCTTCTGACTTTGCATCGAAAACTACGTTACTAATAAATTAGAAAAAAAAACATTGTTTGTTATGTGATTTTCCTTACAACCTTGTATCTGGTTTGGATTTATTCTTTTATTTCCGATGAACTAAATGTTTGAAACTTTTAGCTTCCTATGAAGGAAGTAAGCAATATGTCAACTGATATTGACGCTAGCTAGTTCTTTCGCAAACGCTAGCCTACAAAATTAAAGATGGCACTTAGTTTTGTTTAATTCGGGTGGCCCGGTATGAAACAAGGGTACCCGGCCCTCGAGTCAGATTGACCATAGACGAAAATGATACCAACTACTTCGTTACCTTTTTCGTCGGCTCGGGAAGCGATGCGCTATCGACTAACTTAAAACTACTTTTTTTAAAAAAAAAATAGATTCCGCAAACAAACGAACTGCTACAAGACTGTATTGCTGCTGAATAACGTAACCTAAAAAATATCATAACAATACAGCAATAACTGTGACCTGTATTTTTGTCGATGGCTTTGCTCTGAGATATTTATCATTTTTGGAAGCACTTGTGGTTTCAATATCATACAAAATTCAAAAATCAAGTGGAGCCATAAGACTCCCGCTGACAATTTTTTTTTTAAAAAGTCGACAAATTCAATTAAAAGAGCGTTTAAAAAAGCCCGAGGTAAATGGCTAATATATTTGTATAGTACCATGATTTATTGTTTGAATTTTTGTCATGGTTGAGGTACACAGCTCCACACAGTTAGCCAAGGATCTTGCAGTAACTTGAAATAGCTTTTGTGTAACGACACATATCGATATATATAACATGATGTACTATGTGGCTGGTTCCGCGAGCGTGCAAGATCAGGCGAATCCTATGTTCCGATTCACTACCCGAGCAGGCGAGATGAGGCTCTCTTGTTCGCTTGGGCTTTCCCGCGTTGTCCCGCGAAAGCAAAATGGCCATATATCATAAATCCTTTATTGACTGGGCTTTTTTCAATCACGGTGGCTGGGTATCGGTGTTCTTTGTTGATTTTGTTGCGTTTTCATTGACCTATAACGCATATTTATCGCATGCAACTGCGGCTTCAGTTGGTTTACATCGTAGGTGACCGGCAAGACAGTAGTAGCTATACGTATTTGATCTCTTTCTACGGGGGAAAATAGTTTTGCTTCAGATAAATAGGTTTGAAGAGCCCCCTAATACTAAAGAAAGATTTCTTTGTCATTTTTCAGACACAGCACGGCTGTGTTTGCAGTGAAGCACACTGCTAGATAATAAGCAGAGTTCCACTGGCGGTGCGTGCTATTGGAAGAGCAGGTTTTTACAGATTTGATAAATAAACGCAACTCACTTGTTCATTTGAATCAAGTTGCGCCTTTTCTTTTTTTCCGGAACCTAAGTGTGTTTTTATTGCCTGGTGCTAGGAGAACTGGTGCCGTCGAAAACTAGAAAGAGAGACACAGTTAATGAGAGAAAGGGTGGAGGAGAAAGCAAATCGGAAGTTTAATGGAAAGACTAAAAGGTCAAGGTAGCGATATTAAATTCTACGACGGGCGAAGAAAAATAGGGCTTTTTGCGGCCATCTGGAATAATTCCAGCTGGCTGGTAAATTGCGCGCCCGGCGTGGTTTTCCAGGCTTTTCAACGCGGGGGTAGAAAAGTTAGCGCAAACAAAATTCCCAGTGAGCCGGCGGAATTTTTTTTTTTGTTACAAGAAGGAAAAAGTATTACAGCGATAAATTCACATGGCCAATCACACAAGTTGGAGCTGTTAAGGGTAGGATTGGAAAAAGAAGGCGATGAGTACAGAAGATGTTGTGGCGCGCAAGTAATAATTAAGGCAAAAATTACAACTGACTGAATTATTGGTTTAGTAAGAAGTAACTTTCAAAATGAAGAACGCAATCGATAGAACACTGCTCAAGTTATCTTTTCTCTTAGTTGGGCAGGCATATGCCATTCCTTTTTCTACTATTCTTATAGTTAATTTCTTTCATGTGGCTCTCAGAAATTACATTCGTTAATGCATCCTGTATTTCATATTAATTGATTTCCAAAGAGATCTCTCCTACTACGGCTGAATCAAACAATATATAGACGGAAACCCGTTATGCCCATCGCCGCGATAGAGCAGAGCAAAATGTAACTCGAATGTCCTCGTCGTTCGGTAAACTCTCGTCATATACAGAATTTTTTTTCCAATTATCAAATTATTTATCATTAGGAAACAAGTTTTAGTTCTCGACCAGCCTACGCTCTCGAAAAACAGTTACGTCGCGCTAAGACAAAAACCGAAAAATGCATCTTCATCCGTCTGTCTTCACTAGATTCCCCACGAGTTCTGCAAATATATGGAACCTATGTTACGGAATGGGTTATTGTTCATCGTAGAAAATGCGATGATAATAACATCCAGTAACTACATTGTGTGACAAAAGAAGAATTTATATTATCATATGGAACCTGTTTTATAACAAATACATTGAGTGTTGCACTGGAAAACACATTTGCCCCATATAATGATTAGTTTGGGCAAGATTGACATACGAAAGTTAAGAAAGAACGAATTTTAATTTCTCACGGGGGAATTTTTCATTTTTATTTTCTTAGCGTAAAATCATTTCAGGAAAATTAAAAATAAATTGGTGTGAATTAAGACGTTTGCGATTGATAGGCGCCGGTTTAATGGTGTCCATGTCTTAAATGCAACGGTGTCAGTAGAATAAAGCATCGTAAATGAAAAGTCGTTTGAGCTAAGAGAATTACAAGAAGTTGCGTACCCGCTTTAATTACATCAGAAAAATCTTTCGCCCACATTTTCGGGGAAACCGAAAAGTTCAAACCTTAAAACTGCCTGATTAAATCGGAAAAAGGACATTCTCGAATGTTTGCCTGATCAGCATACGTTGATAAGATAACTGACGGTTAGTTCAAACTGACATGATAAAACATTTCCTTTGTTTTATTCAGCTTTTCCTATCACTGATTCAGCTGATTTTCCGCTCATGCTAACCAAACACAAGTTTTAGCTCGGCATTTTGTGAAAGCACCGTCCGTGGTTAAAAATGAAGCGAGCGAAACAATTACTAAGCTAACCCTTAAGTTACTTATAGTGCTTTTGTACCATAATTTTGAAACAACTGAGACAGTTTTATCATTTGCTAAATATTTTTGGTTATTGTTTACTATCTCTCTTGCGTATGCCTGAAAAGAAGGGAAGTTCTGACAAATTTGTGTACCGAAAAAACTGGTATATGGAATAAAATTAAAGAAAAACGTTTCAATATGCGTAGTTTATTCTCTGTACCTTAAACAAACGAACTCAGATGATTATATAACGTTAACCTTCCATGTTTCGTTCACGCTTCTCTGAATGTATTGCGTACTTATGTATACGTAACGTTCGGCTCTGTTTTATTTTAAATTATAAAACAAATTGCTGATCCCAGACAAGATTTGGACGCAACGATCGCTAACCGTGCGAAAAGCGTTCACCCTGAGCACCAAAAAACAAAAAACAAACAAAAATACACAGAAACATCATCTTTTAATTAGAAACACAACATGTGCAGGTTCGATATATGTTTTTACAACTTCTTTTTGATTTCCTGGGCCTGTAATATAACTGATCATATGTTGCGTTTATTTAGGTTGGTTGGTACGGTGTGTCCCTTTTGTGACACTCATATTCCTCCGTTTCTACGTTTTCTCTAAAAAACGGCGATTTGAATACCTTAACCTTAAAATTTAATTACTTTCATCCCAGTCAAATTTACATTTTTTGATACTCTCGCTATAAAGCATCATATGACTGTCAAACGCTCTTGTGTGTTCAGTAAAAACAGGCGTTCAGTTCTATTCTAATGCAGTGTTTTAAGGCGCCCTCCCTAAGTTTGCTTTTTGCTCCCGAGAATTTAGGGTGTTTGATCAAGTTAATAAATTATGCTAAGGGCTATATGGCATGTTTTGACTTTTAAGTCTCTAACACGTGCGTAAAGCTGCCCCTTGCATATGCGACGGATTTTCCTCAAACGTACGTGGCGACAGTTGGCGGTTGTTGGAGCGAACTTCCCGAAGCCGAGCGCACGCGACTGGAGGCTGTTATTTCGGCATCGTCGCCAGGCACTCGTATACCAGAACTCTTTAGAGAAATCAGCGAAACCAAACGGCGCGGTAAGCTGGCGACCCGTTCGCTTGCAATCGAAAGCGCGCTGAATACCTTGTTAAGAAACTTGCCGTAAACCTCACGAAAATCTGCGCAGAGACCAGCGTAGAGGAAAGGGTTGATAGCGGCGCTTGCATAGCAGAACATGGTAAACAGATAATGTAGTTCCATGGACAAGGTATAAACACCTGAGAAAGACAGAAGGGTTTCAGTCACATAAGGGAACCAGCATATCAGATAAACCAATGCTATCTTTGCCAGTGTCTTAGTTCCTTTGAAGAGAAATCCTCTTCGCCGCTCATGCTCTCCCAGTACTTGGTGTTTCCGAATCTTGATGGCCTGGATTCTGGCAATGCGGTAGATCAACCCGTAGACAACGAAGACCAGCACTGCTGGACACAGCCAGTTCGCGCTTAGAATAAAGAAGACGAATTCGTTTTCAAATGAGTAACCGCAGAAATTCCCTATGGTTGTGGTAGGGTAGGTCCGCCAGCCCAGTATCGGCAAGAGTGCCGTGATGGTGGAGTACAGCCACACTACGAGAAGCGCGAGCAGAACGTTTGTGCGCGTTACGAACTTCGTGAAGAACGGAAACGCGATCGTGAGGTAGCGATAAATGGCAACGGCCAGCAGGTTGAGTGACGAAGACGTCAACGTTGCAAAGTGAATGGTGAAGATCATGTCGCAGACGGCTGCGTTGTGAATGAATTCTGACCTGATGTGCCACTCCATCTCGAGTGGAACTGATATGCTTGTTAACGCCAAGTCGGCGAAGGCGAGGCTCACGAGAAAAAAGTTAATGTTAGTTTGAAGCTTTCGGTTGGAGAAGAACGCGATTAGAACGGAAAGATTTCCAAACAGGCCAAGTGTGGAAATGCAGACACCGAGCACGGTGTAAAAGTTATCCAGCACCGGGTTCATGTCGATTCCGTCCCCATGCGGTGGAAAGGCTGTGTAGTTTGTCTTGTTTATGTTAGCTGTGTTATTATCTTTATCCATGCTGCTGATTAAATTCACGGTCTACCTTCGATGAATGGTTGCCGATCCCAGTTCAACTTTTCATCAGATAGCGCTGATGCCGTGTACCAAATAGGCTTTTCAAAGAGTTGGCTAAAGACACGAGCCGCGCTTCAGTTGTCACTGTTACTTCACGCAGACTGCATAAGCGATTCACTCATAAAAGGTTGGACACGCAGCTATCGCGGCGGTTGTTATCCACGATGCTCTGACTGTGTTGTTTTACTTTCGCTTTCACCTGCACAAATAAGCAATGAAAATCCTTACAGCTTCCCTTAGGCTTAGCATAATAGCCTGTAATATCTGACCAAAGAAGAGAAAGTTGTCCTATGCGATTGTCGAGTACTTAGTACAAAACCAATAAGATTCTATGGCTAATTTTTTTTATTTACATCAGCCAATCTGGAAGCTTATTTCACCCTGGAACAGCGTCATGTTCCTGTGCCATTTCCCTTGTGTTTCCGTGTGGTAAGAATGGCAACAAAAGATTACTTTATTTGGTTTAGGCACAAACCTTTTCACTTCAAGTAAACAATACAGATTTGCTCAAAGGGTTTCAAAAGAGAAAGTGTGGTGAAAATCCTCAATATCATTAATTTATGCCTCGTGTAACACCGCTTTACAAGAATCTTTTATGTTTCAGTCATAACTTGAATAGCATAGCCGGCGAGCTTTGCCAATTGTACATTATTCATAGGAGAAGTTTGACGATAACTAAATTAAATCAGATTTTTGGAAGCTTTCTTATTTTGTGAGTGTCGTATCGCTGCCTGTTTCTGTCGGCTCAATTAGAAAGAAAAGCCTGCAAATGGTCTTTAGAAGTCAGAACAAATAGTCTCGGAAATACGTGAGGGACCTTTTTGATATCACATGGTTGCATGATGCCAGGCTTGGCGCAGGTGTCGCAAAATTTTCACTTCCCCATTTCAAGCCACAAGGAAGATAAGCCGTTTGCAATTGCTTTTGTGAACGGTATATAAATTACGCAGTTTAAATATTCATGAAGTAGAAGTCCGCAATTCAACGAAGCAACTTGAGACCGTGTTACGTGTGCTGGGCAAACAAAATGCGTAACTTTTTACAAAGAAAACAATGTCCACACAGACATGAAAATTTTTAGATTATTTAAGTCTGGTATCTCCAACGTGATGCAATTATGTTTCGTATTCGCTTCGAAAAAAAAAAAGAAAAAAGGAAAAACACGTCTAGATTAGGTAGCTAGCGTTGTCTGCCTTCACGACTTCGTTCCCTAGCTATAGCACAGCACGTACAGAACTTGACCAGGATAAAGAGATAGGCTGTAAGAACGCTTCCCAAATATCCAAGCTTTATAGTTTTCAGCGATAAGACCTATATAAAAAGGGCGTAATATTTCCTTGTATATATATTTTTTTAGAAAAGATATATGTTTTAATAAAATACGTCTTTACCAATAAGTGGTTTTCTTTACTTTGAAATTTTAGCGGCGAGCCGGTTTCCCAGAGAATGGACATTTAATTGTTCGTTAAAGTCACAGAGATGGAAATAAGATATAAAAAGCTACTTGAGTTTATCGATTGTAAAGTGTGTCGGTCGCTTATCATCTGACAAGAATACATGCAAGAAGCTAAAATACCAAGGATGTTTCATTGGCCAATTTTAGGTTTGCTGTCTTGTCTTGTCTACGTCCTATTAAACAAAATTATGCATAAAATCAGCTAACTCAGTTATTTGATCTTTATGGCGCGTCGCATATCGTTTCAAATCGTTAAAAAAAAGACAATATGCAGCACAAACCTTTTAGATAAATACTGAAGGGTGACACAACGTTATTTGGAATTAAATGTTCAATTAAATACGGGCTTACAAGCTAAATTGATCTTGTAGAACTGCAGAATCACGACCGTAATAAGATGATTGCTTGCACGTAATCAAGCGGCATGATTGGAAAATTACTTCGACCCATATCAGTTGAATTGCTTGATTTCATTCTAGATTCTGCACCGAAACGTTGGTAATACTACAAAGTTAATATTTAGTTTGCAATTTCCCTCTCAAAAAAGGTTTTGCAAGTAACTCTTTTCTGACAATGTCACGGTTAACTTTCTCAGTTTTTTAGCAGAAACAGCCTGCCGGACAAATAACCATATAACTGAATACTGCGTGCCAACTTCTTACGGTGTAAAGAGTACATTTTAAAATTTAGTATGGAACAAATTTTTAAATTTTCATTTAAAAATTGAAGGCATTTGTTCCATACTGAAAAAGCCTTAAGTGCTATGCATATACAAAAGACTGACCTCAGAATCTCGTTAAAAGTGTTTCCTCAACAGCATTTACCTGTAGTGGATGTTTTGTCGACTGTAGGTGGTGCTTTGTAATATTTCTCGTCTAAAATCAGTCTGTTTGCGCTCTAATCTTTTCTCATGATCTTCCACAGAACAGCAACCTTCCCACGCACGAACACGTCTAAATTAAAATGCAAATTTGAGGAGTAGAGTGGCGACACTGAAGCAAGTCCATCAACGAGGTGTTGGGTTCTGTTCCCAAACTGAACGTTTTTCACACGTGAGTGGGATGGAACATGTTGTCGTTTGTTGGCCTTTGTTCGCCAATAATTCCTTCCTCGAAAGAAAATCCACATTTCACAGTCCCAATCTAATCCTGAATCCAGAAACACCTTCAGCTTTATTTGTGTGCGCACGAAAACATACTGTTAATTATCAGTCAGATTAAATTTGTCAATCAGATCAATCAGATCAAATGGTGGTAGGCTTTTGTCAGGCGAATGTTGTTTGGTGTTGCTCCCTGGAGAGAGTGTTCTCATTCATCTGTGTATATCCTAGATCCTATTCAGTTGCAGCGCCTAAATTTAATTTTTAAAACGTCGAGTCAATATTCAAGGAGATGTATGCTTTAATTACCCAATATTTCGGTCCGACAAACGGATCAATTTCAGGTACAAGTAGTAACATATCTATACAAGCAATTGTTATGCACACCCGTTAAACGTGCTGCATTAAGTGATACATTAAATTGAATCCAGAAAGCATAAGCAACATAGCCCTTTTACAGCCGCCATCTCCCCTCAAAATGAAGGATCATTGGTAATGTGGTAATTCCTTCATGAGGGAAAGGGGCGGCAGTATACAGGCTAAAGGGACAAAGAGGGACACTCCCAGTCCAGCTCTTGGGATTTGAAAACTTCAGAAAAGCTTTTTTTGGACGCGGAGGTCTGTCGTCTGCGAGCTCCGCATGCCTCATTGTTTGCTCGTGGATGCTCATGGCGTACCAAGTAGGACTCTTGTTTGTAAATTCTGCCTGAAGAATCCATAATTAGAGAAACTCATACATATTCAAGAGCCGCGAGCGGCCATTATATACAAATCATGGCTAGAAGGGATTGAGCTATAGCCGACGCTCCGAATGTTGCTTATGTTCTCGTGGCTGAATTTATAGCCAAACCAGCCAGAAAGGGGGGACAACCCGATTCTGTTTTCCCCGGTTCAGTATAGCATGTGGCACTTCACCCTCCCTGCATGCGATTCTTGTTTATTCCAGAGCCATTTAAAGGGGGAATAAAACGCTGTTACACGATGCTGTCGTGCACACCGTAAGATGTACTGCATATGGTTGAATGTAAGCCCACATCAACCACATAGCCAACAGGAGTTTAACCGGTTTTTGTAGCATGAAGCATTCCTTTTAAACTCAATTGATATCCTCCACAGTGGCTGGGGCAAGGATTTGGGGTAAACCCTTTTAATCCCAGAAAAGACAAATACGATGAGAAATGAAATACTGACATTGAATCGATCGAGCTCCAAATTCTCTAAGCTGGCATATACTAAAATGTATGCCATGTACTGGGGAGAATTAAAGCTCAATCCCTGCGAGTGAAAGGGTTAAATGATAATTATGGGGCTATTATTTTCAGAAGTAGTGTAATCCTGCGGGTACCGAGACAGCTTAAAATAACATTAATATCCACACATTTTACCGCGGTAGACTCTAGGACACCCCCCCCCCCCCTTCCCCCATAAAATAAATTAAATTCCACACCCTAAAATCAACCAAAATTAGACTAAAATCATGACACAAATTCCAAAAATCAGGACAAAAATCCAAAATTAAAGTCCAACAAAACACAACAAAACCAACAAAATCATGCTTAATCACACAGAGCAGAATAAGAACAAAATCAAAATCAGATCAAAAATAAAATTTAAAATTTATCAAAACGGCCCTTGAAAACCACCCGTCAAACAGTTTATTTCAAGCATGTCCTAACAAATTTTCAATAAATTCCAAGCAAAATGCCAACAGATTATTAATAAATAAGACCAGAATAGTCAATATTTGATCGATAATAATGATTCATCCTTAATTTCCATTAAGGCATCAGTCACTAAATACATATAACAAGTTATTTGCCCGGACCCTGTCTTATTTCTATGAATGGTAATTTTAATCCCATCATGACCATTCGCTAATGACCATTCGGAACCATGAATATTATTATCAACTTAATGAGACCGTAAATCAATCCATAAAGCGAATTTATCAAAATAAAAATCACTTTCAATCAAATTATCGAAATCATACCGCTGTTTAATACAACGCCAGAGGTCAGTTGGTGCCATGCCTTTGGAATGTAATCGGTTTGGGATTCTTTCAATATAAGCATTTCCCTTTGTGCGCTTGCATTTTCTCGGGGATCTACGGGCCTTTGGCATCTTTACTGACATGGTCATAATTTTGAAGATTAGTCAACCGATACGTAAAATTTCATCACCAAACATCAAAAGGTGATTTCACGTTTACTAACCTTGACATACACATGAAAAAGCGGTTTATTCACAGGAAAATAATTTACCGCGCGCCTTCGCGGTAAATTTGTACCTGTTCCATGTTAACTGTCACACTCCTATTGTTATATAGAAAGTTGATTCCTCTGCGGTTTCTCCCTTGCTGTGATAATCTCATAACACTTGGATGCCGCCGAATTTTAGTTTTTCTCTGTTTCTCGAAAGTAAAAAAATAGGCGACTTGTACGTGCATTTCGAGTTCCAAGTCGTCAGCCCCTGGACCAAATTGGCTGAAATTCGGAGAGCATGTTGTCAGAACGTTCGCCG
>OX453280.1:26185151-26205151 GCA_949710005.1 Ricordea florida | reverse complement strand
CTTAGTTTTCCGGGTCTTAGGTCTTAGGTCTTAGGTTTCCGGACACCCCTCTTTTCATGATTATTTGATAGATAATTTCAATAACGCAGCTACCCGTCACTCATCGGCCCGGCTCCCGTTAATTTAACGGTCACAATTTGGAGAGAGAGTCCTGGGGATATTTGAACGTTCAGTGTTCCTGGAGGAAAGGAATTTTCAGATTCTTATCTGTCTCTTCTCACCGGCCCCAGGTTTATACATGGTATCAAGAGAGCACTTTTTTGCATTGTGCGGTCTGAGCCTAACGTTCTTCCAGTATTTTGAATAGAAAGGGCAACTACACAGTCACGGTTTTGACCTGGTCCGGTAGTTAAACGGTCACGGTTTGGACAGAGAGTGCTTAGGATTCGAACCCTGTTGAATATACACTGTGTTTAGTGTTTCATTGGGCAAGAAACTATATTCCACTATCATAATCTGCCTCATCCAATAATTGTTAGCAATATTTTGATTGGAAACTTACAGAGTTTCATAATTCGTGATGTTTTTTTTATTGGAAATTCTTAAACAAGCAAACCAACAAACAGATATGCCAAAAAAAAGAATAGATTTTATATTCATCGGTTTGCAATTGACTGACTAAAGCAGCAAACGCGGGAAAACGGGCGTGACGTTGTCGCGATTGGTTTTAGTTTTAATTCCGATTGGTGGAGAAAGAAGCTAGAGATTGATTGGCTAATCGATGCCAAACCAAACTAATCCCGTGGTTACTTTCGAAAGTGATTTAAAAGTCAATTTTAGACTCGACTAACCTGAACTAGAACAAAAGCAAATATTTGAACCTTATTTTGATTTTTATGTTAGGTGCCTCCTCTACTTCGGTCCTTGGTGCGGAGTCGCATGCGTGATTTCTGACACCAATCTCGTCCCCAGAGCCTGCGCCCCTGTACCAGCGATCGGCAAGCGCTGGTCAAGGAGACGCGGGCTCTGATATTGATTCGATAAATTAGTTGACACTACATATTTTAGGCAATAGCTTTTCGTTCCTTGATAGCAAACGCGCTATTTTGTCAAATCGCTCTACAGTTTTTAACTAACGCCCTTTGTATTGAATGAATGCACTCCAAAACAAAAAAAAGAAGCAAACTACGTCACGTGATCACATTTACACACTACTCGCATTTCGTGACATTCGCTTCCTGTAACTTTATGTCTTTGTTTTAAGTGGCAATTGACAAACTGTGATTTCAAGTATACCGTATTTTGCTTGAATGTGACCTTATATGCAATCCATAAGCCACAAAAGTTTTCCCTTTTGTAAGAATGGGAATGCAGTCTCGCGCGACATATGTTTGCGCCATTCTGTCGTCCTGAGTCCTCCAGCCGTCCTTTTGCGTAAGGTCTTGACTGTTTACTGACGGAGAAGGGAAAGTTACGGACTTTGACCTAGACTTGTCTTTTCCCAAACGATGCCACAAATTGCTGAATGAATTTCTTAAATGGAACTTGGAGCTGGCATTTTGATAAACCAGACGGGTAAAAAGTTCTTTCGAGATGAAATTTCTATTTCCACTTTAATTTTCCCTAAAACTGAAAAAAAAATGACGTTTTTCGCATTGCAGTTTTGACTTGATGACGTGATTTGATATTCTTGGACCATTAGGCACTTACGGAGTAATTAAGGTTTCTATACTCCGTTGTTATGACCACGAATTTTCACAATATTTAATTAGAATGTGACGTACATAGCGAAGAGAAAAGAAGAGGTTTGACATTTCTTGGTATGCAAAAATCTAATCGAACAACATTTTAGGTTGCAAACAGAGAATTTTGTTTCAATTTACAGAAAGAAGAATACCCTCAAAAACTGCAGAATTTTTTATCCATTAAGGAAAGAAAACTTATACAAAGAACTGTGCAGAATAGGTCTCGTTTAGTCGCGCTAACAACTTTTCTTTATTTCTTTTTCTTTATTTTTTTGCTCAGTGAATTTGAAAATATACCCCGAGGCTCGTGAATTTAAAAACGCTGTGTGGTTGCATTTGTTTGAGTGTTACTTAGTTCAGTGAACCGCAGTTGAAGTTTCCGAAGAATTTTATGCCCAGCCTCTCCTAAGAAGAATGAAGAAACTTTCAATGAAGTAACATTTTCAACGGTAAATAATGAATTTATGTACCCGTGATCCTGGGGATAAAATCGAAACGGCGTATTTGACAAACTCCCGGATGTAGCGCGATGTTTTGGCTCCGTGGCGGGAAGCACATTGAATCGAAACGTGGGTCAGACAAAGCATTGACACATGTGCAAGCGCTGTGTGATGGTAGGCGCTTGGAAACGCTACGTGGTCATACGAAGCAAGAAAAACAACACAAAACTGGAGAGTTGAGTTTAAGTATCCGTGTAAGCGAATGGATACATTCTCAAATGACTCTTTTGGGGGACTGGATGTACTTGCCGGCGGCAAGCCGACTCAGGCCGAGGGTGGAAACGAAAGAACTCTCTTTTATTCTCAGAGGGTAAGGCCGATGAACTCTATTTACTTTTAATTAAGCCCACTGCCTTCACACTGGCCTAAAACACCAATGTACATGAAAATACTCCACACAGATTTTCATACCTGTTTGTCATACCTTTGCTGTGAAAGAATTGTTGAGTGCTTTCAAGGTTGTTTTCTACGAGGAAATAACGTTCCGGTTTCGAACCGAGCTTTTGGAACGTTCTAGAGCATTTCGGTTTTAGAATCAACAATCACACGGTGCAAAATCATGCCTGCTTCGTTCACAGCAGACTCTCGGTTGTTCACAAGTACAGTTATTTCAGCTGAGTTGCAGTTGCGTGTATTCCCACTTCCTGATCATACATTCGCGAGATAATTGTAGCTGACAAAGTGTTTAGGAACAAACAGAATATTTATATTACATCGAAGAGAATCTTAAAATCACAATTTAAACCCTACGAGACGATCTGACACGTTTATGGCGTTTACATAATTTCTACGCAACTTGTCAGTTGTAAAAATAAATTGAGGTTTTTTCCCGGATTTCTACGAAACGAAAAGATTTTGGCTGTAAGGTACACGCCACGCGAACTTTAAACAGAGCCTTAAATTAATACGCGTTAGCGCCCTTGAACTTATTCGCACTTCGTTGCATTTGATACACATATATCTTTATCTTACACCGACAGCTTTGAAGCTAACTTTTGAAACTGTTTTCCACAGTCTCTTCGAGTGAGACTCGGTAGTTTTTTGAGTGTACTTAAAAAAGAGAAAATGAATCATGGAACTGTCATTTCTAGTAACAGCCAAGTTGTCAAGCTATATAAGCACGTGCTCTCGGTAGTGCTCGATTGGTTTGCCATTTCACTCGGATACACTGAAATCCCTTGATTTTCCTTGAGTGGGTCACCTACGCATTCATGTTTCCATCAAATTAAAAAAGTAAATTCTCCTCTCGTTGTTCGCCTTTCAGCGCTGACGGCGTTTCTATTTACAATCACATCATTATTATTACTATCGTTTAAGTTCTTGTTTTAATGGTCTCGCTTCATTTGTGCTTTTGTATGCATAATGCACTGCCTAAGCGGAGCTGGGAAGAAACCCTTCGAAACAGGCGCATTTAGTTGCTGAGGTTTGTGGCTTCAGGAAGGAAGCAAAACAAAATTACAAATATATATGCCAAAGAAATTTCTAGAAAGTCATTCTAATTTAAATGCACAATGTGCATATGCTTTATGAAACTTGCTAATAAAACTCTCGGTTTGAGAGAGCTTACATTAGCATAATTACGATAACAGAAAAAACTGAGAAACGGAAAAGTTCTACTGAGTCTAAGGAAGACGATTTTTCTGTTCTATATTTTTAACATTGAGGATTTTTAACCTTAAATGTTCTCGGCTACCAATTAGGTACTGAAACCTTTACTTGTAAATCCCCAACGAAAACATAACGTTAATTAAAAACACTGTTGGATGTTTGATTTTCAAGCGAGGAAGTAATGAATTTTAGTTTTATAAAAAGTGTTCGTCAGTAGCTTGTTTGCTGAGCAAAACTTAAAAAAAAAAAAAACAAGTACCTGGGCAGTTTCAATTTATCCTTGTGATGTAAGAGAGGGGATATCATTTTACTCGCTTGTGAAGTTATCTGGAAACACAACCAATTTTATTTGAAAGAAAGTTGCACAATTGAAATATAAATAATTAAGGTACTCAAATAATTCATAGCCGTCGCTAACGTTACCACAAACAACTAGCTGGTAACAGTAGACATTCACCAGGGAAATTCACAACAGTGGAAGTTCTAGGGATGTGTCCCAACCAATATGAGAATGAGAGATAAGATTATTTTGAATTTCTTGGCTTTTTCTGTTAAAGATTGGATTTTGTCCAGTGTTTGAGAAATTGTAAACTTGGTTCCGATTTTTGTTAAAAACGGGATTGTAGTTTTTTTGAAGCAGACGGCCGGGTGCAGGGAACCGATACGGGAGAATAAGGACGAATAAGATCGAAACGATTTTGATAGAGTTACATACTGTTTACCAAAAATATTGTGTCAACCTACTCAGGAACACAGAGGAAATCTTCCAGGGAATCAAAATTTTAATCCCTGGCTTCTGTGTTCAAGACCAGCAGATAAGACCCCAGTAGATAAAACGTTAAAGCACTCTGGGAACAGTGATGCGAAATAGCCTGGAAAACGTTTTCTTCAAAAGCGTTTTTCTCGTTTGGAAAACACGACATAAACATCATGTTTTACTTATGATGTTAATTTCTGATAACGAATGTTGAACTTTCCATTTGTTCTTCCTAAACTGGAAAATAACATTTCAACATGTATTTTTCCTGGCATTTACCATATCGCGAACAAGAGTATTTCACCGTGTTACTCTGTAGAAACTTTCTAAGAACCTTGGTCTTAAGATGCATTTTAGCTGAGCTGGATAATAAGAAATCAGCAGATACGGCTAAAAGTGCCAGTATTCCTTGCATCTAATGCCGTGTCCTTTCAAAACTGAAATAAGCCGCACAAAGGTACACGCCTTTTCAGATAATAGCAAGAATGTTTTAGTTGCGAGCATGTCTCAGAGTAATGTATTGGTTAGCGTGTCGGACTTGCGCCGGAGCAGGAGGTCAGAACATCAGCACTAGTGGTGGCACTGTGTTGTCTCCATAGACAAGAAACTTAATTCCACACTGTCTCTCTCCGCCCAGGTGTATTAAAGGAGACCGGCGATATAATGTTGGGCGTAACCCTGCGTTGGACTAGCATCCCATCCAGGGGGAGGGGGGGGGTTTGGGTGGGTGGGGGAGTAATAATACTCCCAGGTGCTTCATGCCACTGACAAAAGGGATAAGCTCCGGTCGTGTGGGCCTTATGGCCCATGTGCGCCTTCACCTTATGTCTCAAGTTGGCACCCCATTCAGAGCAGTAGGGCTCTTTTCTTGAAAGACCTGGGAACTTACCCGGTCCCAAAAGCTATTTTTTGAATTAGAGTTTTGTTGGTTTTCAAGTCTCAGCAATGCAATGTCAAGTTTGATTTGGACGTTTTGCTTCTAATTTTAAAACAGGTATATATTTTTTGAGCAATATCATATGGAGATTGTCCACAGGAGAGGGGGGAGGGCAAAAAACCTGTATGATTCCTGTAGCAAACAGTTAAAGGTTTGTATAGTAATGCAAGACAAAGCTGTTCATTGAAGAAAATGTTTGTAATCCTTTAACCAGACTTGAAATAAACAAAATCATAATATTTTCAGTGTCCATTCGGCTGCAAATCTCGAATATTGGCAATTTTACAGAGGCTTTACGCCATCGCTTCACGTAATACTGATGCACCAGTCAGTCTAAAAGCTTTTTACCAGGTCTCCTGCCTTTCACGAAACTGCTCCCTTGGAAACATGAAGTTAGATGGAAATGTCCATATAATTATCTGAGATGAAGTATTTACCAAACAACTGACTTGTGGACGGTCCTGGGCAAAAGAGTGTGCAAATATTTGATAGATTTTTAACTTTTGCTATTCAATAACTGGCTCCTCGAGCGGACAAGATGACGTGAATCCTGAGTTTTGATTGGCTACTCGAGCGGGCAAAATGGGCCTATCTTGCCCGCCAAACAAATAAAACGAAATGGCAATATAATAACTCCTTTATGGACTAAGCTTCTTCGGTTAAGGGACGGACCGTTAGAAAAGTGATGGGGGGAGGGGTGGGGAAAAAAAAACAAAAAAATTTCATGCAAGGCAAAATGCCAAAAAAAAAAATTCATGCAAAGAAGAAGGTAAAAAAAAAATTCATGCAGAAGGAAGGTCCAATTGTGACTTTTTCACACGTAGTAAAAAAAATTCGTGCAGAGAGGTTCACCTGAAAAAAAAATTCCTGCAAAAGCAGTGAGCGAAAAAAAAAATTCGTGCAAGCTGAAAATTCCCCACCCCCCCCCCCCCCCATCACTTTTCTAATGGTCCGTCCCTAAGATGGCTACATGCTTGCCAAGTTGTTTTTTTTGGCTACTGCATATGACATAATGCAGGAACCAATATGTCAAAGGAAACACGAGTGATTGAATGAGTGAAGGAGCCAGTCAGCGCGTGCCTAGTATTTAGCCAATCACAATGCACAATACAATTCGCGCACCGTGAAGAATTTGGACAACATTCCCGAAGGAAAGACACCAGAGTTCATATTTTGTAACTTCTATATCGATTTATTTTTAAACTCAGAAGAGAATATGTAAAAGTAATGAAATCGAGGAAAGGCGATAGGTATGGCAAAAAGGTCGGAATAAACTTAATAAATGCAGTAGCCACATGAATGCAATGCTTGCCTATTTTTTGAGTTTGTATTTACCGAGACGTAGTCGAGGCTAAGCTCGTCTTATATGTGTAGGATCCCGCTTGGTAGCCTCTCATCACCGAAGGCCCGCTGTTGTTTTCGGAAGTTATGTCGCGAGTCAATATTGAAGATTAAGTCTTATATTTTAATTGTAAGCAATATACAAGCCATTGCATTGACGGAGAAGCTTATTAAGTCCGATTTTGGAGTAGAATCGTTTAAAAATAATCATGAACCAACGGATTCTGTAACGACAACAGACGCACTTGGTCTTTTTGTTACATTTTGTGTTGTCATGGATGTACCTTGTAGTCTAATTCCGGTCGGAGTGGAATTTGGTGGATCGTGCAAAGAACGTTATAATGAATAAGGCCCTTCCTCTTGAAATGTAAGTTACAGCTTGTTTCCTTATGTTAAGTATTCTTTAAGCGTTTATTATCTCTCTCGGAAGTTTTCAACAACAAGGGAGTACGTGCAAAGATACCACCTAGTATGTACCGAGAAGTATGCTAATGTGGAACTGTAAATTACTTCTTGTCTTGAGACCTCAAATTGCAGAGAGGTCACGAGTAAAACACTGTAAATAAGTGAATCTTATAATTCTTCACTAATTTTCTTGCATTAGAGAGGCAAGACTTCCAGAAACTAGCAAATTGTGTTAATTTAACTTAAGCATATTCTTTTGTACGATTTATGAAACCCTGCAAATCAAATCAAATTTCAGAGATTTTCGATCGACGCAGTCTTATCTGCATTTGTAAATATAGTAATTCAAAGTAAAGACAGTTACCTTGTTTAACAAAAAGAGGCAGTCCTGAAGTCGATTTTTCTTTGCTGCTGAAAACCCGTTGTGTACAGCAAAACTTAAATCTACAGTGCTTTTTCTGTTTCTCGTGAAACGTACGATCTGGTCCTGAGATGTTCGACCTTAGCATCAATACTATCCATGCCACTTTTGTTCTCTGAATTGTTTAGAGTGACAACGTTTAGGAGCAATTTTGATGATATATTAGATAGTAAGTTTTTTATGTTATATCAGGAATTGGTTTATTGCACTTAAAAGAGAAGAAAATCATTTCGTTTACTTGATCCTAGGCATGCATATTTTCCAAGGTCAAGCAGCCCTTTTTTCTCTCTGTGCATGATAAATAGTTAATAGGTCATCATGTTGAGATCAGAAATTTGTTTTGGAGATTGACTAACGACTGTATTTTCATGAGTATTGTAATTTTAGTTTTTACTTCATGTATATATGATATCACTCTGTCAAAAGTTGAGTCTCCTAGTACAGTAGTGCTTAACAGTAGCCTTAAAACCTACTTGAAGCAGTTACTAAAACTTTCCATGTATATGGATTTAATTTTTGTGTTGTGGGCAGGTTCAATTTTATCCTTTGTTCCAATTTTATTTTCCTTTGTTTCAGACTTCATTACCATAACCAGAACAAAAGAAAATCAAATTTTAACCAAGGGTAAAATGGAACCATAACATATACATGTACCAAATCAGCAACCTTTTCATTTTAAGCAAGCTGATTGGTTCATGCTATCTCTGCAAATCCATTGCTATTCACCTCCTTCATGGTGAATAGTGCCAGGGCCTCTGGGAAACTAAACCTTTTGAAAGTGAGTTTTGGTTGAGGAAAAATGGCTGGCATCAATTCTCTCTTTACAGCTGATTCCAAGAGTCAGGTTTCACTGAGGTTACTTCATTGTTATTTATTAAAGCTGTTCTCTAAAATCTTGGTGAATTTATAATGGCTTTAGAAATATTGACCTCACTGCTTCTCAGCTTGGTAAATATTCTGCCACTATATTCACCTTCATTTCAGAGAATACTTTTTAGTTATTTTAAAAACCTTGTGTATAATACCACATATTATTAGACGTGAGTCTTTTTACTGGCAATTACACCACTCGTAAAATTAATATTCGTATGAAACTACACCCGGGATCATAGTGGCATATTTTCCAGTGAGGATATCAATCGATGATGTCATTTCCTGCATTGCACAATTCAGTTTGTGTAGAGAGCTGCCAAATGAATGCCTTAGTGTGTTTTTGTCTCTATAATAAAAGGAAAATTACATGTTAGCTCAAAGATAAGAATTTTATCTTTTCTTGCCACCATGTAATATCCTCTATCCATATACCACCAAGTATGGTTAAGTCAAGAATCCCCTTTTGATATGGAGATCATGTGAGACCTCAATGTACAGTATTTTGTGCAACTTTCTGAACTTCATTTGGATGTCATTTTTCATTTCTCTTTAAAAATACTGTGATAAAAAAAAAAAATTAGAAAAATTCCCATTGTCAATTGATGACATTGGTTTAAGGCCTACAAATTGAACGTATTGAGAGTCGCTTTGTACACTGTATAGTATACATGTGGAACACATACATGTAGGGTTCACTTCTAATAATTAAAACCTCATCGAAGGGGAAAATAGTAAAAAAATATCAGAAATTCTGCTCTATTTGGAGGTTATTTATTGATGTTTCCGTGAACATGATATCCAGGTTCACTGACAATTTTGTTGCAAACAAAAATTAGCAGTAACTTTTTATATTTATGTTAAATTTGTTTGTGTTTGAACGAAGCTTCCAAAAGTATCACATCAGATCATTTATAGATTTTTATGTGTGACTTGCTTAAATCTTGACATACATTGATACTAGTGAATAAATCAGCTGTAGGTTTTTCTTTTGATTGGTTGCAAGCTAGTGCCTAGATGATCAACAATTAGATTGTGAGCTCAAGATTTCTATAGCGTGATATTTGATGAGGCTGAAAGCATCATCAACTACATGCATCACCATAGAATCTTGAGCTCATAATCTAATTGTTTTAGTAAAAATCATAATATACCAATCATGTCGGTGAAAAAATACCAAAATACTAAATCTTCCTTCAAAACTTTGCTAAAGCGCAAAGATGTCGCCATTTTGAAAAATGATCTTCAACCAAGTGCTGCAGACTCTAATGGCTGATAATGTGCAGCAGCTCAGCCAATCAGATTGCAGCATTTGCATTGGTATACTAGTAATTTCTTACTAATTTATGATATCAGCCCTTTCTTGGCTCTGACTATTATGATAATCAGTACCTTATATGTACATGTGTGGCAGCTGCGCACCTGACTACAGACTGTATTTGAAACCAAGCAGTTAATTCATTTCATGCTCTGAAGAGTATGTGAATAAAAATATTACTTATAACAGTACAGTTCTGTTAGAAATATCCCCAGAAGTGCTTCATATGCAAGTTGTCCTTGCTATGTTGACTGTAATATATATATACAGTACGTTTCAACTCAGATATTTTAGGCACTAAATTGTGGTCTTCAAATTCATGAAGTTAATATGTAAAGTAGAGCCACATTGTGACATTGTTTTTCTACAGATATACTAACTTTTTTTGTAGGAGTGAAAAAGGTTGACTTAATTAAATGCCCAGCTGTATATGCATTTAATAGATTTTGCACAAGATAATTTTTGCATTTGAGTTTAATACTTTTTTCAAACAGATTTGCTTTGGAATTATTCTTTTGTACTTGCAAAAAATACTGTCATGTAGTTGAATTTAGAGCATTGCTTTAATAGATTAAGATGAAAATATATATTTTGATGTTTTTCCTTTTACCTTGTTGTCATAAAATTATGGCTTTAAATAAAGTAATTTTCTTCCCCTCCCCCAGCTAGTGAGTGCAGAGCAGTGTTTCTCGTTTTACCCCTGTTCCTATTTCATATCCCCTAATGGAGTTATATAATAATTTAGTTTACCGACATGTAGCATTATAAAGGCTGAAGTTGAAGTTAGAAGCATGTGATAACAAATGCTCTATGTTTTTTTCTATAAATTATAAATGCCTGGTTTATAATTATTAATATGGCCACCTGTTCTTCTCTATTTTATTGTTTTTCTTTCATGTTTACTTCATTCACAATTGTGACCTCTGTGCAAAATGAGTCTGTTTTGAAACGATTTGTATGTTGTTTTCAGTGGCCTTTTTATGCCACAAAAGCATACAATACTTTTCAACAAGCAGTTACTTCTAGATGCTCTTTGTTTAAAACAGCAATGTGGCCATAAATATTCAAATTGAGATGGACAGGACTAAAAATTTGTTGCTCCATGAATTAGAGTTGTTGAAGAAAAATATTTATTGAAAAAAGAACTGCAGTTTGCAGTTTGATCTCTAGCAACTGAGTTACCCACTTTGGAACAATTCAAGTTTCTTTGAATCAGATGAAGAAATGCTGTATAACAAACTCTGGAATAGGAGGTCTCTGCATCCAAGGGTAATCATTTTAATGTATATTCCCCAGAAGTCTTATCATGTCTGAAATGTCACTCTTGGTTCCTTATACATATAAAATACACCTCTTTTGGGCCTAAAATTTGTCTAAAACACACCACTGCTCTGATATAATTATTACCAACTTTTTACTAAATGATGGACATACTATAGAGTGTACATAGTTGAAGCCTGCATATAATTTACTGCAGTTTGAACCTCTTTGAATTTCTTTGAAATACAATTGTTAATGTTTTCATTAATTTTATCAGCATTTTTTTATTTTAATACCATGGTTTTTTCACATTTTTACATTGAACCTGATGACTACTCATTTCTTATTACTGTGTAACATGTGATTTCTGAAGGTTCGATCCATGGGTCAAGCTAGCATACACTGTCACATGTGGCATGCAAAGCAGCCTTCAGTTGTATTTTCTCACAAAAAATCTGGTAGCAGTGATGTTCTATACAGTTGATAACTTAAGTTGGTGCATTTATCTTTGCACATGTATAAAGACTTTATTCTGGTTTTGAACCTCTTTCTGTGAATTAACCTTGTATTGAGCAATCAGCGCTTGAAATTGTACTGATTTAACTGAAGCTAGGATTGATAATATCAAGTCCAGATAGTACAAATTGTACTGCACAAAAAACGTCATGTAACTACTGACCTACTTACTGTATAATACGGCTTAACTATATGCATTATTGACCAAATGTTTGGTCAAGGTGGCTGCATATTGGCTGAGTTATCCAGCCATCTTGACGGAACAAAATGATCAATAAAGTATTTATTATGCACAGCCATTAAAAAAATTGTTTTGTTTTGTTACACAAGACAATGAAGGAAGTCTCAGCTGGGCAAGATGGGTCATCTTTCCTGCTAGGGTAGCCAATCAGAACTCGGAATTGTCTTAACATGCCCACTCACGGAACCAGCCATATGATAATGATTGTTTTCAATACATTGAGTAGTTTCCAATAGACTGATAATTATTGCTACAGGGTTTTGTTTGAGGCCGTCCGGTCATTTCCCATTCCATTTCGGGATCTCTGAGACCAATATTTGAGGCTTTTTTGGCATTCGCAAGGTGCCTTGTGGTGCCTGTGAAAACTGTCGCATCCAATGCTTTCAGAAATATGTCAGCTACTTTACAAAACTGTTCAAAACCCTGTTGCTATCATTGTACATGAGTTTGATTCATCATTATGGTGATGGCTACTGGTTTTTACTAAATTGAACTTCCATAACCATTTTTTTCAGACGTGGTTTAGCCCGCAGTAGTGTTAATGCTCTCCATCCCCTTCCTGAAAGGCCAGAGGAATCGTTGCCACTGTCATACTGTGAGACAGTCCTTGATGCCATCAGTAATTACTACACTCCGGACACCAGTGGACGATCCTCACCCACGACTGACAACACTGGTGGCGTGACTCATGGATTGTCAGAGTCCAATACGTGGTCTAACACTGGGAACCTCACCGCCCGCAGCAGTGTGTATTCATGGGAGAATGAAGATGTAAGTTCATCCATAGAAATTTCTGCTGTGGTGTTCTCTTGACTTGACTTGTTTTGAGCTACAAAAGGATGCAAAGTTACTTGAGATGCTGTACTTTATGGGGTCTGTCAGTGCATATAATTAATAGTGGTTTCACACATGAAAGTTCACCTCCTTCCCCTTTATCAGTGTTTCCACCATGAAAAATGCAAAATGTATATTCTGAAAATGTAAACAAACAACTTTGAAAAAGGAAAATGGGGGTGTGGGTGTAGGAAAACCTGGAAAATCCCCAAGGCTTTTTACTGGTAGTGATTTTAAAAATAGAGCCCTGGGTGTTTCTTTCACTCAGAGTGTCTCAACAATAATTATTTTGCAGCTTGCAATTGTTGTAACTCAATTCTCAGCTTCTTCCATTTTTCACTGGTGTCTTGTGATCAAAAGGTGGATAATTGAAGCTTCAGCAGTATTAACTACATGCATCTTATGTGACAATTTAAGTCATGAAAATTAAGCATGGTCATTATACTCATGAGATATTAAGTTTTGCATGGATCTGCCATTTTAATAATAGGAAATAATTATATGACCTGTATTTGTTTTTTTTTTGGCTTTCCACATTGGGAAAATGAGATACAGTTGCTGGCAAAACACAGTGATTCTTGCTAGCTGGCACTTGCTGGTTAAATTTAAATTAGGTTTAACCCTGCCAAGCAAGGCAGATAAAACCCTTAGGCATCTTGCATGCCTTAATTCTCAAAGACGAAATGCAAAAACAAACAAACAGAAAAAAATACAAGGCACTGCTCTCGTATGAAAAAACAGACTTGCAAGAATATTCTCAGTCTGATCATTTTTATTTCAAAGTCAATATTTTCTCATATGATTCAATTACCTGATTTTTCACTGCAAAGTTGAAACAGTTACTGTAGGTGGAGTAAAAATTGTTTAAGTATACTGGTACTGACTCTGCATTTTTTCTCCCAGGAGTTTGATAGACAGGCATCAGCTACTGTAAAACGGATGTTTAATGAGATAGATGAGATGCTATTTGAAGGGAAGCCATTTAATGGTAAGCTTCTTTGCCATTGCATTATACATTTGCATAGGTTAATGCACAATCTGTGAGCTATATGTTATTCTCATTAGATTTTGTTCAATGATACCTTGTTATGTACAAACATATTGGCATTAATGTTTTATTTATAAAGCATTTGTAATTCATATCTACTTTGACTTGCTGCTTTTCATTTACATGATAAACAGAATATGACAAACAGCATGCAGTGCCTCGCAGAAGCTTAAGAAAGTGCCTCGGGCTGCGTTAAGACCTGCTGACAACGAGGAATCGCTGTTTTTGTTGTTTGGCAAAATTTATAGCTTGCAAGTTTTATATATATGTGGCTTGCTCGCCTTGCATGTTTGGCTCGCAAAATTTGGATTGGCTCACATCCCTGGTGAAAGTCTTTGAAGGATCTTTGAAGATCCTTGAGGATTAGCATGAAGATCATAGTGCAGATCTTTGAAGATCTTAATATAAAATCCTCACATATCTTCAATATTCTTGCCAAGATCCTATGGACCTCACCCAAATCCTTGAGGATCCTTGAAGGTCCTTGCATGTATCTTGAAGATCTTTGTCCTGCAAGGATCGTCGAGGATCTGAAAAAGCTCCTAGCAGTGTCCTTATTAAAGGATCCTGAGAAAGATCTTTTAAGATCCTCAAAGATCTTGCAAAGATTTTCAACAGGGATGCCTTGCAAGTTTGGCTCACATGCCGCGCTGGCTCATTCGCTGACTTGCATAGTGGCTACAATCCATTTAGATTGTAGTGTAATTTTGTATATTTTTTTTTTGGCACTTATAATTTGGAGTTGATATAAATTCAGTAGCTCATTGCAGTAGGCCTGTGGCAGGTTTACATGTACAGTACAGCTGTAGATTCTCCCATTTGGCTGGGACTTGTGTTACTATATACTGAACCACCAAGTAACATTTAGTATGATCAGTAAAAGGGTCATAAATTCCAGACAAGACCAAACACTTGTACATGTAGGTAGACACTGGGTGACCCATGTATTATACATGTCCAGGGTTGTCGCTAAGCACCAGCTGAGAAAACGGGAATCATTGGCTGAATTTTCTCTGTCATTTGACTTATGACAACAACCAAAGTCCATCTAAATCTATTGTCAGCTGGTTGAATTGCTATACCTCAAGTGACAGCTAATGTTCATGGCTACAACCCTGCATGTACCATATGCTTGTGTTTGGAGAGACTATCTAAAATCCTAAAAAATAACATATTTAACAAACCATGTAAATATTATTTGCATTGTGAATGGAAATTACTTGGGAAATTTGACTTCTGCTCAGAGCTTATTGCTAGGCACCCTCGACTATAAAATTGCTTCAATATATAATGTATAATTTATGTTGTGGTTCAATTTTTTTCTTGGTTTAAATTTTATTTTCCTTTGTTTTGTGATATGGTAATGTATAATAATGAGCTTAAAACAAAGGAAAATAAAATTAAACCAAGGGTAAAATTGAACCCCTACATATCCACTGTGCTGTGTGGGACTCAAATGTCTTCTTGTGATCACAGGAAGTACCCAGCTATTCTCCGAGTGTGAGGAATGGTGTCAACGCTTTCCCCATTTGCGGTAAGTTATATTATTATTAATTTCATTGTATTTCAGTCATTGCACAATACAGTAAATAATTTTATGCAATTCCAATCCCTAAGTTACTGTTATTTCAGTCATTGCACAATACAGTTAATAATTTTATGCAATTCCAATCCCTAAGTTACTGTCTTTTTATTGCAGGATCTGTGGTTGTCAACTTCTTGTTTCTCAAGATGATGGTACCCAGCTGATTCCCCTCTCCCCAGAGGACCCTAGAGTGTTCAACTATAGACCGCAGACTTCTGTGTTAGAAGATGTAGAGGAGTTTGGGGCATTTGACTCTCAGGGGTAAGCTTACCATGTAAATAGGAAAATTTATTTACATGTACATAATTAAACAAAAATGTGAGAATTATGTGAAATCAAACTAAAAGGGCACTTGGTAGAGCGCATACCTCCGCCCCGCCACATATGTACACCTGATATTACACTCATCTGGATCTGAGATCTGGAGTTTAATCCGGATAAATCCCAAATCTTAATCGATTGATCCTGGGTATATTTGCGACCTTTCCACCAAATTTGGTGCAAATCCGTTGATTAGTTTTTGTGTAAAACGATTAACAGACAGACAGACAAACAAACAGACAGGCGTGAAAACATAACCTCCTTGGTGGAGGTATTAACAGGAAATTTGACATCAATGTACGTAATTAATCTTTTATCACTGAGAAGTAATGTTGGGAAAACTTGTATGTACTCTTAATCTTATCAATGAACAGCACTTTTAGTCAGACAGTATGATCAGTGTAAAAGAGATGATGTGTTTGGCAAGTTGTTATTGTTCAATTGGTGTGGGTGAGGTTCAGTTGCCATGGTTACATGTTCTTTGTAAATTTCTGCTTTAGGTTGTTTATAAAAGGCATTCATCTTGAACCTCTACCAGATCCAACAGAATCTTATGTTACAGGTGAGAGAGCTCTGACAAATGCCAAACTGACAAAATAATGAGAGTTCACCTTTCACTTGCAAAACCGGAGAAATGATTTACTGAATTACATGTACACCACCACAGTACAGTGCTGGTGATTCGTTTTCCAAACTGCATGGTTTGATCCACTGGTGAAAAAGGTAGAACCACACTGTATAGTAAACCAAACAGTATCACAGTTCAGTACTGTTCAGTAGCTTTCCAAAGAATGGTCACACTGCATGGTTTGATCCACAGATGAAAAAGTTAGAACCACACTGTATAGTGAAATAAACAGTACCACAGTACAGTACTGTTCAGTAGCTTTACAACGAATGGTCACAGTCTGCAAGGTTTGATCCACAGACAAAAAAAGTTAGAACCACACTGTATAGTAAACCAAACAGTATCACAGTTCAGTACTGTTCAGTAGCTTTCCAAAGAATGGTCACACTGCATGCTTTGATCCACAGATGAAAAAGTTAGAACCACACTGTATAGTAAAACAAACAGTACCACAGTACAGTACTGTTCAGTAGCTTTACAAAGAATGGTCACACTGCATGGTTTGATCCACAGATGAAAAAGTTAGAACCACACTGTATAGTAAAACAAACAGTACCACAGTACAGTACTGTTCAGTAGCTTTACAAAGAATGGTCACACTGCATGGTTTGATCCACAGATGAAAAAGTTAGAACCGCACTGTATAGTAAAACAAACAGTACCACAGTACAGTACTGTTCAGTAGCTTTACAAAGAATGGTCACACTGCATGGTTTGATCCACAGATGAAAAAGTTAGAACCACACTGTATAGTAAAACAAACAGTACCACAGTACAGTACTGTTCAGTAGCTTTACAAAGAATGGTCACACTGCATGGTTTGATCCACAGATGAAAAAGTTAGAACCACACTGTATAGTAAAACAAACAGTACCACAGTACAGTACTGTTCAGTAGCTTTACAAAGAATGGTCACACTGCATGGTTTGATCCGCAGATGAAAAAGTTAGAACCACACTGTATAGTACAACAAACAGTACCACAGTACAGTACTGTTCAGTAGCTTTACAAAGAATGGTCACACTGCATGGTTTGATCCACAGATGAAAAAGTTAGAACCACACTGTATAGTACAACAAACAGTACCACAGTACAGTACTGTTAAGTACGTAGCTTTACAAAGAATGGTCACACTGCATAGTTTGATCCACAGATGAAAAAGTTAGAACCACGCTGTATAGTAAAATAAACAGTACCACAGTACAGTACTGTTAAGTACGTAGCTTTACAAAGAATGGTCACACTGCATAGTTTGATCCACAGATGAAAAAGTTAGAACCACGCTGTGTAGTAAAATAAACAGTACCACAGTACAGTACTGTTCAGAAGCTTTACAAATAATGGCTACACTGCATGGTTTGATCCAAAGGTGAAAGTTAGAACCACGTTTCATAGTTTAACACGCAGTACCACAGTACAGTACTGTTAAGTACGTAGCTTTACAAATAATGGCTACACTGCATGGTTTGATCCAAAGGTGAAAGTTAGAACCACGTTTCATAGTTTAACAAGCAGTACCACAGTACAGTACTGTTAAGTACGTAGCTTTACAAATAATGGTTACACTGCATGGTTTGATCCAAAGGTGAAAGTTAGAACCACGTTTCATAGTTTAACAAGCAGTACCACAGTACAGTACTGTTCAGTTAAGTCACCTCAGTAGCTTTTAAGATGATGCATCTTCATGACTTATACATGAATGTTACTCTAGCTGGCAATGGTACACATTACCTGAACTTACAAAGCAGTTTATTACGTTCAGTCAATTACTTGATCCGTTGTCTCGATATTTATAGTTATTTTTATGTTTGTTTTCTAGATGGCTTAGAGGATCCCTTCGCAGAGTTTCAAGAAGAGGTCCTGGCTGAAGATGGAGAAATAGAAGAATATTTTGCTTACGACCAGCCTGCAATGTATGTGTTTTGTTTATGTATGGCCACTATTAGCAATTGACCAATCAAAGCAAGACTTTTGATCGAGACTGGCACGCGTGCGCTTTCCCGTGCTTGGGAAAAAAATTTCATTCTCACGACACCTTTATGTATGCTGCGCTTAAAAGGAACGTTTGTCAAATTGACTTAGAAACAACAACAGCAACAGACAAACAAACAAACGTATTAAAGGCGAAACCAAAACAAAGAAATTGGTTTTGCTCTTTCAGCAGCCATTTGAAAACAACACCAATCATATGATCATGCTATACCAATGGATAATATAAACTAGATTTTACCAATTCAGCAGTCATCAACCTTGATATTTTGCCGGAAATTATGGGAAATCTTTGTACAAGTGAGTTTTGGTCGGAGAAAAAAATGGCTGGCGTCAATTCTTGCTTTACAGCTGTTTCCGAGAGATGTGACTGAGGTCGCTTCATTGGTATTTACCAAACAGTTATTGTCTCCAATCTCAATGAATAGTGGCTTGATAAATATTCTGCCGTTTTGTCTTTGTATTGCTATAGCGAAGAGGAGGTTACCGACCGCAATAAGCTTTACAAGTACCGTCGTCACCGTCGCCTTGGTTACCCGCCTGTCACCCCTAACGCATGCGCGAAGGACACGGTGGTCAGCCAGTTGTTTGACCAAATTTGGGGAGAGGTGAGTTGTCTTGAAGCAAAAAAAATAATAAACCTTGGAAATGACGACAAAAATGGCCTTGAGACTTGCCTTGTTGGTTCGTGGTTCAACTAGAGTTTTGATCATTTCATGTCTGTATTAAAAAGTATAGTTCATGGCAAGCAGGCTCTAAAGGCCGCGATGATATATAAGACCTGCTGCGTAATTTCTCAAAGCTTCAAAGCCGTTTTGTGTCCAAGAAGTAAATTGTAAAGATATAAAACCAACACTCGAAAGGCCGCTTCTTCCAACACGTCTCTTAGAGAGAAAAGATAGGCATTTCTTAAAACGTGTGGTGGTCGACCCTCGATCCTGCTTTTCCAGGAAACCACCATTTATCAGCGTTTTTCATCTGTCAGCAACGGTCTGTTGTTATATACCTAGACTTTCACTCAACGAAACGAGCACTGTGATTGGTTGATTCTTGGTCACGTGTGCCTGATCAAATTCAAATGTATCCCGACCGGGATACAATTGCGCAGTTGTTGCCCGCGCGTCAGTTGTGCCCTCTTTGTTTCTTTATTTTTGCTATATGATTGTTTAAGGGAAAGTCTAAATATATAACAAAGCACTTAATGTATGGTCCCGAGGGAAACTAGTTAGTTTTGTTTTACCTCGAGTCCTGTTGTTTCCCTCGACTTCGCCTCGGGAAACATCAGGACTCTCGGGAAAAGAAAACTAACTGTTTCCTTCGGAACCATACATAAAGTGTACATTGTCAAACGGCGTTGATCTTTTCCAAGGTGTACTGCGTAATTTGGCACTGAACCACTCCTTGTTGCCAGAACGGTTACAATTGATTCTTTTGTCATAGGTGGTTCTGTGGTTAAGAGATTTACTGCGTCTTTATTGTGAGAAGGTCCTGAGAGGTAAGAGGCTAATTGAAGATGGCACTGAACAGGTTCCCCAACGACTGAGTTCAGTGCTTCACGTCAACGCTTTTTACAGTACTGTGCAAAGGTAATGCAAACGAAACTCAGCGAAATCTGCCGTTATAATCAAGGAAATTTTGCAGAGGACGAAAAATCCATGAATAATTAGACGAAAGTTCGAAGTGTACCACAGAGCTCTTTTGAATAAGATGCTCACGCTTTGCGTCGAACGCAATTA
>OX453280.1:26007651-26167651 GCA_949710005.1 Ricordea florida | reverse complement strand
AAAGACCATATTTTTTTTTCAAATCAGTCCAGAGACTATTTCCCTACCCTATTTAATTTTTGGCTCTTAACTGTTATTCATTTAAGCGAGTAAAACAATTAGCGGCCATTTTTGTAGGGGATCTTTATTGTATGGCTGGTTCTGCGTGCGGGCAAGATGAAGCGAATCCTGAGTTCTGATTGGCTAACCCAGCGGGCAAGATGGTCCTATCTTGCCCGCTGGAGATTTACCGCGTTGTCCCGCGAAACAAGACAAAGCAAAATTGCCATATCATAAATCCTTTATTAACCAAGCTTTTCGGTCAAGTTGTCTGGATATTGGGCTTTTTCTTTTATTATTATTACTATTATTATTATTAGTAGTAGTAGTAGTATTAGTATTAGTATTAGTATTACTATTATTATTATTATTATTATTATTATTATTATTATTATTATTATTATTATTGACCTCGACTACGGCTCGGTAATTAAAAACGAAAAAACGAACTCGGCCAATATGCAGTCATCATGACCTGAGGCTTGGTCAATAACGCAGATATATTACGCGTTCTCGAGTGGTGCGCGAGCCTACCACTTCTTTGTTATTTCTCTGGAACTGAGTCGCCATAATCAAACGTGGAGTATTGGGTCTTGTGTCAATAATAATATTAATATAGGGAACTCGTATTGTCTCTCGACCTCCAGTGCAAACTGCAGCTGTCCCTAGTATCTGGGAACGAACATAGTAAGAACCCAGAAGTAAGAACCTAGTTCTTTTAAGAGCTGTTAGGCTAAAGTTTGACTGTTAGACCCCCGTTGCAAGAACCTGCTTTGCCTTGAATTTGAAGCAAGTTTTTAATTTCTTGATTATAGATTTTGTATGAAAAAATAAATATGTTGACTACCGGTAAAAACGATCAGCTACATTGTAAGAAAATAGGAACCTATTTTAGAGAACCTTAATGGCCTAAATTGATGCTAGTAACCTTTTATGTAACAACTTGTTTAGGTTAACGTTGGAAAAGGCAGGTTTTTACTCTCGGGTTTTTTTGCTGTATCTAGTGTTCCACTAGAGACGCAATACGTGGCTTGCACCAAATGCTACATATATTAATGAACTGTTGTTGTTCCTTATCGTATATTTTTATATATCCAGTGTACAAAGTCGGGTTCATATATTATTCGTGAAGTATTGACACGGGTTCGCATGCATCATACCGCCAGGTACGGAAGGGTGGAAATTGTTCAAGGAGCGGGGCTGGGGATTTTTGTCAGGGTTAGCTGCAAAAAGAGAAAACAGCGTCCAATTGCTGGTTATCTATAAAGCATCTGATAGGGTGGGGTGTAAGGAGTGGTGCGCATTAGCTCCCGGCAACCCTAGGCCCTTAGCTGTGACAATGTGGTTCCGTTCCGGGATCAGTGCAAGTATCTGGACAACTGTGCACCTACCCCTCCCCTAACCCAACATTAACGCTAACTTTTTAAGTTATTATAAGTTGTTGGGTTAGGGGAGGGGTAGGTGCACAGTTGCCCAGATACTTATATTGATCCCCGTTCCGTTACTCTCCCATTCCCCCCCCCCCCCCAAACCCTCCCCACTCCTAGTAGTACTGTCGAGCCACGCTATCCCGAACTCTTAAGAAAATAGTTTGAGATAGCGGGGGTTCGAGATCTAACCGATGACAAATGACTGAGAAAATAATCCAAGGGAAATTAGTTTGAGGTCGAGATAGCGGGAGTTAGAAATAACGGAGAACGAGATAGCGAGGTTCGACTGGACTACTGGGGGGGGGGGGGGGGCGTCAGCTCCAAAAGAGCCGGTTTCAAGAGCCCAAGAAAATGCTGGAAATCTTGCATCTCTATTTTGGCAATCACGAGATCGACCTGAGAAATTCTACGGGAAATGTATAGGGAGTAAGACAAAAACGTATTCGCTGATATCTGACAGTTTTGCAGCAGGTTCTCGAAAAACCTGGAGTGTTTCTTTGACGACGATTGAGTTTGCAGCAAGGGTTGCCACTTCACCCCCTCCCCCACCCCCCTTACATTATACAAAGCTCACATTTTGAGGGACGATTCCTTGCAATGTGGCTTTTGCAAAAACAGAAAAATAATTGACCCTGATGTCAATGAGTGTTGGCCATAACCTATACAGTAATTTATTCTTGTGACTGAACTGGCTACGAGACTAAGTCAAGTCCCATTGCAAATCTGCAACAATATAGTAAACATTATTTATTTAAGAGGTTGAACAATTTTCAATCGGGCGATGTTCAGAGATGTTTGAATTTTGCCTCAGGCGATTCCATCCTAACTAGTAAGGACAGACATGCACTTAATGCATGTCATACGATTAATTTTATTAATGTATCAGTCAAAGAAATAATAAATGTGTTTTAAGTTTCGGTTTGTTATGGTTGTTTATTTGTGATTCAAGTTTAATTTATTTTTGGAAGTCATGACTTGCACTTAAAAATTTAGGCGTTAATTACTGCGTTGTGTTACTGTACATCATCGGGTCGTAAAATCCGGTTATTGCTTTTCCTGGGTGGATCGACAAAACTGCGCTGGTCTCCTTGAAGGCCAACCAACAGGTTCTAACTTAGAGTTAACCACCACTAACTAGTTACTGTTCAATCCAGGGTTGCTGCCGATAAAACAAGAATTGGACCTAGTCCCTGTTTAAACAGTACCCGCGGGTCCTTGCTCCAAGGAAACAGATTTTCGTTAACCCAAGTTTAAGCACTGAGGTTCACTAACTGTTTGAATCTAAACTGAACACGGAAGGGGGGGGGGGGGGTGGGGTCGTCAGTGATGAAAATCGGGTAAGGTGGTGTTGGATGCTTTCCTTTCTACATTTGATGCCTTCATATTTTGTTTACGGATTAATATACTCATTTATCTCTGTTGGTGCAAGTGCTACGTTCTTCGGAACTATATAGAGTCGGAAACTGGAGCGAAAGCGAGGATAGATTGACCCCTCTCTTCCGTGGCATAAAATTTTCACCCGCCAAAACAAGCGTGTCACAGACAGACGAAATGCGACACCAGTTGTTCTATCTTCGACATAGTCTTGCTTCCCTTCGTTTGCCTTTCCCCTCGCACGCAACTTGTTTCTATGAATGATACGAGGTTCTACGCCTGTCTTTTATCCTTTTTAGAGCTACAGTGTGGGTTTCCCTTTTACTACTTAAGGTTTAGGTCACGGAATACTTATTTAAGGTGAGGATAAAGGCCATAGAGGTCTCGACATGGTGTAATTTCGTCGTCAAGTTATTCCAGCGAACTCGGGCCCAGTGCCAGCTGAAGCGCAGTTTCCTTGACACAATATGGCAGAAATTTTTAAAGTGATCAAATTTCTCCGTTGTCTTGAACCGTAAACACGTTACACTCAGCGTATTTCCAAGTGGATTGCAGCGAAGGATGTCAAGGACTCAGAAGCTTGATAGTTATGCTAAAAATGGTTAAGTAAAAGTTTGGAGACGTGCATGTGCAAGTCATGTTCCGACTCTTATTAAAGGCGACAGTCGAGTGATCGAATAACCACTTAGGCAACCTGATGGAGAAGGGCTGAAATGGCACGGAAATTCGCAAGAAATTAAACTCACAAGGGATATAAAGGTAAAATTTCTACTTTTTTATATTTCACTGGGTAGACTAAGACTGGTATTTGTTTGTACCTGCCTCAGTCCGTTTGTAGTCGTGGATGAACTTTGACTTGTCTGCCTTTTACCCGGTCGAGCTGAACCGAGACGAGAAGCTTTTGTACTAGTCTTATACGTTTTTGCCGTTCTCTTTGATATTCGGGTCGTAAAAGGTTGGTTGGCCTTCAAGCTGAAATCAAAATGCCCATACACAGAAGGCTTGGTACTGAGGGGAATATGAAAAACAATGAAAGCAATACAATAAAATCCAGTTTGTTTTAAGACACAAGAATGACATGAAGTAAGCAACTGGGAATAGCCATGAAACAAATATACTGTAGAAACCCATGCAGCTCGTTCAGTGGGCCAGGACGTTGATGTGGTAGGTACGTGGTGTAAGCATCATATAGTGGTTCCCCGTTAGTGAATATATGGCATACATTGCTCTCCATAGCCATACACGATGCTTACACCACGTACCTACCGTTGATGTCCAAATACATCGTATACTCGCTAACTCTGATGCCTTCCACCAGTGCGGCCCGGGTTCGATTCCCGACCCCGGGGTCATATGTGGGCTGAGTTTGTTGGTTCTCTACTCTGCTCCGAGAGGTTTTTCTCTGGATGCTCCGGTTTTTTCCCTCTCCATAAAAACCAACATTTGATTTAATTTGATTTGATTTGATATGATTTAATTCGTGCTTTACAGTGTCCCCAATTAGTACGACAGTGCACTACAGTTGACACTCAAATATAGTTCATTATTATTGTTATTATTATGCGAGTCTCACTCCCACAGACTGGACATCGATCTCACACGTCGAGGACACTCTCTGACGCCTGCATGGCACACAAGGAAAACACAATAGTAACCATAATTCAATTTAATTTGCCCGAAAATATTCCTAAAAACTTACTGTAATATTGACTTTGTGTCCTAAGTGTATCGCAGCACGCCAAAATTGGAACGGCTTCATTTAGCTTAGCAACTTTCGGAAATCTTTTCTGGGAGGTTTTAGGAAATAACGATCGAAACTCCCACGTGTTTGACTCAGATAAAATTGGTAGGTATAAAATCAATATCGACCATTCGCCACCTCTCTTACCAACCCGCTCCCCCCTGCATTGTAAGCTAATTCAGCATATTGCCGGGGGTGCACCGAAGTGCAAGGGAGTAGTGCGATGCGTATCAAATAACAAAACCGATAGAAAGATTTCTGGTGCAATACCTTTTGTTGTATTTGCCCTATCGAGGTTACTCTATGTTCTATGATAGAATTCTAAAATGAAGATGAATTTACCAGGCAGAAAAAGTCAAGCTCCATGTAAACGGGCCAAGTGTCTGTTTATTTTTGGTTAAAAGGATGAGTGGTCTTCGGGACGGGTTCATAGTATTTACATGAAGACATTTATTATTTACCAGTTGTCATTAACTTTATACTTATGAGATGTGACATATAGTGTGGCTTCGGAATTTGGACTTTTAATTTTCAAAGACAAACAGTGTGTAAAGGCATATATTGTCAGTATTCCTTCACTTCAGAGCACTAAGAAAATGTGATGCTTCCTCACAATGTTTTTTTTGAGAGTACTGTGCGTGTATCACCCGATTCATTCTTGTTTTCTAAATAGGGCGTCTTTTTATTTTGAATTTTCCGACTCATTAGCTAATTAATATATCATTATATCGTTTATTTATCTTCTTAATATTCTTGTCCATGTTATTGTCATTAGAGTCCTGAAAATATCTTTTGACTCGTAACAGAACTTGTTTTGTTTTTTTGTTAATTGAATTCACAATTTGAATTCGTTTGAGCATAGAGGTGTCTGAAGTGCTACTGTAACTGCATGCACCTTGCTAGGCACGCAGTGTATTACATTGGGCGATTTTTTTTTTCCATGCTGATAATTAAAACCTGTTTTGTACAAGGTCAGTAACACAGAACGTGTCACCTAATGAGTTTTTTGTTAAGACTACAACACCTTGAAAGTTTTTAAAATTGTATCAGACATAATGCGCGTTTTTTCGAAAAACTCGAACTGAACGTGTTTCGGAACGGTCACGGGTTTGCAGTATGAGGGCTTGGTATTTTTACAGTTGACTTTTCGGACCCTAAGACGTTTCTGGGGCTTTCTTGGAGAGAGGCAAGCCTTGTTCGATCTTAATGTAAAGTTTGTAAGACATTCTTAACATCATAGGAGCAACTGTTATGTCCATTACATTAGCACTGTTGCATTAGGAATATTATCTTACTACTTATAATTTTGCCTTGACCCTCGCCTACGGGAGCCAAATTCCAAAACGCAAGTTGATTAGTCCCAACTGTTCGATATATAGACCGACGTTCTAGTTCACCAATAATCGTGGATCTGTTAGACGAAACTATATTCTTGCCTGGCACTGTTTAAAGTTTGAAACTCAGAAAAACGCTTTTACTCCAGTATTTGTTAAGTCTAAGGTTTATCCACAGTAAATCAGCAGTCAAAATATTGTCCATATTTCCTCTACTTTTCTTGAGATGTGGGCACTCCTTTTATAAAGGGCACATAGCGAGCCTTATTTCGTAACGTCTTCTTAGGTTGTTGCCATCATATTAGCTGGCGAAACAATCCACTGTTAACGTTGGTCTTTGACGCTCAACAAAACTTTGGGCAATATAACGGAACTGGATTTAATTTACCTTCCGTGCTTTCTCCATGCATCACCATCGACTCGCCAGGGTGTTTCGAGTACAATAGCCCCTCATAGAAGGACTAAGACAAAACTAGTACGCAGCAGCAGACATACGCTAATACTTCGGTCTTATGGTGTAAAGCATTGATTTTGTGGTACCAAATCAATGAACTGTATTTACATGCACTGTGGGGATAGTTTCTAAAGACACTGGTGCTGCGTCGCTGGGGAATTGAAACACAAGAAATTGGGATAATCAAACGAATTGATAAAGTAAGTTATACCACCGTAAGGTAAAAGGGAGGTGCTGACGTTTCGAGCTCCGACGAAGAGCTAACGCTCGAAACGTCAGCACCTCCCTTTTACCTTATGGTGGTATAACGTACTTTATCAATTCGTTTGATTATCCCAATTTCTTGTATTTTCATGCAACCGTTGCTAGGGAGGTGCCAACGAAATCAGCTTCTTTGATTCTGCAAATCCACAGTACTCACCGCTCCCATGATACTTCCCATCTGTAGAGTTCAAATCAGATTCCTCTATATCGCTTTATTAACACTGTATCCGTCGTAGATCTAAGATCCTTGCCATTGAGCATTAGCTCTTACGACATCCATGGATAATCGATCTGTTAAAATCCTGATTCGTAGCAAAGCTGTGGTTGTTCATCTCCAAATGAATGACCCAATCCACTGGAGCTAACACCTTGGACACTCCTTTTCCTGGGCACGAAAGTCACCGCTGTTTTAGAAGTGTGGCCATTCTCTACCGCCACCTCACTGACCGAAAAGTCTTCTTTCGTGTTGCTCTTCCTGTGCCAAAGGATCTTCGTTCGCATCTTGGTTGAACTCCTGAAGGACGTTTTGGAGTTGTCTACGGAGAATTTGTAGCGATCATTCATTGAATCGCAGTGGATGTATTTGCTCATTGCTAGAGACTGACACCTGTGGGTATGAAAACAAAGATATTATCAGGAACCGATTACTTGGAGCCTCCATCATGTGCTGTACCCTTGAATCAACCCTTTCCCGTAAAGAATTATTTTTAGAACAGGCTTTCCAGCGAAAATACGTTGTTTCCGAGGACGTCGGCATTTTTTTTCCCACGCTTTCCGCCATTGTTGTCAAAGGTTCTTCAGAACACAAGAAAGCATATGTAAATGAGCGTGACTGAACTGCGCTCTGATTGGTTGGTTAGTTATTACGCATTAGGGCGGGACAAATTTTCCGCGAAAACTGTTTCTATACTGATATAACTTTTCATCAGAATGGGTTGACTCCAAGGGCTTGTATGGGAGATGGGGGCTCCTAGTAATCGGCTCCTGATATTAGTTAGATCCCAACAATGAGCGTTAACCGACCCGTGAGGGTATGAGCCTCCATAATGAACGTTGCATGGGTCATTTGTTAGTAATGGTTGGACCTCACATAATAAGGGGAACAGGGTTGGCTCAGTGGGGACGGCGCTCGTCTTCCACCAATGTGGCCTGTGTTCGTTTCCCAGCCGCGACGTCGTATGTGAGCTGAGTTTGTTCTCCACTCTGCTACGAGAGGTTTTTCTTGTGGCTACTCCGGTTTTCCCCTCTCCGCAAAAACCAACATTTTGATTTGATATGATTTTATCTGTGCTTTACAGTGTTCCCAATTAGTAAGTCAGTGCTAGAGACAGTTGACACTCAAATTAAGGTTATTATTATTGTTATTATTGTTATCAATAAACCGCATAAGTAAAACCTATCCAGAGGTTCCAACGACCCTAACGACCATGAGTCTTCAGAGTAAACGTAACGTGGGTCGCCACAAATGATAGAACTCATATGCAATTTTAATTAAAACCAGCCAAGGCTGTCGTAGACGCGGTAGTGTAGTGGTTAATAGAAGGTCCGGAGTTCGAGCCCTGGTGCTGGCACTGTGTTGTTTCCTTAGACAAGAAACTTAACTCCATACTGTCTCTCTCCACCCAGGTGTACATATAGTTTACGTCATAGAAAGTGCGACGTACGGGGTTGTATTCACGAGTTGTTTCTGTCAAAACCCGAACGAGCGAGGTACGAGCGAGTGAGGGCTTTTGATACAAACAACGAGTGAATACAACCCCGTACAAAGTACTTTCTATGACGTGAGCTGTTTATTACACGTAACAGGAGAATTTTCATTGAAATAGTTTTCTGAACACAAATTAGAACTGAGTAAAAACTCATTAAAAACAGAAGCAAATGCAACTTGAATAGCAATGGAAAATATCGCACTACATCAAGGAAATAAACTGCTGAACTCCTTTCCTTCATAATGGTTGAGGAATACTCTTTCATAAATAACGATCAAAGCGTGAAACAAAATACCTGAGCGATGTGGGTTCGTATTGTTATCCGTCTTTCGTTCGAACTAGAAGCAGAAAATTGGCGATTAACAGGTCGAGATCTTTTGCATCAATATTTTCAATCTCTCTCAGCTCGTTCCTTGAGACTAAAACTTTTGTGAGCAACGAGACATCTCTCTGTGTTTTCGTTTTCTTGATGCTTTACAAACTCGTCTACGGAGCAACCAACCGACACAAAAGAGCTTTAATTTCCTCCTCCTTCTCCATTTTCGCAAGAAAAATCTGGAGGAGGCGCGCCGCTAACAAAGGCGCCAAGTCTGAAAAGCAATTTGAATGGAACGATGCACGATTCTGATTGGCCCAGAAAGACCTTATACTATCGTTGATTGGTTATACTTTCACACGTGAAACAGCTGTACGCCATTCTGATAAAGCGTCTAGAATTCTACAAATCAGCTTTATGGAATACAATTATCGTGTTACGTGTAATAAAAATGGGTACCGGCAATATAATGCTGGAGGTAACCCTCAGTTGGACTAGCATCCCATCCAGGAGGGAGTAATAATACTCCCAGGTGCTTCACGCTGATGAAACCGGGATAAACTCCGGCCGTGTGGGCCTCCTGTGGCTCGTGTTCGCCTTCACGTTACCTTTTTAATACTGTCGTAGCCAAAAGGGAATTTTAGCCCACGAAAGAAATGAAAATCAACAGACCTAATTCTCACCTTATAATCCTGACAAACTCGCGTCTATAATTGCGATTTAAAACCGCGTACACTATAGGATTACAGGCGCTGTTTGCGAACATGAGCCCCTGACTGAAGAAAACCAGTTGCACATCAGCTCTACCTCCAAAGTTAATATAAAGAAATATAATGTGAAATGGGAGCCAACATGCTGCAAACAACACCACAACTGTCATCAACATGCGAATCACGCTCTTCTTTGCACGACGAGCTCCTGAAAGTAGAGGAAAAATCAAGCACAGGATTTTTTTAAATATTTTGATGAAAGAAATAACTCCCTATTGTGTGGAAATGGTGCGTACTGAGGTGAACCAATCAGATGGAAAGCTACTGCTCTTGTGTTTCCGAACAGTTAGAGGAGTAGTAGGCAGATAAGAGGTATCATCAGCAGCAAAAAGAGGGAGCGTGGAAGGCAGTATAAATGTAGTAGTGAATAGTAATAATGATTTTACTTATTGCTTTATTGCAAAGGAAAGACTCAGAACAAAATTCGGTGACTTGAAATATAGGAAAATGAGATCTGCGAAGGGCATAGATCAACCAAAATTTCACGCAAATATTTTGTACTGCACTAGTTTGCTGACTTTTTTTCCATTAACACTCGACAGACCTAGAATCAATCATGTTATGTGACTTGTAAATGCCACACTTACGATGGTGTCAATGTACGTGTGCGTTCGACAACGCATTTACGAGCACCCAGAATAGATTTGTAAGTATTATAGTAGCGTGGCTAGCATGTGTCTTGTTAAATCCTGTCGAAACCAAAAGGTCAAAATTCTGTCGAATGTTCAAGTTCAACTGAAGCGTGGAATTTACAAATAATTCTAGCACAGTATATTCCTAAACAGCAGTGGCTACGCGCAAAGCTGACAGAACCCATTAAGCAAGTCACTGTACTTATATTTTTTCAAATAGCATACGTTGAAAGAAAAATAAATTGTAAAATGTTCGCATTACATTTTTACTCCTATTTTTAAAGCCACTCAAAACCCATATTTTCATCGGCAGATATATAACGCAAAAACGCCTATATCAGACCGATGCAAAGGTAGCCTACGTGTAGCCGCACGAGGAACGAGGAGGAGAACGAGGAGGAGGGAGGGAGGAGGAACGTCGTTCCCTCCTCCCGTTTTTTCCTTGGGGGGGGGGGGGGAGGGGAGGGTGCGGCTACACGTAGGCTAATGCAAAGGCCATAAAAGTGGATAACTGCAAAGCTGACATAGTTCAAAATAATTCAAAGTGTTTTGGTCTTATGGCATCAGCAATTGGTAATTGATTCCACGAAAAACGAAGCAAAAATTTTCTGTTGTAGCGGCCCAAGCAATCATCTATTTTAATTCCACTTAGAACCCAATTCTAATCAGGTCATATATTTATCGCCACATAATGGCACAAAGCAGATATTGCAACTAGTCACAAAGTGGCTAACTGCTAATCTGACAGGTTCAGTTAAACAAATCAGAGAATTTTATTCACAAGAAATTTGATAAATCAAACGAGTTGATTAAGTAAGTTATACCACCCTAAGGTAAAAGGGAGGTGCTGACGTTTCGAGCGTTAGCCCTTCGTCGGAGCGAACGTAGAGAATTTTATTGTCTTATAGCTTTATTGATTTGTAATTCATCGCAAAAAATAAAAATCTTGTGAAATTTTCACATTTACAATGTTAAGCGATCATCTGGTGTTTTTTCTATTTTTAAAGCCACGTAGCCCCAATTTTAATCAGCATACACTTGTTACGATATAACGCAGGAGAGCAAATATCGCAACGAAGCCAAAATCATCGAAAAGTAGATAAAATTCTTGTGAAATTTTCACATGTACAGGACCATGCGATCGTCTATTTTACTTCCCTTCTAAATTTCAAGTTGAATCAGCGCATACGCATTGCCAAATAATTCCACAAAGCAAATATTAAATCCAATAATATTTAAAATCTCTATGTTAGCAATGTTTTCACTCTAAATGGGACTACATCAGGACTAGTTTGTTCAAGACGGTGGAGAAGCCCTTTTTTGCGCTAGCCTAACAGAATCACTCCTGGCAAGACATGGCAAATTATGCGCTATCCATGCAGAAAGAAAAAAATTGAAATTTAAAAAGTCTGTGGCACCTTAAGTTAATGAAATAAACTAAGGGAGTGGGTCTACTAGATAGCAGAGATGATTTTAATTTACGCTGGGAGCTTACGAAACTCAGGTGTCTTCATACATAAGCACAGTGAAACGAAATGGGCCAAACATACAAGAAACCGATCATGAGTAAATACTCTAAAAAACCTCAAAGTCCACCGCGCTCATATATTTAAAGATTACAGTGTAGAACATGACTTTTGTCAACACGATCACTCGAGCATCTAAGATCCTCTGCGTATCAGTGGTTAATTTAAATGTGTTTACAGAGTGGCGCTTCAAGCACATGTTTGGGACGAAAGATTTTCCCACTGCATTTTCGCATCCTTTTGATGAGATCAATTTATTGCCATTCAAACCGCCTTTTGTTTGTTAATTGGAAATTTCTCGTGCGCAGTAGAGGTGTGTTTATCACGGGATAGAAAGATAAAACTCCTCAAGATAACTCAGTAAAAGAAGAAATTGAAGGATTTTATGGCGCACTAACTCACCCCGATTAGAAATGAATAAATAAATAAAAACAATGTGAAACATTCTACAGCGCGACCGGTTTCCTAAGCAATACTCCCAAGAACAAACTTGACAACAACGCGCGAACTGCTGTGAAAAAAAAGCTGCTTGTAATTACTGTTCAGCACCGATGAAGTCAAATGTTTAACAAAATAAAAAAAAACAGCTTCTTACAATATTTGTTTGATGTTTTTTTTAAGTGACTTTTTGGGCCTATCTTTTTCTTCAAGAAATTGTCAGGAGCGCGCACGAGTCTATAAACATGAAACTTAAAAATATTACGCATAAAACGTCGCCAGAGGTGAATACCTCTAAGCTGGACGATGTAAGAAAAACAGCTTTTTAAAATATTGGGTTCGTAATTTTGTCAGTGGCTAAGGCGGTATTTTTTGGTGCTTTCGTTAAATTCGCGGCAGGTGAGTTAAACTGGACAGAGCTAGAGCCGAAGATCTTCCCACTCCGAAAGAATAGTCGTATTAATGGGAACCATTTCCTTCGGGGAGAGTTTAATCGGTAGAAAGTTCGAATTCCGTTCAAACCTGAACTTTTTTCAGGTTTTATCTTTGCTCACATAACTGCGACGACCTTTCGCTTCTTGAAAATCTTTCTCCCTCAGTTCACATATTTCATGAATTCACATTCAGAAAAATCTTTGTTGTGAAATTATGGTGCGAATTTCTTTGCGCCCAAAATCGCGGGGCTAGAAGGTGTATTCCATTTCAGGGCTTCATTTATACCTCTGTACCATACAATGAAAATATGTACAAAGCAATTTAATACAAGGAGCAGCTATATTGGCACAAAAGATTGATATATATATACAAACTGCTCTCAGAGTTCAGTGCGCTTTTGATTTTTTCACGATTATATGCACACGGGACCATTTTTTCAGGTTTCTCAGTGAAGTATTTCCTTTAAGGAATTTCCCTTCGAGTCCAGTGTGTGTATGTTTGTTTGCTAATGGCATGAGTCTGTGTCGATTCCCCAAGATCAGTTCCCTTGGTTTATAGTAAGTGACGGAGGCAGCGCGACCGAAACAAATAGAAACACAACCAGAAAATGAAAACATTGATTGGGGTCTTGGCCCTGATAGGAAAAACCACCACGACTTGTTCAAAAACTACCTTCGCGAGGTTTTGCGGGAGTGCTATTTCTAGTATCTTAGTGAAGAAAATGTCTGCAGCTTTTAGTGGAGACACTGCCTGTTTAACCGGCAAAGCAATAGCCGATTGAATCTAATTCATTCATGCAAACCCTTTATGATAGATATGTAGTTTGTACGTTTTGTTCCACACTAAAGCAGAACAGAAACAGATATACAAAAAAAGGAGAAAAGAAAAAAAAAGATGTCATGGAGGAGCTTGAAGGAACAACGGTTCTCGTTTTACCGGTGTAGTTAAGTTATGTCATCAGTATAGAAGATGTGCCGCGTCAAAGGGAAATCAAACACACAAATATGCATGGTTTAACAATCGAGCTGATCTTGTAAGCTGTACCAAGTACCGCAAGATTAACTTAAGGGGAGCTGATTTTTCGAGCATTAGCCGTCCGAACGCTCGAAACGACAGCTCACCTTAAACTTTACGATGTCCCTAGTTATCATAATTATGCAATCACAGGGAAAGTATGATCAAGCACTAGAAATACTCGTTTTATATCAAGTTTTTTTCTAGTTTTCTTCGATTTTGTTTCATGTGAAAAGAAAAAAATCCACTTCGCGATCTTGGTTTCAAGCGCGACTGTGCGCGGGCGTTTTACTCATTTTGATGGAATTTTAAACGCCTTGATGGACAGGCAAGACATGATCACGGCAAAACATTTATACCTTAACGTTTGTACAGATCATTTAAACGCCATTGAAGCAAGGTAACAAGGGTGTAAGCTATTTCGTAATGACACTGAGTACAAAACAAGCGGAAGCAATCTTGTAGGATTTGAGCCATTTTAGAACCTTTTATTGTCACTTAATCTTTGTTCATTGATTTTCTCAAAACCTCCTACAAATTGAACTTAACAAACGGCAAATTCAGTTTGGTTCCAGTTACTGCATGTATTTTTTCCTTTTGGAAAAACTGTACTAGTATTATTTTCTTCTCGGCAAACTATGCTATGCCAGGAAACAATTAGAAAACATTGCCAAATTTAAATTCATTTGCTGAGATAAAGTGTTTCACTTACTTAGCTTGGCACACACTACCATCGTGTGCCTGTATTGACAAGTTTGGTTTATCTAAAATGTACGCTAAAACTCAAAATTGTCGGACTTGAGGGCAGAAACACATGCACCAGATGATCATTCTAAAGAAAACCATTTCGTTGTCTATCCATTTGAAGAATATATTGTGCAGTTGTCTGCAGATTATGTATATCCTGTCATCCAAAATACATTCTTTGTGTTCTGTCGCCTAAAAACCTGTAAGGGATAACTTTAACATGCTTATCTTATTCATATAAACGGAAGTTGGAATTAATTATTAATACCTGAATTTTTAGGCAGGATATATGTGTGAACGTTTTAATTCTTATTTACAAGAATGTAAGCATTTCCGCCTCGGTTTGAAATCGTCTTATCTTCATATGTCGTCCTTCGGCCGCTATTTTTCTCTGGCTTTGAAGGCACGTATTCACAATTTTTAATATCCTCTTGCTCTCGTCGTTTCTTGGCGCGTTTCGTGTGTTGATCAGGCAATGCATTAAAACACTTGTGAGATTAATTTTAATCTCTGTCGTCTGAATTAAGTCGTTTTGGCGCCTCCGTTAATTAAACATGCTGAATTCGCAGGTATTTTTTTTTAATTTGTGATTGTTCAAGACGTGCTCCGGGAAACGATTTCCTTTAATTTCTTTTAATATTTCACCACTATGATAATGACAGAAGTTTAAAAATAGAGCTCCAATCCCAATTTGATAAAAAAGAAAATCAATTTAACCTGTTTATTTCCCATCCCTCAGCTGGTATAGTCGCATTAGCTAACGCCGTTTAGAGGGAACGAGATTTTACGAAATTATAAGAAAGTGGATCGTTCTTTACTATACACAATTTCAGAAATAAAGTCTCAGACCCACCTTTATCAATTACGAATGGCATTATCTAAGCTGGAGACAGACTTGAACACATCTCAAGTTTTATGTTTTGTTCGCGTTTCTCATAATTACAACACCCCTGGTGATGCGAAATTCCGTTTGAGAAACCTCCCTGTTTTTTTTTTCCAGGAATATGATAGAAGGAAAAGAAAACCACATGTTTAAAACCCGTTTTGATCTTAAAATAGGGACGTCAATTCTTTTGATTTAGTTGCTTGCACTCAAAATTTGCGGTTTTCCGGTTTTGCGTACTTCCTACTTTTTTTTCTTCTAAATATACGAGCTTAATTGCAATTGCGTATAACGGTAGACTGGTCGAAGTCCTTTGCTTTCTTGATTGTAGAGAACAAATAAAAAAAATTCTCGTGGTTGTACTGTGCGGTTTATGATATATAGGAAAAAAAATTGTAGATAAAATGTAATTTTCTTTAACTCTTACCTCTCGTTTGCTCTAAGATCAAAAAATTCTGCCTTCAGCGTGAATTTAAAATATGCGGTGTTTTGGTTTCGCGTATTTTCCATTTTCTCTGAATCAACGAAATGCATTTTAATTGTGTATGAAGGCAGACAGCTAAGCAGTCGGTCGAAAAATCACTTCTTCCGCCTTTTCAGAAAAAAAATATACGATACAGGTTTTCTTGGATGTATTGTGCCGTCTTTAATTCTGAGAAAAAATCAAACAACAATCTGAATTGGGGTTTCGACGCTCGCGTTAGTTCGTAAACAAAATTGTGCCTTCAAAATAGAAAACTAAAAATAATATAAAATTGAAAATCAATTAAGATGTTAAACATTTTTGACAATTTACCTTTTCAAATAGAATGCGGGTATTGAAAGACAAGCAACACAGAGAAAACCTTTTTTGAGACATTCAGTTACTTGGTATATGTTCACGTTTGACTCCTTCGAAAAAAAAAATGATCTGAATTACAATTTTTTATTTCACGCTGCGTGGGCCTACTAGCAGACTTTGTAGGATAAAGCTGTGAACACGCGCCGGGAGAACGGAAAAAATGCCAAAACTCCAGTTGGAATATAAGCTCTGAAGGAGTTTTGAATTAGAGTAAAAACAAATGACTGTTTTAGAAAACATGGTTTATTACGACGTAACGCAACGAAAGAAAGCGAATAAGAACAAAAACGAAATTTATGGGTGGGCTAGAAATTAAAGGCGCGACATGTCAAAGTATTTTTCAGTGGTTTTTCTCTGGATAGTAACTCTGTATGATCTTGCGAACACATCAGAAAATAACTGTCGTGCAAAGTGTCCAGGCTAATATCTAGCCAGAGAAGTACAGTATTTTTTGTTTCCAAATTAATTTAATGCTATTGTGGTCTTTTGGAATCTTTCACAAAAAAACATAGCTTTATACATCATTGCGAAGAACCGTTCGGTTACGATAGCTTAACGTTCCTTTGAATGACCTCGAAACAGCCCTCCAGCCTATTTAGTGGATTCCTCTTAATATTTAAATGTGACGCTCTCTGAATCATTGTCCCGATAAGAAGAAGGAAAATCTAATAGAAGTCTTTGAAAAATTCAAGGCATTCGCATCAGTGTAGCGGCTCAGAGTCTCTATTAGCCGGTCTTTTGACTTTCAAATCCTATTGTAATTAAACTTTCAATGAGGCCGCATTGAAAAGCGTCAGTTGTTAAATGGTCTTGTTTTAATTGAGACGCCATTATCAACGCTTATGTAGTTGCGAAGATGAAGTTACTTTTTGACATTTTTTGTGCGCTTTCATTGAAGTCTCTCCTCCTCGAATTAGATGTTTGCTATCTGACACCCGCTTTCAGAAAAAGAAAAAAATATGAATAAATATATACAATTCTGCATTAGATCTTGAAAAATTGTACTGATTCGCCAAATATGTAGCCGAGTGACGACGAGACAATTGTAAAATTGTACCCAATAACCGTCTAATTCCATTAGATTGCCGCTGTTTATTTTCATTTCATGGGTGAACTCTTAAATTTACTTTTTCTCAGACAATTTTCCGTCAAGAAGTAGAATCACATAGGAACCTTACAGTATTTTCTCACTTCAGAGTCGCTATTCTTGCTGAGCATTCTGAAGTAATCCCACTATTTTATGACAACGGATGCTGTAAATGAAAATTGTCAGTGTTTATTTGGGTTTGGCAATATTTTCCCCTTCGCTATTCGGCTTTAAAAGCGACCTGCGAGTAATTGCAAGCTATGATAATAAATGCCCGTCCATATTTTAATAACTAACTGCCCCCCCCTAATGGAGAATCAAACTAAACCTATTTGTTAGCTGTTTCATTAAAACATTGCTTTTCCACTGACTCTAACAGCGTGTGTCCTTGTGTTTCCCTTCTAATGAATAAATCCGGTATTGTGCAAGAAAATTTCATGCGATAGTCATCTTTTTAATTTCCGACTCATTTGTAACTTTATTCCCTTGTTTTAAAGAAACAGGCTGAACAATTAGGACCCGCAAGAGCGTGAAATTTTTAAGCAGCAACAATCGACGCTTTAAATTTTTAGGTTTCGTCATTTTTCTTTAATCTGATAAGAATTCTTTGAAGAGTTTTTAGTGGCGAACAATTAAATCTGAATCAGAGATTGCGTGAGTCTGCGTTGGACTCTCCTGTGTTAGGGAACGATGGAATCTCCCCTTTCAAAACTTCCTGATAATTCTAGGTGACACTTACCAAGGAATTGCGACAGCTTTATAGAAGTTTCCTGCCCCCGGCGATACCAATCAAAATTCAAATTTTTCGGCTTTCAAATGTTTTGCTTAATGCTCCAGTGTGCAGGAGGCACTTTAGACTAAGCCAGGCCACCAATTGACTACTTTGTGTTGTTTGCCTTAATTAAGAGCATTTTGTGGCCTGAGGCTTTTTTAAAGGAAGGTCGTTTATTTTTTGAGAAAAAAACCTTCTAGAAAGAGCTACCAAGCAGCTTCTTTTTCGACATTGTTTGGCTCGTTTGCATTCCAATCGAGTTGAATATGAAAAATTTCATGCTGATAACGAAATCGAATATCTGTTCTCTAGATCGCTTCCATTCGTGAAGTTCCTCCGTCGTACTCTTCCAAACAGCCTTGTTTACATTGTTGTTTTGGAGACCTCAACGACCCCGTATTTTTTAGACTCGCCGTCTAATTAAAATGCAATGAAAGGGAATAAGGTCCTCAGTCTCATAACACGGCAGATCGCCTGTGATGGAAGTACGTTTGTGTGTAATATGTTTCAATAAATTCATTCCATGCAGACATAGTAGCGACTTAATCCGTGCGCATAAAATGTTGCTCCTTTACGCGATAGATCTCTTTGGTCATTTTCAAAAAAAAAAAATTAAACCTATATTTGAAAAGTAACCAAAAAACTAGATTACGCAAGATAAAGAATTGGCTAAAATGCCTCTTCGATCCTAACAGTTTGAAAATAGACTGTCTTTACACGAACAGATGTTTTCTTTGGTTTTGCTGTATAATTTTATAGTAAAGCGGAAACCTCGGCAGGACGTTAAGTTAAATAAAAAAGAAAGGTGTAGTGGATAGATCGTTTTCGATTGTTTAGAACTTCTGACATCAAAATATCATTTTTAAGAGCTTCCATAGCCTTCCTCTGAAAAGAAGTCATACGGTGGCATTAGGAGGTTTCGAACACTTCAAGATGTCGACATACTTCCAACGCCAGAAACAGGTAATAAAGGCAAATTTGGTTTTGGAGTATTTGTTTATAGATTAGGAACTGCAAACATCACTTTTTGCATTCGCTACCTTCATAAAAATGAACGGTTTTGGCCAAAACCTGGATGAAAAGAGTGAAAATTACCAGAAAATACAGCTCGATTCCTCTTAAAAAATTGTCTTTTTCGGTTTTGACATTTTATAATCCTGCCAGTTTTTTTTTTTCTATTTTGAAAAGATGGGCTGCTGGATAATGTTCGCGAGGAAACAAACCTAATGCAAACACTATAGAATCATCCTCACGCTTCGCTATTATTATCGATGTGAGATGGTGAAGCCGGGGTCATTCAGGTTTGACTAGCATGTACACATAACGCCATAACTTAAACAGAGCGTAAAGAATTCTCGCCAATCCGTTACTTCCATTTTTTTCTGTTTAAACACAACGCAACCGTTCGCCATTAACAGGGGCAATCGTATTCTTGGATAATATAATATCGGAACTGTAAACAAGGAAACTGAACGGTGTACTTACCGGCTTGGGCAGTCGACTCCGATGTACTCAGATTATGAGAAATCAGCGAGTATAGCACCGATATGGCGATGAGAGGAATAAGATAAAGCGCCACAAACACCATGACGGTGTAGATTTGCGGAGCGATCGAACTTGGCCAATCTTCGTTGCACTCTCCCTTTTCCATCTGTTGGTAAATGATTAATGGAATGGGATAGATGGAGGCCACAATCCAAATGGCAACAATCATTGTAATCGCATGTCGTGTGCGGATTCTAGGCAGAAGAGGGTGGACAATGGCCCGGTATCGATCCGTCGCGATGGCGACTAAAGTTCCAACAGACGAGAATATAGTCACCCCAAGAAGATAAGGGATGCCCTTACACAGGACGAGCCCAAACGGCCAATACGGTAGAACCGAGATTGTGATCGCTACGGGCACATTTATCAGGCTGACCGTCAAGTCAGCGACACCTAAGTTTGCAATGAAAAGGTTGGTGACACTCCGCATGCGGGGATTGCGATACGCGAGGATCACAAGAGTATTCCCTACTGTGCCCAACAAGAATATCGCACCAAAAAATATTAACCGAATGTACACAAGCACTAGTTCTGCAGTTGTCATCGGGGTAGGATCCGTAGAGGTCAAATTGCTAGGATTTGCCTGTTGAACATTCGACATTATATAACGGCTGGTGGAAAATGCGCAGTAGATAGCGTTCACATCGGTATGTCTTGTAAACTGTATAGAGCGAATTGAATCGTCAATCGCGAGGTTGCAAGTCTGTAAGTATTGAAGTTGTGCACTCGTATCTCATCCCATATATCCGCACTCGATAAATGTGCCAAGAATCAAGCGCTGTTAATTCACCAAGTTAGGTTTTAGACTCTTAGGTCCGGAAAATGAGACCGGACTGCCAAAATGAGTTCGAAACTGCGATTAACTTGACGTTGTCCCTGCGCAGATTCTTTTTAATTTAACGGCGCGATGTCTACGAGGATGATACCTAGCTTGAACAACGAGGAACTGACGTCAATGGCGAAACGTGAAATGCGATTGGTCAGCTGTGCTCCAAGGTAGCACTGGCGCTCGCGGGTGAGCTAATCGCAGCGTTCTTTATAGCCAATTTTTCTCCGTTGACTTGACTATAAACCGATGGATTTTCAATTGGGTATTTAAAATGGCCAGATGCACCGCTTGACGTATACGTCAAAGTGTCACTTTTGAAACAGCATCACTCGTAAATAGTGACGAAAGTTTTCCTTTCAAACGAGAGTCCTACCTTTTATTGGGATACTTCGCCTTTCGTTTCCCGTTAACCTGCTTTCAAACCCTTTAAGCCGCTCTTTATCGAGCCAGTCAAAATCAATTGGTCGGAATCGCTCCGTCTACTCTGGTTTTCCACGTTTTCCCTAAAGCAGCTGCCGCGGAAAACGTTTCTGTTATCCCGCCCTAACAATTTTGTATTTTCAATCTTGAGGCAATTTGATTTCCACACGCGGGGAACGAGTCGTCAGTGCCGTTATAAACGGTAGTTTGTCGGCGACGTCGACGAAAATGTTGGATATTTTGCGTTTTCTATGCACGCATTTTTCTTTATCTCCACCGACTCGAAAATGACATATCTTTCATCATGTTCTTTTCTTGACAGTTAGGAATGATTCTTTGTGCACCCCTGCAGCGCTGAATGGTCTGTTCGTGTCTATTTCGCCCTGCTATGCCATTACCTTGCCTACTACCTTCTGGGCATATTAGTTGGATGCGTGGAGGGCTCGAAGTGTGCTGTAGTTCCTCTAAGCGTTTAATCGCATATTTGGCCGCCTGTTTGTTCAATTGTCTCCAAGGTGTGTTTTAGAGTTTGCTCAGGTTGTGAAACTGTCACACGGGTGGTGTAGGTTTTCATTTTTGCTCAACAAGCCTCAGTTATCAGATCGAGAACAGTGTTATCGCTAGGCAGTTCTTTCTGGTGACTAACGCTTCTTTCTACCCGAGCGATTTCCTGGTCGCAATAGATATTACGTATTCTTGGCCCTATAAACATTGCAAACAAGTTCTAATCGCTAGGTTGAGCAGCTGTCTTCGCTTTGTGTTTAGCGAGTATTCAAATGGAGCAATATTTAGAATCTTTTCTCATTATCTTTATTGTTACGACGCGCTGTTGTAAAGCTCGTATGTTCACAGTGCATTGAACCAACTCTGGAAAGGTTTGATTAAAAATTTTTTGTCACCTTACAAATCGCTTGCGCCTGGATAATTTTTCAGTACAACCTTTTTTTCTTTTTTAACGAGATTTGTCTACTTTAAGGCATTTAATTCTGGCTCATAGGCTCCTCAAACTTTTGCAAGCAGGAAGAGTTTAAGAAATCTCCGATCGCTCCTCTGCTTGGTTGAAAAAGGTTATACATTGTCGCCTTTTTTGAAATTCTCTTGCGCGTTTCTCGAGGCCTTAATAATACAAAAGGTTCCTGTCGCGATGAAACTAAACTGGAAAATGAAAACCTATCTTGAAAGGTTCGAACTCCGTCGTCTCGAAACAAAAACGAGAGAAGGGACGGAATCATAAATCTTGGCGCCTTGTTATCAAACGTTTTCACGCAGTAGTGGGTAATGAATTCTCCCGTTTTTTTTTTTTTTGTGCGATTCCGTTGATTCAAAAATAGAAGCCTCGCTATACTGTAGCTAGTCATGCAAAACAATTTTAACCGCTGCTTGGATTTAAGAAATGTAGAATTTTTTTTTTTTTCAAATAAGCGCTCCACTTCGTCAGCACTTTAAAGTTATATCTTTTCACTCAAAATTGGTTCGCTTGCTGTCAGTCTCACTACTTGGGTAAACACTTATCTGACACCTAGGCGAGAGAGACAATATTGAAGGAAATGTGGAAAGTTTGAAGGCCTCTTTTGACGGACGTTACATGACATCAAGCAAATAAGTAAATTTAATTGACTGACTGGGGCGTTCCAAACGGTGATAGGACGAGCTGTTGCTATGGAGATCCATTCGACGGACGTTTCAGGCGTTCTGAAAATTTCCATTACAAGCTCTTTTGTCCCTGAAATTTCGAGAAACAAATTTGCTCCCAAAATTTGTTTATATTGATGTAGTTGTGTGCAAATCTTCTGAACGCTTCGTCCGGCGTCGTTTGGGTGCTCAACTTAGTAACATTAAAATGGGGGGCACGCCTTTTCTTGTTATTCAAATGTAGTGAACGTTCTCGTAAGCAATGATAGTTAATTTAGTTGGACATCCCTTTAAACGAACAACGGATAACAGTGCCATTTAGCGGGAAAATGTTAATCGAGTTAAAGTGTGGGCGTTTGTTTGGCTGTTGACGCGAACGTTGATTTTAAAAATGAACTTTTCAGACCTTCATTTTGAGAAATGTTTTTATTAAATCTGTGGTTTCTTGGTTTTAATTTGTGGGCCATGCAGTGGCTATGAATTCCCAGATTTGCGCGTAATTTTCTAGAAACCAAATTTCGAGTTTTCTCTTTTCGACTGCTAGCTTTTCCTTGGTAAGATCTAACCTATCTTTTGCTGAAGTTTCAATTACCGGATATATAATACATGTTGGAAAAAAAAAATAAAACCTTGATGACTTAAGACATTTTGGCAGTTTTCTCTTTTCAAGAATAAATAGCTTCCCTTGATCTCGCGTAATTGAGTAAAATGGGTGACGCCTCAATGGCAAGGAAAATTGTACGTGTCCACTTTTTACATACTATTCAGTTTATCATCCATCAAAAACAAGTTGTTTTTGCTGAACATAAGGTGCCCAGTAGAAAATGTTTAACTGAATTTTGTTGATTCACTGTTCAACGAAAAAGGAACTTAGAAGACTTGCCTGATGTATCTGATTTACTGCTAACAACGTTCGTGGTATAAGTGAATATATCACGTCGAAAGTGCTTGCTCGAAACGATAGCTAAGGGTAACAGACGTATTTTACTTATCAGAGCGGTTTAGTTTGAAGTTTTCCGAGCTCGAGTTTGAGGGTTCCGTGTTATTCGTATATTGTATTGAGGCGATAAAACGTGATAAGATTGGACTGGTTTTCAGAATAACAAAACGTAGCGGTAAAAGTGCAACAAATGAACCTTAATTACTCCTTTAGACTGACAATGGGTTTAAATTCAGTCCTTGAGCCGACTTACACCGCTTACTTTGCTTCGTTAGTTGGTATTGTTTCCTTTGGCTTAAGAGGGTTTAACGTCGTAATATCTGAAGAAGTCGCTTCATCTCCCCAGCTAGCGGCTCATTGTTAAACACATGACGTCCAGATCGAATTGGAATTATTTAGCTGCGTTAGTAAACTTGTTTTGAAGAATACTGAAAAACCGGGAAAAAAAACCGCTCGGAACAAGAAGAGAACCAACAACAAATTCACGATCAACCCACTTGAGACCATGGGAGTCGAACCACCACGTCAGAGAGATGGCAGGCACTGAAAGTGCCCCCACCATTGCACCAACCTTGAACTCATATTAATATCAAAAACAACGAATGCAAAAGTGAGATTTTGTTTTGATTCTTATGTCACAAACTATTCATCCATTACGAAAGAAAATTATTTTATGGCAATGCGTCTGGAACACAGCTGAACCGGAGAACTCAAGACTTGACCAGAATATAATAAACATATTTCATAGTCAACCCGTTAGTTTTGTATAATTCGTCGTACGCATTTCGTTTCCAGACAACGCTGCTTTAGCTTATTATCCTGTACCCACTTTATCCACTACAACTGAAATTCGATCCTGATCTCAATGTTCCATATTTGTAGATAACACCATGCATTGTAACGCTGTCCAGCCAGTGTAGTACCAACTTTTTCTCCTGTGGATCAAACCATGTTGGAGAAACTACTGAACAATACTGTACTGTGGTACTGTTTGTTTACTGTTTAGTGTGACTTGGTTCAAGCCATGTAATGTCTATTCTTTGGTAAGCTACAGGCTGAACAGTCCTGGACTGAGGCACTGCTTGTTTTCCTATACAGAGCGGCTCAAACATGCCATTTGCCCATTCTTTGTAAGCATACTAAACATTTCTTTAAGAACTTTTTGTCTGTAGACTTGACTATGCAGCGTGATTATTCTTGGAAAGCTTCTGAAGAGTGCCTGTTGTGCCATGCATACGTTATAGTTTTAAACATTTTTGTCAGTTACTGAAATTGCAGTTAGTGAGACAGTGTTTTTCCATCATAGTGCTTTATTACCATTTTGATTGGTTGATCGTTGTAATCAGTACCATTCGATTGAATGATACTAAACACTGAATCATTCGATTTCTTCAGCTTCGTCTTTTACAATGCCAGGTAATGGGCTGTGGCTGTTGCTCTGCAATTTTGTATTGTTGTACATATGGTACATTGGCGATGGAAATTGAATTAAGGCAGGGTTAAGAAAGCTTGAGTCACTGCATCTTCAAACGACCAGTTTATATTTTCAAGTGAAAGTCGGTGGTGAAATGGTGTTATTTTCTAACACAGGATAGGCAGGGCAAAGAGTCAATTCCAGCTTTGAACTGTCTCTATGGTCTCAAAACGCTCGACATTTTATAAAAACTTGACATCCAAGCTGATCCAGTATTCTAAAAGTGTTCTAATTTTGCAGTTCTAGACAATGTATAGAGAGAAATGTCGAACTGATAAGAGGTCGCGTTGTGATGAGGCAGGGTGGTCGAGTGGTTAGGGCGCCAGACTTGTATTCTGGTCACGGTCCCGGGTTCGATTCCCGTCCTGACCACTACGTGGATATGTAACACGGTAATCCCGAGTTTCAGATCCTCGATCACGCTTGTAAATAGCCAACTGGTCCGTCTCTCGCCGGTTGGGATTCTTAGTAAAGTGAAGAATGCACGCCCCACAAGCTGTCTAGCTTTAATCACCACCGTGGATAATAACCGCTTACTAACCGAGCGCGAGGGCCGTACTGGGGGATATTGGCCCGAGGACGTGGCAGTACGGACCGAGCGAAGCGAGGTCCGTACTGCAACGACCGAGGGCCAATATTCCCCAGTACGGCTCGAGCAAGCTCGGTTAGTAAGTTGTTTATTATATGGCACTCTATTTCTGATAGTAAATGTTCGTCTTCTTCATCCCTCTTTGAAATTTCGGAAAAATTTCAATCTTTTTAGCTTCTTCTGGTAGTTTCACTGTGAAGAATGACAATATTCACTTTTTTTTGCGCTGTTTTGTTGCAAATTTTGAATTTGCCGGCTTCGTTCCAAAACAAAAATACACGGGTTGGACCGTTTCCATGGAAATGGTCCGTACTGCAAAATCCCGACCGAGAAAGAACCAATCAGAGCACAGGGATTTGCCTCAGACTGGCTTTGCCATATAATAAATAAATAAAGTTTCTTTCTTTACACGGCGTTTCGGTCTACGTCAACTTGCTGTGTTTTTGACTAGTAAGAAATCGAAATGTAGTTTTCTAACGGACGGTAAAGTGTGAATTTTCTAAAGACGATCGTGACACTTCAGGAAAAAACACATTCATAGTTCGAAAGGAGTAGATTACAAGCAACGAAGTCGATTTATAATTTTTATTATTATTTTTTTTTGTTTTGCCGTCTAGTCTTTCTTTTTGGTACTGAATGAGATTTTACAATCTTAATACATTAATCCAGTTGGAAATTAAAGAAAGCAATGACCTTGAAGACCTTTACCGGAAAAGCCACATCATTAACGCCGGATGAGTAAATTAATTAACTCTTCCTTTGGTGTATTTTAACTGTGCTGCCACCTTCAGCAAGCACTAAATTAAAACAATCATTAAGCGCATTCTGTTTAGTGGATGGCTCGTTAAGAAGTGTTTTCAGGCAGGTGAGTAATAAATGTGGAAAATATATAGCATTCTTAACAGCATGACAACTGAAATAAGATAATTTGCTGGCCATAAATAATCACAAAGGCAGAGATAAAATCCATAAGCGCCCTTTTGTCTCAAAAAAGTAATTGTTTCACAACTTAAAGACGTTTTCACTTTGCTTGATAAATAGAAACTTCAATAGAAACCTGCTATAGTTGAAATATGCAAATTACAATGACTTCCCCACCGGATGTTATTTGCATTTAGTGACCTATTCTTTACTTTAACGGTATTTTTAGTCGTCACCCCTTACTGTTATCGATGTTCAACGAGCTCGAAGTAGTAGATACGGACGAGGACGTAATTTGGAGATTCCTCAGTGTCATAACTCAACGAGGTTTTTCATTGAGCGATGTTGATTGTTTAATACACATTTATGTCAAGCCCATCCAATCTACTTTGAAGAATAGTAGTTCCACTGCACATGGAGATGTATATTTCTGTAGTTGTTTGTTGAGTTTGATCGTCCAGGTGAAAGTGGTTTTGAAAAGAACTGTTCTTGATGAGGTTGACTGACGTTTCGACAACCTGAGCGGGAAGTCATCATCAGAGTCACGTAATTTCCGTGTCGTCAGGTGATGGTATTTAGGTCTCTGTTGGATGTCGTGATTGGTTGATTAATGAAGGCGTGATGTTATTGGCTGTTTATCAGTAAGGCCTTGGTGATATTGACTGTGAAGACTCAAATTATTCAAAAGTATATTTCTCTTCAAATGTAATAAGTCGATTTCTATTAAGGGGAAAAGAATCTTTAAAATACAGAATCAATTCTTTTTTTCTTTTTATTAGAATATTGAAAAGCATGATTTATTTGCAAGAAAACGTTAGCATGTACTATATGTAAGACTTAGGGACGGACCATTAGAAAAGTGATGGGGGGGGGGTGGGGAAAAAAAAACAAAAAAAAAATTCACGCAAGGCAAAATGCCAAAAAAAACAATTCATGCAAAGAAGAAGGTAAAAAAAAATTCATGCAGAAGGAAAGTCCAATTGTGACTTTTTCACACGTAGTAAAAAAAATTCGTGCAGAGAGGTTCACCTGAAAAAAAAAATTGAGCGAAAAAAAAATTCGTGCAAGCTGAAAATTCCCCCCCCCCCCCCCATCACTTTTCTAATGGTCCGTCCCTTATGTGAGACGCGAATCCTGCAAAACGAAGGGCTCTCCCAGGCCACGCAGATGCAATGTGTGTCAAAATCATCGTGTTAAACTTTAATTCCAAACTTAAAACTGTTGTTGATTCTTCAGTACTGCGTATACATAGGATGTGTGCATTTTTCATCTTGGTTTAACTAGTTGAAATTGGGTAGGTAAACCTTGTTAAATTAAGGCTCCTGATACCACACTCTGTTTTTCATTAGGCATAAGATATGATCTAAAGAAATCAAGCACCCAGACGTGTTTGGATATCTGATGGGACCTGGTTCTATTTTGCATCTTTACTTTTTCCTCTAAATCATTTGGCCAACTGGAAACACGATTCATGTGTTTACAACACTCTCGAATTGTGTTTTGTGCTCCTTAAGTTGGATGCGGCCTCAACTTCTTCATTGGTTTTAGAATTGGTATTTTTCAATGTTGATGCGAGACACGTCCTATCCAAAAAGTACTAGTTAATGCTGAAAGCATTTACAGGTCTTATTCATATGGCTGTTGCAACGGTGTGAGAACCTGGAAGGTCGCCTGAATCCTTTGAATTCGTGAGTGAAACCTTCTGTTGAAGATGGCCCCGTTTGCGTTTGACGCTCACCCATTTTCTGCGTTTTAACTCGTTTTCTCGACATCGCAACATCCTGACGAATTCACTCCTGTAGTTAGAGTTAAAAACCGCGTACACGATAGGATTGCAAGCGCTGTTAGAGCAAATGAACCATTGTGTGGTCAGCACTGCGGCGATGATTGTGTAAGTCATTGGTGGATGTCCAAAGTCCATAAAGAGGAATATAATGTGATACGGCAACCAGCATATCGCGAAAAGTACTACTACAATCACCAACATACACACAATCCTCTTCTGACGCTGATGAGAGACTGCAAGAAAACAAAAAAACTGTCTCTTTACGATGCAAAACAAAATTGAGAGTGAAAAATATGAAGATGATAGATGTTGAACCTGGTGAATTTGTGAAAGAGTTGTACAAATCTTTGAGCCAGTATAGAGTACGAGCAGTGTGTATTTTTCTGAGCCTTTCTTAACCACCCCCAACGCACCGACAACCACTGGGCTTATTTCTGTTATAATAATAATATTAATAATAATAATAATAATTATTATTATTATTATTTTTATTACTATTATTATTATTGTTGTTGTTGTTGTTGTTGTTGTTATTATTATGGCCCGGTTTCACACGCCTGGCTGCTTCGTTGTTCGCCCCGCGTGTTGGGTGAGTTCGCGCTTCGCAATGCGCGCTTAAAGGATCAGGAAAAAAAAGAGACTGCTGGTGGTCTAAAGAGGATGCTATCCATCTCAGCCTTTTATCGAATAACACCCTCCTTAATCTGGGTAGCTCCTCATACAAGAAATAATCATACTCGGCCTTATAAAACTGTTTGCTAAATAAGCAACCTAAAAGACAAGACGCACCGAAATGAAAAACAGACCGTGGAGTAAATACACAGGAAATACGGACTGCAAACAGATGTTAGAGTTTGATATAGACACTAGAATGACAAAATATAATATCAAAATGTCGGAAGGAAATTTCATCACCCCTAACAGATATACCACATGTTATGACTTGTTATTGTTATTGTCTTACGAGTCAGGTATTTGATATTTTTGTCCAGTTCAGTAGTAGGTCATCGCTTCCATATTCTAGATAGCAATTTCCTGAAAGGCGTTTTGCGTTTTGCAAATGTCTGAAGGAAGTACCAGATGCATACAAAACGGTAATTTTCGCACTGTAGGAATCAGTTAGTATAGCTAATAGCATGGTTTGTAGTGATATTTGGTATAAATACCACGAGGGATATTTCAGAATTGTTGTACGTAATTTCAAGAGCCGTTAGGCGAGTGAAATTTGAGGCAATTTTGAAATATCTCGAGTGGTATTTATGCCAAATATCACGTACAAATCATGCTATTATTTGTTTATACTACTACTCGCAAAAGGTTTGTAATTTTCACATGTAGGTATTTCAAATTAAGCAGAAATACCACTACTCTTAGCCAATCAAATTACAGAAATTTCTCATGTGGTAGTATAATCACCATAATTCCTGAATTCTATATAACTATTTTTTGAACCGTTTATAATTCATTATTTCCGGGGAGGAACATCCTTGAGCATAAATGATAACAGCTTTTAATAAAAGGAGGAACCGTTTAGGGTGGCAGGGCCTTCTAAGCGAACGTATACCGTCTGGAAATAATCACAGTCTACGGCGTTATCACCGAAGATTCATTTTGGTAACGAAAACAGCGCGAAAAATAGATAACTGGCTGAATTCCTCGAATAGCGCATTCAGTTCATTCATTTCACTAACAATGCCGAATACCATTATCTTTTCAAGCTAGTTCATCATGATAACGAAGATCGACAGCCAGAAATTAAACACACAACTGGAATTTTTTTGGGGGACATTCGAAAAAAGCTTCCACTTAATTTATTTTACTAACAACGCCCAAGACCATCATCTTTAAAGAAAAAAAAATAAAAGAGTTTAGTTATTTGCCGCTGTGTTTTTAGCTGATTGGAGTAACGAAAACAAAGCGAAAAGTAGATAACCGGCTGAAGTCTTTGGACAGCACAAAAAGATGCTTCGAATTCAGATATTTCACTGATAAAGATGTTGGGTATTGCGCGTCTGTTTTAGGTCATCGTAGTAACGAGGACAGCGAAAACTAAACAAGTTGATAAATTTGTTGGGACAGTCAAAAGATCTTCCACTTTCCATTTATTTCACTAACAATATATAACACCATCATCTTTGAAAGAAGTCGAGTTGAGTTTGGTGCTACTGTTTATTTTAGGTGATTGTAGTTACGAAAACAAAGCGAAAAATAGACAACTGACTGAACAGCTCAAAAAAAGCTTCCTGTTCATTCATTTCGCCAACAACGCCAAACACCATCTTCTTAAAACAAACACCAGTTGAGTTTTGTGCCACTAAATTTTAACTGTTCAGTAGAAATGAAACCAGAGGGGAAAATACTTAACCGGCTGAATTCTCTGAACAGGTCCAAAAACAGCTTCTTGTTCTTTTATTTCACTAATTACGCCAAGAACATTTAGTGTTCATATGGTTTTTGAGAGCGTTTCTGCATTCGTCGCTAATCCACCTTTTTAATAGTGGTTTTTTTTTTAATTTGTGTTTAAACAACCCATGGAACAACAGGATTACACTAGATGTTTAATAAATGAGAAATCCTTGCAGTTATGCGTGCAACATAGCTGCAAAGATAGGACCCGAAAAAAGTTCAGGCTTGGACGGGATTCGAACTCATGATCTTGCGATAGCCGTGCAACGCGCTAACCAACTGAGCTGTGAAGCCAACTGGGAGCTAGTCATTTGTGAGGATGAGACTAAAATCGAGAAATTTATGTTTTGAGGAATCTACGTCAAGAATGCAGCTGATTTATAGAATTTTCTTTCCCTCTCTTCTCTAGCTCAATGATCATCCGAAGAAACACCTTTATCAAAACACTGGGTGGACGGCAACATGACAATCTGGTAGGTGCCCTAACACAGTGTGATCCCCTTTTAAAAAGTTCTAGCTACGACCCTGAACAGTGCTACATTAGGGACCGTTCATCTTTTATGAGTGAGGGTGGGGGAGGGGGGTGCTGGCGTGATTCGGGAGGCACCATTTAAAAATTGCCTATCCCCCCTCAGCTTGTCAATTTTTTCACATGATCCCCCCCAATCAAAAGAAAAAGAAGTCAATTTGGGATTAAAACATTGACATAAAAGTATTGTTAAAATATTTCTCGTAACCCCCCCCCCCCCATTGTTCCTAATTTTTCTTTTCGCATGACCCCCCAAATTCCAACAGACATCCCTCCCTCGTAAAAAATGACCGGTCGCTTACCTTTCTGGGACTCCGTCAAACTCCGGAGTTTCATGACAATAAGTGAGTAGATCACAGAAATTGCACCAAGTGGGATTAAGTACAGGAACACAGCCACGAGTAGGGTGTAGGTCTTCCTGGATGTCGCATCTGGCCAGATTTCTATACACAAGTCTTGACCTTGGCCATTTTGAACAGTGTGGGAAAAAAGAAGCAAAGGGAATGGAAGAGCTACGGAGAACAACCATATGACGGCGACTGCTAAATAGGCCTGCTTTAGTTTCGTTTTGGGCATCTTGTACAGTACGATCATCTTGAAGCGGTCTGCGGCAACAGCAACAAGCGTTCCAACAGAAGCAGACAACGAGACCCCTTGTAAAAACGGCAGGAATTTACACATCACTTCTCCAAAGGGCCAGTACCCGAGATGACCGAGCGTCGCCACCATAGGTACGTTGAAAAGACAGACCACAAAATCCGCCACTGCTAGGTTCGTAATGAACACATTTGTTACAGTTTTCATATGAGGTCGGCGGATAGTGAGAATGACGAGAAAATTTCCCACGACTCCGAACACAAATATCACTGTATAAGCGACCAAACGGAGCCAAGCCAATCCATGAGGCTCTCTAAAATCCATCGCAGGTTGGCCTGAACTGCAGTTGGATGAATTTGAAACACCAGAACAGTTTGAAGAAAGCATTTTGACGTTCACGACTTTTCCCACAGTAATATGAAAATAGACGATTCGGCGTGTCACCCTTTGTGACGTTTCTTACGTCATCGTTAATTATGGGTTCGATTGATATACGCGCGCGCCTGCTACTTTTGATTAGATTATTAGTTCGAGATTTCTATGGAAATCGAGAGGAAATAATCTAATTGCTTTAGTAAGAATCATAATAAACGAATCATGTGTCGGTGAAAAAAACAAAACCAAAATACTAAATCTTCCTGCGAAACTTCGCTAAAGCGCGGAGACGTCGCCATTTTCAAGCAAGTGCTGCACTCTAATTGCTGTTAGTGTGCAGTAGCTCAGCCGATCAGATTGTGGCATTTGCATTAGTATACTAGTAAATTTAAACTAATTATAAATATTTGGTTGCGTGTGTTTCAAATATGAAGCTGAATTCTTTTCGGTATTTCAACCTGAAAAAAAAAAAATAAATAAAAATAAAAAACGTTTAAACATCTTTCAACGTCTTTATTTACTGTGTAGTTATTGACAAAACCAATAAGATCTCAGGAAAGATACTGTTTCATGTTTTAGCTTCGAATATTTTGACTGTTACGAGCTCGAGCTCGATCTGACTTTTCGGTAGCCTCTGTCTACTTTCATCAGAGTTAGAAATCCGAGCGTTCGGATACGAATAGATTCCTAACTTTGATCGCACAGCCGTATACCAACCCGGTTGACGGCCTTACTATAAGTGAAAAAACAACCCGCCCCCCGAACTGACTCAGATAAACAGGCACTAACAAAGTATAGAAATTGAGACTGGTCCTGCACTGTATCGTTCCTTTAGAGCGGAACTCGTAAGTGAACTTCAAGTAGTATACATAACTTCTTTGTTTATACTGGTCATTTCTTTACGCAGGGTGGATATTTCTAGTTTTGTCGACGTTTTCGGGTTGATAGCATTTTTAATTTCCAAGATCATTGGGAAACCTCCCCCCCCCACCCCCCCTGTGAAACACATTTAGCTTCCCCCGAGCTTTATATCAACATCAGTTTTACTTAATGGCCTCCGTCTAGCTCTCGGTTCTCGTTCTAGTATTTATTGCCCAGTCCGTTAGACACGATATTTTAAATTAGAACTACTAAAATCTTATTTACAAGTACAGACGTTTGTTTCTGTGTGTTTGGTTATTTTTCAATTATAGATTTGAAATTAGTTTTTTTGCGTGTGTGTGCAGAAAACACAAAATTCATTATCTTCAATACATCGTCTGGTTTGATGAGAAAGCAATATTTAATTTAAGCTCTTCTGCAAAGTTTGATCTTTCCGTCGCCATTTGACACTATTCGTTCTTATTTCATAATGGCATGTGCAAGCAAAACAAATAGTGCATATGACTTGGATATTTTTCAATTTCCTTTTGATGGCATTTTGATTGCCTAACATTTGGTCAATTTTTTGTCCGACAGTGTTCTTAGGTGACACTTTCTTGATCAGCACCTATGGATTCTAAGGCAAGGGATACATTAATTTCACTCGAACGAAAACAATAGAAAAGGCATTTTTTACCATCGCACGTTTAAACCAAAACATACTCCCTTAGCAGTAACAATATTTTTACTGTCCTCAATACTGCAAGAATTAAATTGGCTTTAAAAAAGGGAAAAAACGTTGACATTTGTTTTTATAATGTCACTACTCTCACAAGTTTCAGGTGTTATCAGGGCTTCCGATTGCCTAAATTTTGACTAAAAAATTCCCAGAGGTGGCGTTGACAAAATATAATTAAAACAAAGATACACGTCTTAGATAACTCGTTTAAAACGGAAGACAGTGTTGGGAAAAAACGGCGATAAAAGGGAAACGTATCTTTCTGTCACCCCAAAATGAAAACCGAGAAGACAAAAAGCATGTATATAAAAGCTGTTCTCCAATGCGCGTCAGAAGGATTTTTTTGCGGTATTTATAGCAACCTTTCAGCGTAAAAAGAACTTATTTTCTCTTTGAACAGCCGTGAAAACTGCAACTGGAAGGTATTAGAATCGAATTCTAATATTTCGTACAAAGTAACCTGTTTAAAAAGTAAATTTTGTCCTTTCGGTGAGATCCTTCTTTGAGGACCATCTTTGAGGCTTCAGATGTAATAGCGAAGACTGAACTATCTTTTCGCCCCAAGTGTGAGCATGCGTGGTATGTTTCCGTCTGTGAAGGTTCACAAACAATAACAGCGATCAGTGTTTGAGTGTAAGTTCGAAAAGTCAACATCATGGTACTTTGTTTCGCTTATTCGAACGCGACGGACCCTAAATGCTCCGGCTCATCGCCGACGCCCCAAGTGCCGTCAGAGGACGAGGACCATTCAGCCCTGAAATGGCTTCGGCTTATCGCCTTTGGTATCACCTTCCTCATCGGAATCTGTGGCAATTTATTAGTAATTTTAATCGTCCGCAGACCAGGCATGAGAACTACGAGTAACGTTCTCCTTGGAAACTTAGCAGTTGCCGATCTGACAGTTTCGCTGATCAACATCCCAACAGTCTTGGCCTACAGTCATATGAAGTCATGGCCATTTGGTCCAATTCTTTGCAAGATCGTTCCCTTCGTACAAGGTGTGACTCTTTCAGCTTCTATTGGAACATTGTTGTCTATTGCCTGTGAGAGGTACTGGCGTATTGTGTTGTACGTTAGACGGAAACTCAACGTTACTGACGCCATGAGGCTGATCGGGGTTATTTGGTGTTCCTCCGTGTTCGTCCCCTTGCCTTTGGTAATCTTCTCCAAGACAGAGACGGTGAAATACGGAGAGGAAACACTCGTCGTGTGCGTTGAGATTTGGCCAAGCACAGCGTCACGACAAGCCTACTCTACGCTGCTGTTTTTGCTCTTGTACCTTCTTCCATTGCTGGCCATTATTTTGCTTTATGTTCTTATTTGCCGATTTTTAAGGGCAATGCCTGTGACGCAAAGAGGTGTGTACTAACAGTCACTTTTTTTTTCATTCTTCAACATCCAAACTGACCAATGGTAAAGATCTGCGTTTTTCTTTAACCAAGAAAGGGGCTAAGTTCTTAAATGCACTACTCTATAAACTTACGTTTGCCAAAATCGTTGCCAACTGCAAAATGTAGAGAAGCAAGAAAGAAACAAAAATGTTAATAGCAAGTTTCCCCAAATTCATTTATCTTTTGACATCTCTTGTAAAACTGGTTGAAGAGTTTATTGTGTGGCTCAAGGTTAGCAGTAGGCATGAAAGGGTGCAAAGCTAAAAAAGTCCTTTGAATTGAAATTTACGCCTTTCTGGGTACGAAATAATTTAAGGTTTGCTATCAACAATGTGAATATAATTTATGTAATAAAATATGTATTTGCATTGCGGTTGGGAACTTGATTGGGGATTTGATCTCCAATTCAGTCAAGGCTGCTAGAGAAAAGAAAATGGTCAAATGGTACAAATCAAGTCATTAAATTAGTGGTTATCTTTCTGAACAAGTGAAAACGCTATCTAGAGAACCTTCTATGACTACTGGCTTTCGAGCTCAATTTTTCATCTTTTTTGGTTGCAATAGGGTCTTATCCCTTCTACCACTGTCGCCTCAGTGCGCATATGTGTGGCTTTAACATACCCTTACTTTGACGTTGTCATTTGAAGCCACATCCCACAACCCAACCATTTTTCATAACCTTCTATAGTTGTTTGTCGAGTTCGATCGTCCGGATGAAGGTAGTTCCAGGAAGCACGACACCATTGTTGACATTGAATGACGTTTCGACAACCACAGCGGATGTGATCATCTGATTCAGTCTGATTCAGTATTTATAATTTCTTTTGCTTGTTTCAGTACACAATCGCGATTCAAGGAAAGTCATTCGCATGTTGGTGGCGGTTGTGCTGCTGTTCGCCTTTTGCTGGTTGCCATACCACATCGTGTTCATGTACATGGACTACCATGGGCCTGACATGTCACCGTCTTTTACTTCATTCGCTCTGTTTGTCCAATGGCTGATGTTTGCCAACAGCGTCTGTAATCCCATTGTGTATGCCACCTGGAATAAGAACTTTAAACACGAGTTTTTCAGAATGACTCGCAGGCGTGCAGAACGCATTAGAAGGAATGCTGTCTGTATTCACATCCAAACGGTGGAAACCGTTTGACCGACCATCAAAGCATGGTCATAAAGGCAGTAAAAAAAAAAAAAACAAACGTTCTTTATTGAACCAGCTCCCCATTGGGGCTTTTCAGGAACATTAATAACTTAAAAAGTACTATATGTACTATTTACAAATTAAAATTATCAGTAAGACTAATAGAAACAGAAAACCTGCATGCTTAAATCTAATTACTCTCTAATAATTCCCCAACTACAGTCTTAAAAGTTGTCACAGTACAACAGAGTTTTATAGTGGGTTCTAAGGAATTCCAAAAGCTAACGTTTGGTTCTTAAAAGTTCTTTGTTCCAGAGGCAGTTTTAAAAAGCGGGACATTTAATAATTGAGAATTCCTAGTGGCGTACCTATTTTCATTAGATTATTTGATAAACTCTGTGCTCCAATTTTCGGGGGCACGGTCAGTCATGCATTTAGAGGCCAAAAAAATCCTAGAACGATCAAAGTCAATATTAGATGAATAATTACAGGGAAGTGATCTCTGAAGGATACTAAGATGAATGCAGTCGACTGGTGTTCTCCCCTGCGAAGATCTATTACCGTAAAAGTAGGCATTCTTATTGCATTGTTCTCTGCTATATTTGTTTTATTTATTTGTTAAAATCAATCAGAATTCAAGACATACAAAGCAGTTCCGCCCGCAAATAACAAACGCTAGTCAAGGCGAGCGGCGTTAGGTTACAGCAGTTAGCTAAGTAATAACTAAGATACTGTAAAGGAAAAATCAATTTCACAATAAATGGAATCGGTTGCAAGGTAGCAATGATTATATTGCAAATGAATATATGAAAGACCATGTATTTGAAGTGCGGAGTAATATGCAATGACATTGATTGATCATCGCAGTTATGTACACAACTTAAGCAGCTGTGAAATTAAAGCCTGAAAAAAATTCAGGCCTGAACGGGATTATATTAGTACGCATCAAGTGTCAACTATTAGCAGGTGCAATACGCAAGAAAATAGGTAATAGGCTCTGTTTGCTTTCGCGGGACAACGCGGGAAATTCCGCGCGGCAAGATACATATAGACCCATTTTGCACTCTCGGGTAGCCAATCAGAACACAGGATTAGCATCATCTTACCCGCTCGCCGAACCAGCCATATAATAAGAAGAATTACTGCTTAGATCATGGGAGTTAAAAGAAAACGATAGTCAGCCCATTTATATAATTAGGTGATGATAATTTGTAATAATTTTCTTCTTTATATCAAATTATTTACCTCTTTATAATAGTATGACAAATTGTACTATCATATTGGCCCTACTTATACTACAAATTCTTAAGGTTACTGTATTTAAAACAACTTCGATCGCAGTCAGTTGAGAATGTCTGATTGGGGATATGAATTTTATGACGTATATGAGTATGATAAAAAATAGATGTAGACTTCTGGATAATGGTAAAGGTCCCTTTCATTTATTCAATTAATTATTAGCGGTGAATAAGTAAAATGAAACAATTTGTTGGCCTCGAGAGATTGAATAACATTTTATTCGCTCTGCGTTCCGCGATTGGTCGTTAAGACTGAATTCGTGTTTTCAACTTTTTTCAACTTATTAATTTCATTTCGACTTTATCTGAAGCTGAATTTGAATTTTTCTAGTTCAATTTAAAATTTAGCAGTTTACTTTCTCTGAAGGTCTTTCGATCTATCAAGTCGAGACGTAGTCGAAAAAGAGAGCTCGGCCAATATCCGTGTATCTCGACCTCACGTTTAGTTAATAACGCATATTTACAACAACAACAACAAAAGTTCATCTATATTGTTTAATAATTGATGTTTTAATTGAAGACAAGGTCGCAAAGCCAGCATTAATTACAATCCGCAATTACATATTTCTCGTATATAATCCTCCCTTATAAAGCATGAGCATACATATATTTTTTTTTTGTTATTGTCGCCGCTTTTTCTATCTTAACGATAGAAATCCTGTCGCTTACTAAGGGCAAAGCCATAGTTTATAATTTTTCAACCAGAGGGAATCCCACAAAAGATCCCTTAATTTGCTTTCAGTTTTGCTTTGAAGATTTTTTCCGTTGTTAACACTTTCACTCTTCAAAAAAAGTTCCGCAATACGTACACGTGCGGCTTGCTAGACCACGTGACAGGCGCTTGACTCTCGTGGACAAATAAATAAATCCAGTCGTGTCGTAATGTGGCTACACACCTCGTGTAGGCCACACAGAAAATGATTCAGCCACAGATGAAGAGAAACCGTCTCATATTTCACCCTGCGGATGATTGCGAGGCACACTTTGCTCCCCGAAGGTAAAACTCACAAAGTAGACGGTAAGGAACAGCGAGTAGCAAAACGGGAAAAGAAATCTTGAGTATCTGTCGATTTGATTTCCCTCTACACTGTATCCAAGAGATGTCTTAATATAGTCCAACAGCGATCTTCTCTCGCAGCCTTTATTTCTCCTGAAAACGGGCTTCAAGTGGTTGCACGTTTTAACGGGTTTCTTGGGCCCACAATGGCGGTAGACCTCGCCGTTTTTGTCGTGTCTGGAGTTGGCGAAGATGCTGTTAACTGAGTCTGTGAAAGTGTACAATTTTCCGCCAACGGAAATACGTACCTCTACTTTGCTGCGATCGTGAGCCTGTGATGGAGAAATTGAATACAAAAGTTGAATGTTATAACTCTGAGGTGTGATCTTATTTCTAATTTTTGGCTCGTCATAGTAATAAAAATACACTTGTGAAGTCAAAGCATTCTGTGGATAATCATTTACGGAGTGTTAATTTGCATCTATGGAGCCTTTAAACTCAAGAAAATTATGGTCTTAAGGATATGCGGAATTGATCTAAATCCAATTTCTCTAAACCAGGAATAAAGGTTCCCAGTATTGGGAGCTACTACTCAGATCTTGATGTTGAAAGGTCTTACGCCATCTAAGCTAACCAAAAATCAATTCAGATTCCGTAGGCATTGTAATTTCTTGGAACTGCAGGTCACCAATTCACTTCTGTTGCAAACGAAAATTGGGAAGAACAGCCAAACTGTTACCTTCCCAAAAAAAGAAAAAAACGCCAGGAGGCATCAACATCATAGAGTCATTTATAGAGCTGACTGCAGCAAAAGATAATCCGTTTTTGGTGTTAAATGCACTAATAAATTTTGCTGAAAATGTACAGTCTCGAACGTTTTAGTTTACAAAGCAGTTAGTAAACATCACGAAAGACCATCTGACTTGAAAAACTCAGAAAAGGCCAATTATATATTCCTACCCATTCCTCGTGAGGATCCAAAGAAGGATGTGAGCGCTCGCCAGGAACAAAACTTCCGTAGTACTTCATCTTGCGCGAATACCGCAAAACGAACACATACTCCACCAGAGTGAAAAATATAAACCCGAAGGACATCAACAAAAAGTAATCAATGGCCTTCAGGTAGGACACACGTGGCAAGTTAGAATTTACCGATCCCAGCATGTAGCATATTGTAAGCACTGTGGTTATGCTGAGACCCACACGTGCTGGTATGGCGTCCGGGTCGATCCAGAAGCTCACCCACGACAAAGCCACGATGCAGACGCAGGGAATGTACATTTGGAAAATGTAGTACATTGTTCGGCGCTGGAAGTGGATGTTGACCGTTAACCCTGAGAAAGTATCTAAAGGCAGACAATAGGCAAATAATTAGTATAGGTAATCACATGATTTCGAGTGCAATTTGGAATAAATCAGCACGAGTAAATTTTTCAAAGGCTAACCAAAGTGCACGAGCCCGTAGGGCGAGTGCAATTTGTAGTCTTTGAAAAATTTACGAGTGCTGATTTATCCCAAATTGCACGAGACAAATCATGTGATTACTTGTTAATAATATACATGCAAAAATTTAATTTCAACTTTCTGCACTCAATTTCAACTTTTTGCACTCAATTTCAATTTTCTGCACTGTTTGGGATTAATTGACGTGCTCTCAGCCAATGAGCATGCTGAAATTTTTGCATGTATATTATTAACTTAGTTATCGAATGTCAAACATAGAAATTGAGGGTGAATAATCTAATCGGTTCAGTGTAAATATATTATTTTTGGTAGAAATCTACGAGAAAAAGCGGCCGCCATTTTGTTGGCACAGAATAGATAGTGAGTGGAGTAGCCAATGAGAGAACAGCAAATTGTGACAGAACACTAAGAGGTTTGTACTAAGTGGAGATAGAAGCACTCCCCTGGGAAAGTTACCTTATTATCAAAACAGTGATAATAACAGTTCAAGTTATGTTTTGTTTTCGTGGCCGGAAAGGCTTTCATTTTGCCGGTTTAGGTGGCTAGAAGCATGTTACCTGAGTGATACAGCGGGTGTTTGAGCTGTCTTGTAGCATTAATAACTGTAAACTGTGCCATTTCCTTGTCATATATATAAATCTCCTCTCCCACGTTCTTCTTCCAAGTAAACTTCAGGTCGTCCTTATCATAGGAAACTGTGAAAGAACATATTATTCCCGACATCTCGAAACACTAATACGTGTACTAGATTTTCTTCACTGGGCAGCGCTGCATTAAAGCACTTTTACATATTTTACATATTTACTCTGTTTCAGCTCGGAGAAACTCTGGGTTTGCGCATTCAGATACGCAGAAATTCCCTGAGCGGCCGGCCCCCTTTCAAAGATTACCAGTTAGTCGTCTCGTTTGTCTGTTAAACAGTTCATACATAACCGTGGCCTTGCTTCAGCTTTTCACCTAATGGTGTTGGCTAAAAAAAGTAAATTTACCTATTTTTTTGTACATCTTGCAGACAATCGTTAACGGATGATTGAGACCTCCTTAAGAAAAGATGCTTCACCTGCGTTCTGGTTGTGCGCACTTATAGTTTTTGCCTCGCAAGCATAGTTCTTTACTTAATAACGAAGGTAAGAAACAAAATACAGTTGTACTTACAACTTTCTAGAGCTAAGTGGCATATCTGATCGTCCATTGGGTAATTTCGCAGGTTCATTTTACAAGATGCCGTCGATTTCATCCTGAAAGCGAGAATTGAAAAGAGGCATCAGAATCAAATTATGGAATCTGATTTATATCTTAGTTAGATATTCAGTACCGTGTGCTATAATTTACTGTCTGTGTAATTCAATGTGGAATGCATCATATTTGCTCAAGATGCAAATGATAATAAATCAACTTTTTCATGCGGTGCTGCATGGTTGAGCTTATCCATTCAAGGCCATCGCTTTGAGTCCCGTTCAAGCCTCAGTGAATTTTTCCAGGTCTTATCCTGGCAACTGACTATGTTGCTTACATAATGCACCTATCAATGTTAAGCCGGCGGGGGGTAGTCAGGGCATGGGGTGGGGATTTGATTGTCTTTGTTGGCCCTGGGGTAGGGCATTTGACTGACCTTGTTCTCCCGGGGGAGGGAATATTTGAATCTTTCTTTGCCAGCCTTGGGATATTTGACAGCGATGTGCAGCCCGGGGTGGGGAAATTTGGTTGCATTTGACTGGAATGATTTGCCCGTGGGCAGGGAATTTGACGGCAAATTTTTCAAAAATGTCAAATCCCCACCCCATGCCCTGACTCCCCCCCTCCGCCGGCTTAACATTGATAGGTGCATAAATGTGAGGATCTTTCATTACGCGGGATGACGTAGTCAGCCAGCGTATAAAATTCGGTAGCGCATTCCTTTCGTCGTCTTGGGAGTCGAAAAATGGCCTTGTTTTTTTAACTTTCCCGTATCCCGAGCTCGTCCCGTAAAAATTGTGTGATTTTTATTGGCTGTAACTCCGAATCACGTGCAAGTCAGGTTGGATTGCACCATGGATATCCATGATCGCACAATCAGCAAAAAAACATACTGCGTCAGCAATTTTAATCCAACACATCCCGCGTAAACGCCTTCAGGCGTCTTCTTGTTTATTTAATATCTTTCTACCGCATTGCACATACATGAATTTTTTCATATATATTCATTTAATCCATCCAACCTTGCACTTAACATCATGTGGCCTCCATTAAGGTTCACCCAAACTTTCTTATTTGGAACTATTGTCTCGTGAACAATTGTTTGGACCGAGTTGACGAAAAACGCATCGGGTACCCAGAAATAATCTGCAAAGACACCTCCAAGAGTAAGGGACCTGTTGAGTCCCAGGGCAAATCTGGGATCCAACCAGAACAGACCAAGGTACAGATCCAAACTAAACTCCTAGAGACAGAATAGGAGAAAGAACATCAACAGCAAATAATGAATGGACAATGTTACTCAGTGGTGCTTTATGATTGATGTAAACAACATTTACTAACGAGTGCTGTGAATGAGTTAAATATAACAAAGTCCATATGTTCAAGTCCACGAGTAATTGTCTTTTTATTATGTAGGCAAATTACACAAATGTGCGAACGAATATTGCGCAATTGAGTGGGAAAGCTTAGGCTCTGACGTCATCGATATCTTCAGTTGTGAAGTTAGGAAGAATGCGACAGTCAGTCCCGGATGTAATTTCGTACTTATGGGTTTTACGACTGCTGTATTTGCCAGTTAAACAATCATATCACTAACTGGAGTTACATTGTATTGGAATTCTAAGCTAGTTTTTATCACTGGAAGAAAGAAGGAATAGACTAAGAATATATAGATATATAAAGAGATCAAAATTTGACAAAGTAGAATAAATTGAGCAAACTGATATCTTCTCATAAACTTTTAAAGTTTAAATTATAGAGCGTTCTTTCAAGGTATTCTTATTTTAAAATATATTGAAAATCGTGGTCTGTGATAATTATAAAACCCACCATATTTGCTTCCTGGATCTCACCAAAAGACAGGATAAGGATATCGACCTTTACATCCACTGATTTCACTATAACAGATGCATTTGAATCAGTTTTTTTTTATTTACGCTTTTCAAATGAACAGCGTGCAGGGGCTATGAAAAGTGGTTAATTTTATCAAAACATGCAGAACGTGGGGATCACCAAATGTTTTAATGTAAAAAAATTTGGGGGTAATCCGAAAAAATCGCTGTTTCAAGAGGGGGGGGAGGGGTGGCATGTGAAAAACATTGGCAAGCCGAGGAAGAGTCTCACAATTTTCAAATGGTTCTTACCGAATCACACCAGCCCTCCCCCCTCGTAAAAAAATGAACGATCCCTTAATAGCATTGGTCATATTTTCGAGGCTTACCTCCGTAGAATGGTCTGATATTGTTATCATAGTTTTTCATGACCATTTTGAGTAGTTTAGACACGTTCATGCCTGGCTGCGTCAACGTCTCATTGATAGGCAAAGCAGGGTCATGTGGCGCGCTGAAGACAACAGAATAAAAAAAAACAAAATAATCAAAAAATTTTTTAAGTGTAATCAAGCTACAGGACAGCTTGGTGTTTATAAGTAATTTTCAGTCAAATATGCTCCGGCTATTTGGGGACTTATTCGTGTTCATGATTACTTGAGTTCGTTAGCCCTTGCGCCATAGTTTCACCGTGGTCTTCAGGAGACACTATTTAAGATTACCGCGCTCTTCTCTTTACAATACCAAATAAGAAGGTGAAGAAGATTGAGAAGACTATCGACTCAATGATATTGAATTGATCTAACCACCAGTTCTCCAACCCTAATGCCAAAGCGAGTGGGTGGAGCTAATTATAAATGTGGGGAATTATCAAGCAAATCGTGGGAGTTAAAGGGTGTAAAAGGGATACTCACAATGTGCTTGTGGCTGAAGTTCTCGCGCAGCAAACAATCAATGCAAACATCACAGTCTTTCCGGAAGTCATTTTCAAGCTTCTGATCAGGGGAGAAATTAAGTGTCAATCAGCTATTTACCTTTCCTAACAAGGTTGCTAATTCTCTGAGCTAGCTTAGTTAGTTCACGTCCGCTTTCCCTGAATCGTGACCCAACTTTAGCCCCCCCTTATCTATCTAGTTGAGACGCTGTCTAAAAGAAGATCTCATTATTAATTACCTAGCGCACTAATTGGATCTGTAGACCATTTAAACCCTGAAGAGGGCGATGTTCTTGTGCTTTCCTCACATTGCCCAGTCCCAGTAGTATTTTAATACTACTATTGAAATAACAAGACACTTAAGGTCTTAGGAAGTTGTATAACGGAACGAGGAGAGCCGTATTAAGTAATTGGTTACGTACAAGTCACGCTTTTAACATTTGGAGTATTTTTGATCGCTTTGGAGAAGACTTCCATGCCAACAACAAAACGTACACTTGATAATGAGCAGTCATTTCTCACGCCTCTTTACAAGGTGATTGGAATAGTAAACGCTGGAATTCCTAATTTAGTAAACGGGGATTTCGGAGGCTCGGTTTTAAAACCCCGCACTCATGGAAACACGTGTGGTCTCAGATAAAACTTCTCTCCACCATTCCAGTTTATTTTACTTTAAGTCAGGAAACTCGTTTGCTCTACGAAAATTTTCAGAACTGTGTTATAAAAATCTAGGTTCGTCAGGGGGTCGAAATGCAGAGTTATAATAAGCTTGTACAACGCAGAATTTGACGTTTTAGTTATGAAGAGATTTAACTGTTCTCGGCGCTCTTAAATTTCGTCGGAGTATCCCGATCGAGCATCGTGTATCGAGTCGGTTCCTCAGTCCACGACAACAGCAGTTTTTTTCAGAACCACTTGTACCTGGACTATATCGAACTAGATCCATAACTAAACCAAAGAAATTGCAGTTGAAGTTTAAAGAGTCGGAACTAATCTATCGAGTTTGCAAATTGCCTATAATTCACATTATTATTATTTCATTGTAAACTAAGTTGGATCACGTTGAACACTGTTGGAAGGAAACGACGTGTTTAAACATTTATCATAGCAATAAAACGACTTCTGGTGAGTTAGGATCGATTCAAAGTTGAAACTTTCGTTTGTCCCTTGTATCCTAATAAAACCAAGCGACAGATGCAGATCATCTATCTTTTTTCGCTAGTGTCCTCTACCCTGACTAAATAGCAATTCCACGACAAATTAAGGAAGACAAATTAAGGAAGCCAAATTAAGGAAGCCAAATTAAGGAAGCCAAATTAAGGAAGCCTCGCACGAAAGTTGATCGTGAAATGTGATCATGATCGTGATTATGATCTCAATGTTATCGTTATTTGTTTTGATCAGTGCTTTAATAGCTATAGCTTCTATTGTTTTTGTAATGTCAAAAACTGTACTTGAGACCTAAAAAATTGTGTACAAAATATTTGTCACTCCGTAACAATTCTAAATGGTCATGGATAAGACAAGACAAGGCATTAGCCTGATACTACAGTATTGTTATATAAGAACAATATTTTGTTGAACTTTCCTCAACAAATCGAATTGGCTTGGCTTTCTTTTATCTTAGTAATAGTTCCGTTTGTTAGAAGTTATTGTCTTGGGTAGCAAACCGGCTTTACTACGTTGGCAACTAGATGCGAACATAAGAGCATTTTCGATTGTTTTTAATGCGTTGACAAGCTGTAGGAGAGAAAGCACATCGAATTTTTTCTAATAATGGGATCTGGTTATGTTCCGTTATAAACCAACGATTTTATTTCGTACGAAATCGTGCTATTTATCTGTAAACACAATAATTATACCGAATCCTCTTTGGCACTATATCTTTTACAGCAGCTGCTCAAATCAGTGTTTTGTTTTGGTTAAGTTTGGTGTTTTCAGTTTTCGTCCGGTTTACGAATTACCACGATATATCTCACATCAATTGTTAGAATGGCAACTCCTAGTAAGGGCCTTTATGATTTTTCACGGCAAAGTTTTCACTTCGTCACTTACCGGTCTCTTGGCGTTCAGGTGAAAACGTGTCCATATTTTCGCCTCTCGCCTTGAACGCGTTGTTTTTTTTTCTGCCGATTACCTCAAACATCAAATAGTACTCGTTTTGTAAAATCCCACCTATATCAAATTGCTCTAAATTATCACCAAACACAAGGCTAATCGTAAACAATTACCGCATCTTATCCAACTCGTGGATAGGCAGGCGATTTTAAAGCAGAGTTTCAGAGAAGTCAGAAGTTATTACTATCGCTGGCTTGTAATATATCATTTCTATCGAGACGATCTTTAGAATCAGCACTACAGGGGTCCATTTGTGTTTTAAAATCATCCCTGCTTTTTCATCTCATGAAATTTTTAAAGGAAAACATCCGCTTGTGAGCGTAAAGTGGATTGAAAACACAGTACACGAAAAACCTGAAATTTGAAACGTGTCATTAAGTCTGAGGCTTGAAACTGATTTAGAAGGATGAATCTAATTCACGACAATAGATCCAGTCAGTTAAAAATAACCATTTTAAGATTTTTAGGACCTATAAACGTTTATTGCGCAATCGAGGAATTTTGGCAGGTGAGATTGCATCTGCAAATGAGGTCAGTCTTGTAACGTTATGGCTTTAAGGCCTGTACCACGATGTACGCTCAAATTTAACGATTTTTAAGTGCGTTTAAAATCACGAACGAAAGACGTTTTTTGTTGTTGAAAATATAGAGTACAAATAAAACTTTTTTTACTTTTTCAAAAAGTAAGAAATTCCCCATGAAAAGCAATCAGTAATTTCTTTGTATGCCAATGCATTTCTTTTGTGTTCTGCGAGTGCTTGTACAATAGTACAATTTAAAGCATATGCAAATATTTAAAGTTAGCACATTTCGACCAAAACAAAACTAAAATTGAGTTTGGCTTTGAAGAAAAGCAATAAATCATGATGGTTCCTGTGATGTTGCGCGGCATGGAAAATCCCGCAAAAAATCCAGAGTATTGAAAAAACCCGGCCAAAATTCGCTTACTTTCACTCAAAATAGAAACGTACACCAAAACATTTTTAACGTATGCTTTGCTGTATTTCAGGTTTTAAACGCGATATATATAAATGCTTCCTTCATTCAGCAGTCTAGACATGGAACAGTGTTTCCAATTATATCTTATAAAGCTACTTACATTTCTGGCACAGGATTTGAAGCCTTAAAAGTCATAGATACGCGTAGGTACAAGGTCATTCAATCTTTACTTGAGCTTAAGTGAGTCTATCGATGAGCCCATTTGGGCTTTATATGGCATAGTCTGCTAGGCTAGTGGATTATGGATTATTTTGATTTAATTTAATTTTAATTCTTTTTTATTTCTCATAGTCCTCTTTCTACGTCCATTCGCAAACAAATTCACATTACAGTCTGACTTTCCGTTTTCTGCCAAACATGTTCATCATGCTAAATCAGACAAAAACAGGTTTTAATCGTCCACTTAGTTATCGTGTAAGTTTGCTGGGCTGCCGTTATCGTGTAAGTAACTCTGGGCTGTTAACAGAGCAGGCTGGGAGCAGGCTTCACGGCTTATAAAGGACTAAAAGGAATGGAGAGACGTTTTTTATAGCTTATGGGCCACTTGGTGTCCAAAGGATTGTTGTTGTGATGATAATGATAATGATGATGATGATGATTAGGATGATGATGATGATAATGAAGATGATGATGACGATGATGATGATCATGATATAATGATGATGAAGATGATGATGATGATGATGATGACGACGATAATGATGATGATGATGATGATGAAGATGATGATGATAATGATAATGATGATAATGATGACGAAAACAACAACAAAAAAAAATCTTCCGCTGGGAGTTACCGTCGCGCCTTGACTGCTCTTTTTGGGACAAATCACTCACCCGCAAACCTGCCTCCGGAATCGATGTACCTGGATTTCCTTCCTACACTGTTTTAATTTTCCCCTAACACATATCATACAGCAAGAGGCACATCAAATCTCATTAAATTTATTGATATCCCGTCTAAGGTTTCCTATGTATTGACTGGTTACTTTTATTTATCCAAGGTTAGTACAGATATTTTAGTTCATACTATTTAAGGTCTTCGTTGACCATATGATATTCACGTTGTTGCGTTTCATTCTGCGCAACTGATCTGAAATTTGAGTGCAGTGATCGAGATAATGTGCCTAAGCTTGTGAGGAATATATCTTACAATTTCAGACCGAAATATGGAGACTGTAAAGATATACGCGCTCAAGAGATCTCAGTATGTCTCCATTATACCACAGTGAACATTGCCTAAAGTCACACCACGTGGATTTGTATACTGGCAATAAGGAAAAAGGAGAGTGAATTAATCCTACATTTAAGATAAAGGAGACGGTGACTACCTCACACATCCATACCATCTGGTTGCTTTTCTTTTCCTGTATTTTTTATTTTAACAATGTTTCAGACCTGTAGCCCAAGTAATTTCTGGGGGATCAGTTTGGGACACCAACATGGCCGCCTTTTCTTGGTTTGGGGACACCAACATGACTGCCGTGACGTCATGTGTATACGCTCTATTCCAAGATGGCGTCCAAATTTGAGAAGCGTAACGCTAGCTAAGTGAAAGGTTTACTTATGAGTATATACAAGTTACAACTTCATCAAAATTACATAGCCTTTTGTTATGCTAATGTTTATTGTTATGATCGGTCGGTCCCTTGATGAAACCAAGCCTAACGGAAACATTTGTTGACGAAAACCTTGAAAAACTTCTTTTTGTTTTTTTGGGATGCGGCCGTGAATCTTCTTTGAAGAGTTTGCTCCTGATGAAGTCAGATAGGCGGATAGTCAGAATAATAACTAACTCTTTGATCATCTCACATGATCGATATGTGGCTCACGATATCAATAGCCTGGTAGGCAAATATAGAGATATATATTCACCCACTATAATAAAATCCTTCCCTCTGACTGGCTACATGAGCAGTCAATGCGGAGCTCGATGGATCGCTGAGGATTTTGTGGGCGTTTCCTCTATAAAGGTCTTTTTGGCAATTATCTGTAGTATGCATGTGTCATTGGTCAGAATTGCTGGATATTTTTCCCGTTCTTTATTCAGGTGAAAGTGCAAATGACTTAATTGTATACCACTCTCTATAAGATTAATCACTGCCCAGGTCTTGCAGGTGAAACGGTTTTAAGTAAACAAGGCGGATTCAAATTGGTTCCAAGAGTAGAACTCGTTAGTTTGAACAATCTGAAATGGTACTTAAAAATGGCGTAGAAAGTGAATACGAACATTTATCAGTACAACCATCTCCGACTAGTTTCCTATTTTGCTGGTTTTAAAATCAAAGAAAGTTGTTTTGAAGCGATTTTTTCACGATAGTTTGTAGAATTCGGGATAGATTACGTTTCGAGTCATGATTTTGTGTTGTTTGTGGAACATACACCCAGTTCAGCTTTGCGCTTGAAGTGTTTGTCTCATTACCTAGAAATTGATGAGGGCTTCGCCACTCTCCTCTCTACGGCAATGTGCAATTGTTCGTTAATTCCAACTGAAAAAAACCAGAACCTAATTTCCTCCGATGCAAAGAAACAAATGACCTTTGAAAGCACAATCCTGTTCCTCCATCTATGGACCTTGTTGTAAAGGAGGACCCTGTGGAATCCTGGGTAATTTCAACCGGTATATGGTCTTGTTTTGTCCATCTCTACGTCATGTATATAAAGAAGTAAACAGCAAGGAAACCAGCGTATCCAAAAGGAAACAAGACTCTAGAATACTGATCTAGGTAATGTACCCCTCTTTCAGTTTTGAACCGCTCTTTAATAAATTTAACCAGAAGTCCATCCTGCTTTGCGCCCCGTCTAAAGTTTCCTCTGAGCACGGGTTTTAGACGAGCCACGAGATTCTGTCGCCTTTTGCGATCGTGTGATGTGCATTTACGACGAGGGTGAGAGCTGATTCCATTTTCAATATCTTCCAGTGAGTGTTTGAACTTGTACCTTTTGCCACCAAACGCTACAGTCACGAGCAGGGGTTTTTGAGGCTGTTGAGAGAAACATTGGGCAAATATAACTACATAAAATATTTAATGCTATTTCCATTCCCACTGAGCTACAAAAAAACGTAAAGCTGGATACGTCGTTGAAGCGATAACTATCAATACTGATCACGTGAGGATCCAGACGCTAGAGATGGCGGCAAAAGCTGGAACAGGTGCGCAAAAAGTAGGGGATTGGGGAGAGATAAAACCTTGTACTTCCCAAATTGTTCTTCTTTCATAGCTTTCTCACTCTCGATTTTTTGTTTTGTTCGCCATTTTGAATGCTTGAACAAATTAACCTGACCTTTTCAAAACGAACGTCTAGTCCTCATGAAATAAGAGAACATAACGCTTTTTTTTTTTTTCAAGCATCACCATTTTTCAGTCCCAACCCACTTATTACTCACTGAATCTTCCCCGTTTTCTGTTACTTGGCCGTCTAGCTCCTTCATTTCCTCTGGCTCAAATTTACGCGACTGTTTTAGCACCAAAACGTACTCTAGCAGCGTCATAAAGATAAACACAAACCCTCCCAACAGGAAATAGTCGATGGACTTCAAGTAAGAAACACGAGGCATTCCAGCGTTTACGTTTCCTCGCATGTAACTGATGGTAAGAACGGTTGTGATGCTGAGTGCAACGCGCGCAGGCACGGCCTCATGGTTGATCCAGAAACTAACCCAGGAGAGGGCCACGATACAAACACATGGGATGTACATTTGGAAGATGTAATACATGGAACGGCGGCGAAATACCATTGTAGCAGTCAAACCTGAAAACATGTCTAGAAAATACCAAACAAACAAACATAAACAAAAACAATCAAGTAGAACAATTTATATATCGGCCATAAGATTGAGGTTGAGACACGGTGGTGTAGTGGTTAACGTCCCTGGTGGTGGCACTGTGTTGTTTCCTTAGACAAGAAAGTTTACTCTACACTGTCTCTCTCCACCCAGGTGTATAAATGACTACCAGTGATATACTGCTGGGGGTAACCCTACGTTGGACTAGCATCCCATCCAGTGGGGAGTAATAATACTCCCAGGTGCTTAATGCTACAGAAACCGGGATAAGCTCCGGCCGTGTGGGCCTTAAGAGCCGTGTGCGCCTTTACCTTACCTTTTTCACCTAGAGTGAGTGGAAGGAATCGGACATCCAAAGATTGTACCTGATCATCGTACATTTTAATTTGCGCTTTTTGGGTTTTTTTTTTCTTTTTTTTCTGGCCCAAACAAGACAATGATGAATAGATAACGTTCACTTAAGGATAACTAGTATGGCACAGGAGGATTGGGAACCATCATCCTGAGAACAAAATGGCGCTGGATTGGTCGTAAATGTTGTAGAGAATTTACCAACATCTCCTGAGTCGTTCTCCGATGGACACCAGCGGGTAAAAGGGAGAGGTGAAGCCCCAACTCCACCTGAAGGCGGACGGCAGAGGCAGAACTCTGAGCTCTTAACCTTATCCGAGAGCAGGTTTTATGGCTTGCAAAAGACCAAAGAGAATGCAGGGACTTTGTTGGAGCCCTATCCACCACTTGCCAGGTCACTTTGAGTCTTTCAAGCCTTTTCAATAAATTACATTCAGCAGCGAAGCGAAAGCACATTCGTGCTCTACTTTTGGCCATGTTATTTTCGGTCACGATCATCAGTAAATATATGTTATTTACCGGGCGGGAGGTCCGTATGGGAAAAAACTGTGCCCGAGGTCTTGAGTACGGCCCGAGGCCGAAGGCTGAGGGCCGTACTCAAGACCAAGGGCAGAGTTTTTTTCCCATACGGACCGACCTAGACCGGTAAATAACTTCTTTATTTTTTCTGTTTGTTTGCTTTTTTTCGCAACAATTTCAATTTGCCACCAATACCGCGGATAAAAATCCGGACCATGGTCCGTATCGTAAAAAGCTGGACCGGTTACGAGCGCGCGATTAGCCAATCAGATTCGAGGATTTGGGATTCCGGCCCGCTGAGATGCTTGAGAAAAAATGAAGAAACTTATTTCATGTGGCTGTCATAATGATAACGTACGCACTAAAGTACCGGTACCATGGGTTTGGGATCTGACAGCCGCTGGGAAATAATCAAATGCGGTCTTATATTCGTACTGTAACATTTCCTGCCATTTTATTATCCTCATCGTCATCATCATCATCATTATCATCAATTTATTATTATTATTATTATTATTATGGCTCCAAAAAGGAGCCATAATAATAATAATAATAATAATAATAGTAATAATAAGGGTACTAAGAAAAAAATAATAATAATAATAAAGGAGATATTTAAGAGTACTTTTACCGCCGTCACCTTGTAAATACAAATATTGTTAAAAGTATATTTCCCATTCTCTATCTGATGCTATAAAAATGACGTTTTTGGTACATTTTTATATATTTATACGGATTATAATTGTAAATATCATTTCTAGCATTTTAACAGATCATATATATAGAGGATATTACACAGATCATATATATAGAGGATATTGATTATGGAAAATAAACCACTCGGGTGCCGGATGTAGTTTTTATGAATTTTACGAGTGGTATATTTTCCAGTAAAACACTCGTGTCTATATAATAATGTAAATTAAGGTCTGTTTGAGATTTGTTAATAAGTTATTTTCTAATCTTAAAAAAATATACTATTATTATGATTATTAATATTATTGTCATCATCATCAAGCATATTACCTGAATGATATACAGGATGTTTTAGGTATCTGATTGCGCTAATAATGTCAAACTGAGCCATCTCCTTGTCATAAATAAAAATTTCACTTTCTAAGGGCGATCGCCATTTGTACTTCAGATCTTTCTCCTCGTAAGAAACTGTGAAGCAAAAACATGATAATGTCAAAGATTTTCATTTGATTCGTTAATAATTTTCTATTTTTGAGGAGGTGGGGTGTTGTTGCTTCAATATTTTCATGTGCATTTTTTTGTGGATTCTTGTGATATTCTGTCAATAACCACAGTAGCCTCTTCAGCATAGTGGGCATAGTAGAAGGATTTTAAACATGTTAGGTCTCTTGAAATTCCATGGCCCAAAGGGAATCTATCGCAACTGCCCATCGTAAAGAGCTCCAAAGGAAAGTCGCCAAGTTTGCCGCGTTTTATAAAAGTACTCAAACTTTTAAGAATCTGCGATCATGGTTTCCATATCAAGAATCTCTTTTTTCATGTTGTGGGTCTCTCCACCCAGGTGAATCAACAAATGCGCGAAATGCGATACGCAAGGTAACTCTTTTTTGTGACTACAGTCCTGCAACAATAGGGATTTCATTCAACAAAAAAGTAATGATCGTATGGCCTTCCATCGTCACCTGTTTACTTCGTAGGTGGGTAAATAAGTGAATCAGTAAGTAAATAAACCAGTAAAAAAGTGGTTATGTAAGTCATAAAGAAAAAGTAATTGAGTAAGGCAGCTTATCTAAGTGAGTAATTGAGTTACGTTAGTGAGTGAGTGAGTGAGTGTAAAGTTAAGTTTAAATTGATTAAGAATGCGTTGTTTTCTATATAGTATTTCATAGTGATATCATGCAATACTTACAACTTTCGAAGGCCAAGTGGCAAGTTTGCTCGTCCAGTGGATAATTTCGAAGGTCCAGCTTGCAGGAATTTTTGGTTACTAACCTGTTTTAGGAAATTTGCAAACCATTTGTTCGCTTTGTCAGTTACAAGTAACTTGTTTCGACCAGGAACTAGTAGCGTCGCGTTAAATTTTTCACTGTGACCTAAACCGTTGCCACTTGCACTCTAATTATGTGGCTAGATTAAAAGTGTCACAATAATAAAAAAATATAGAACCTTTGGTTTCCTCCTGTCCTGTAGATGCCTCCGAAAACGAACGTTGCGCGGCATCACGATAACGAATTCATATGTTTCTTCTGTTCGATGAATTCATTTTGAGTCAGTCTCTCTATTTGACCGATTGACACACAACAATTGCTTTATGTAGGAAATCACAATCTGGATATCCCTTCGCCGGGTTTGCAAACAAGCAATATTTTTACTACGGCTGTACTTTATACACAGTAGCTGTGACCAATCTACTTAATACAACATATAATGTGAATCAAGATGGCTTCGAAAACTCTAATCGCTAAGTACTGTCCCGGGAAGAACCTTAATACTGTGTCCTCAAACTCATTAACGACGCATGAATGAAAGACAATGAAAATTTAGCACCCTGAAAAACGGCCCATTTTGTGTCTAATCATAACTTCACAGGAGTACTCAACGACAAAATTCCCAAAATTAATTCGTTTTCGACCAAAACGATTTTTTAACAGTCCCTGAATGATATTTGGTTGATAATTAACTTTCGTGGGAAAATAATATCCGCTCTTCAGAGCCGACCAGACGAAGATAACAAAATGCACTTCCCAGCCAGGTTTTGTGTCGGAGATCTTTTCTCCCAGAAAGGAATGTTTATTTTCCACCTTACTTGCCAGCAAACAGGCACAGTCCTAATTTTCCCAGTAAGGAAAAGGAAATTGCAGCCTTTTTCCAGTTCATCATTGAGGTTAAATATACGTGGCGCAGTGCAGCAAAAATCAAATGCAAAGAAATGCTCCTGTAAATTTCACAACACAAGCCAGAAAATTCGTTTGTTTTTTTTTTGCCCAGCTAGGAACTACATTTCAGAACTTTTCCCCAGCAATTTTCGTGTGAAGGAAAATTCCCAGCAAAGGTATCACTGTTTTAGTTAGGCTCCCAGCCTGCTGAATTTAAGACTGAGGAGCGGATAATTTGAGGAGCGGAGAAGCTTTAACAAACACTCGATACATGAGTTTCAACACTTGTCAGGCATCTGGAATACCTCTGAAAATACTCTGCAGCTTGTCGTATATATTTTCGTATCCCTTGTCCAGCTAGGTGATGAAACACTTTATCACGTATTTGATAAGTTACATAGAATTTTGTTTACCTTGCACTTAGCATCATGGTCCCATTGATAAGATTGATCCAGATTTTTTTGTTAGCAAAGACCATCTTGTGAACCCTTGTATCAATTGAGTTAATGAAGAACGTGTCAGGGAGCCAGAGCTTTTCAGCAGCTGCGCCGCCAAGTATAATGGTTCGGTTGATCCCATAGGCTAGGCGTGGATCTTGCCAGAACTGGCCGAGGTACAAATCAATCTCAAAATCCTACAACAAAAAATGTGAAGATAGTATTAGCCTGTTAAAGAATGGGTTGTTGTTCATCGTGGAAAGTGTGATGATAATATAAATTCTTCTTCATAAATGGTGAGCCGGAATCAGGCGACCCCATCGCCTGAAGAAGACTAGCAGTAAGCAGTCAAAACGTCGCGATCAACATCCAGTGACTAGGTCGTGTGACAAAAGAAGAATTTATACTATCATAGTATTAGCCTGTTATGAGTAATGGCAAATATTGGGTTATTTTATAAAAGCGATGGAGAAAGGTGAATGACTAGCAAATCTAAACTAGTGAAGATGAAAAAATGTGGAATTGATATCAAACGTGAGATTCAAACTAATTGCTTACCACTGACTCCATTTTTATAGGTAATCAAATGGTTTCCAGTGCAATTTGGAATAAATGAGCCCAAGTAAATTTTTCAGACTGTAAAAAATTGCACGCGACTGTAGGGTTATTGCAATTTGTTGTCTTTGAAAAATTTTCCAGTGCTTATTTATACAAAATTGCACTGGAAATCATTTGATTAGTTGTTAATAATATACACAAAAATTTGATTTCAACTTTCTGCTCTAAATTTCAACTTTCTACTCTGTTTGGGTTTGATTGAAGTGCCCTCAGCCAATCAGCGCGTTGAAATTTTTGCGTGAATGTCATTATTATTATCATTATTATTATTATTATTATTATTATTATTATTATATTTCGTACTGAGTCGTAAGCAGCCTTACCATACTTGTCTCACTGATTTCTCCAAAAGACAAGATCAGCATATCCAGGTCTACATTAAGTTGTTTCACTAATGATAAACAATAACGGGTATGTTAATAAGGCCAAGGGGCGTGCCTCCAGGGTTTCTTAAGGGAGGGGGGGGGGGGTTCTTGCTTGTTTGAAAACCAGGATAAACATGAAGCCACACGCTGACTTATCATCTTGCGGACTCAAAACTGTATAAGATGGCGACAGCAATTTGAAACAAAATCAGTTTTCGGGTAAAACACCAGGAAGTGTTTCCTAGAAACACGGAATAAAACTGACGGACTATCCGTACTGATTTGGCAAATACAGACTCGTGAGTCAAAAGGTTTGTTTGCAAAGAAGAGGGTTCTGGAATCCTTGAAACCCTCCTCTAGGCACGTCCTTGAAATCTGTTTGCCCAACCATCTAAAATCCAGTTTACAGTAATCATAAGTGCTTTGGTGTCACTTCTTATTTTTGTAAAAGGTAATAAATGGAGGATTCTACATGGCTGCGCGGATAGTGTGAAACTATTGTTTACACAACGAGAAAATAAATTACATTTCTCCATTTCGACGGTGTAATTTTCTTATTTATGACATGGAAAAATAAGCAATTTCACAAACAAAAGTTATCAAATTGTGCATTACCACTAGGCCATAACGTTATAGATACCTTCCCCCTTCAGGTAACGGAAAATACATTACTCAGTCTCCGGATCTAGTTTCTTGTGGATATTACAAGAGGTGTGTTTTCCAGTAGAATTCTTTCTTAAAGAGCGAAAATATTCTACATAGATGTAGATCGAACAACAGGCAGATGTGGTAAATCTGACAAGGGAATTACCTCCGTAAAATGGGCGTATCCTTTTGTCGTACTTTTTGAATACGACTTCCAGAATATCAGAAACGTTTCTTCCCGGGTTTATAAGGTCTTCGTACTTGAGATGGTATTCCCTAAAAAATGTAAATAGGTTTCTGTATTTAAGATATGCATTTTTCTTGAATTCTACTTCTTGTATATTCAGTTTTTAGAATAGAATCGCGCCACTATTTTAATTTTGGAATATAAAAAAAAATTAACATAAACGCTGTTACCGTGATGAAACATTAATTAGTATTGATTGACACTAGTAACTTGATTGACAGTTTAATGTACGAGATTTCAGCCAAATAGGTTAGATTATGCTTCAGTTGGGCACATGTTTTCGGAGTAGACGAACTCTGTTTTATCAGAGCTAACCAGTTTGAAATGTCAAGTAAATCAGTGTTTGATGTCAGCGGGAAACCCACCACAGAAGTAAGCTTAACCCTTTCACTCCCAAGGGGTCTCCATTTGACGAGTAAAATCGTGTGGCGTTATACAGAGTAACATCTATAAAGTCACTCTTGGGAGTGAAAGGATTAAGATCAATATTCTCTTGTGTCGAATCTTTCCATTGATTTTCATAAGCCGTTTATCTCAGTAGTCATATCGCATTTATATTTGTTTCAGATCGAATAATCACCAGTTACCATAAATAAAGTCTTTCGATTATACGATTCATGGTCCGAGTCCTGTCTAATATCTGCCGATTGCGTCAAATTCTCCAACAGTCCAAACGCCTAAAAAGCAACCCTGTTGACAGTCTTGAATAAGTACTAAGTCAATCATATGCCATATTTTCATGATGCCATGTGCTGAAGTAACCGCGCGTTATAATAAGTAATCCTCATTAAAGCCCATTGTTCTATCTCAGCATCGGATCTTCCATTTTAGGCTCCATATCTATCATAATTGGTAGTCTAAGCCAAATCACACACATACCAAGGGGGTGTATTTTCTGGTTTTATCACTTCGGTGTCATTCCATTTTCTTACTGCTATCTTGCTTGTTTGTCTGTAAGAATTGTAATACACCATATAGTGAACAGTACATCTCTACATATATACATAGAACACAATGACAGTGATCTTCTTGCTAGTGAAAGACGTTCGTCTAAATAGAAAGGTACTTGGGCTGACTACGATCTGCCAATAGCGACCATCAGAAGAGGGAATCAGATAAAATTAAGTGAATAAATAAAATTTCTGCTTATTCTTATCTCAATTATGCGGTTACTGTGATAGTATGATTTGTTTGACACTACAAAATTCCATGTCAGTTACCGACTCCACACATCACAATAGGCCATTTTTAGTCAAACTTCACGGTAAAAAAGCCGATTTCGCGAAAATGAAGCAAATCCTATGTCGTCACGGAATGAGGCAAAAAATTTACTGTCACGTGATAAACACTCAACCGATCACATTCAGCAAATGTACAGTGGACGCATGTGTTGTATAAATTCTTGTATTCGACATAACTGTGTCTTTTGTTGATTTTTTAGTTTGACCGAGGAACACTGAGATGATTACATATAATGAGAATCTTTCGCTTTTTTTAAAATACTCACCTGTGTATTTATACTAAAACAATTATTCGCCTCAGGCTGAGTGATTATCGGTGAATATTCACCGATAATCACTTCGCTTTCGGCGAATAATTGTTAGGGACGGACCATTAGAAAAGTGATGGGGGGGGGAAATTTTCAGCTTGCACGAATTTTTTTTCGCTCACTGCTTGTGTGGGAATTTTTTTTTCAGGGGAACCCCTCTGCACGAATTTTTTTTACTACGTGTGAAAAAGTCACAATTGGACCTTCCTTCTGCATGAATTTTTTTTACCTTCTTCTTTGCATGAATTTTTTTTCTTGGCATTTTCCCTTGCATGAACTTTTTTTTGTTTTTTTCCCCAACCCCACCCCCCCCCCATCACTTTTCTATTGGTCCGTTCCTTAGTTACCTGAATTTTTTTTATTGTGGGGCAACCACTATTTGTATTTGGGAGGCGTCGTGCATTGACTATCGATAGCTCAGTTGCACTCTAGGAAACTTACGTGGTATTTAGGATTGAGGGAATCGCTGTAATTGTTTCATGCATTGAGGGTTGCTCTGCTGTGCTGGTGTCATCGCTTCGGTTAGTGTCGTTCCTTATTACGAAGCACTGACTGAAAAACAAGGAAGCACAAAAAGTTAAACAGTAGGCATGGTAAATAAAAGGTTGAATGCATAACACTATATTACAAAATGGTGCAAAGTGAATAAGGGAAGGTACGTTTTTACTTGGGAGGGGAGGGCTGGGGAATTTTGGTATTTTTTTTCCAAAACAATGTTGGCCCTCCCTCGCGTTTTAACAAAAAAACTCCTGACCCCTCCCCCACCTTAAGTTGACTGACAAAAGTGCGACCCTCCCCTCACTACTACATGGTATGTTCCATGCTGTAGAAACCTATCACAATTGCTCACATGAGGTATGGCCCTCCCTTTTTGGTGCTAACTTTCACTGATGACCCTCCCCTCTGAGGCCCCAGCCCTCCCCCCCCCCCCCAATAAAAAACGTACCTTCCCTAACTCGATCTAGTTGTTTGCCAAAGAATTTAGGAGATGTAAGTTTGTTTTGGCCGTGATGAGAAAAAGAGTATGGGAGGGTTTGAAGCTTTAACTTCACAGTCGAAAACAAATTAAACTTGACCTGCTGAAACTGAGGAAAAATGCTTGATAAACCGCCCCTTAAAAAGCAAATTGGTACCTCTGCTGCATCAACGGTGAATAGTAAATAATGTGCTAATTGAGAAATGCTGTGGAAACACTCGTCTGCGGCTCGTGTTCGCACAGCATTTCTCGTTCTCCCAAACTTCCACTCGTGTTTCTTTTACTCGATAGAAACACGGTACATGTTTTCTATTTCTTAACAATTATTATGTAAATTTAACTATATCGTATATAATCGATGGTATAGGACATTCTTATCAAATCCCCTGACGAGTGGGCAACCACGAAACAGGCTTGTAGGGGTAAACGTGTATTTTGTTTGTGTGTGTTTTTCTCCCGCAACTACTTCGCTCTACGTTCACGTATTGAGCACTGTTTTACAATTAATCAACTTTTACACTTTATATATATATATATATATATATATATATATATATATATATATATATATATATATAATCGTGAGAAGTTGTAGAAAACACTGCTGAATAGTGCTCAATACACATTTGTGTAGAGCGGTATATAGAATTGGGTTACTAAATGAAAACACACATGATTCCCTGCAACTCTGAGTTTCGTGCTTACGCACTCATCAGGCAGATTAAGCACGAAACTCAGAGTTGCAGGGAATCATGTGTGTTTTCATTTAGTAACCCAATTATATATATATATACTTTTATTTCATCATTGGTTGCTACTGGTTATTGCTGTGGCTTAAAATATACCAATCAGGTGAAATAGAAGGTAGCCAGAGATGTACATAATTAGTTATTCCGTTATTCCGCCAAGACATGTTAAATGCAAAGAGCACATCTACTGACTAATGCTAGGCAATCAGGTGTCCGTTTTTTGAAAGTATTGTGGAGATAGTTTCTAAAGAAACTGGTGCTGCGTCGGTGGGGAATTGAAACACAAGAAATGGGGATAATCAAACGAATAGATAAAGTAATTTGTACCACTGTAAGGTAAAAGAGGTGGGTGCTGACGTTTCGAGCGTTAGCGCTTCGTCAGAGCGGAAGTTATTTTTCTTTCGCAATATTTACAATGGGATTTACAGTGGTGTTGGTTTTGGAGTTTAAGGAAGGCCGTTCTAAGTTAACTGGTCGGGCTGGTTTGTACCTTAAAAATAACATTAACACTCGATAGACTCCGACCTAAAAATGAAGCCGACTCTAGGCACGCAAAGTTATTTGGGCTTTCGAAAAACGGTTCCCTACTGTAGCTACTTTTAAGTAACTAGATTACATAGTTGACATAATTTTTCCAGAAACGTCTTTAAATAAACACTCAACTAGTGTTATGGACTAACTCGTTTTTAATTATGGCTAAATTTAGTGGAACCTTATAAATCATTTTTCTGTTCGCTATATCATCTTTTGCATGCTCACAGCAACTTGGATTTAAGTATTTTCTTGCAAAAAATACTTAGCGGGAAGATTTAGACTCTTTCATTGCCTCTCAGAACATTCAAGAATGCTATATTAGTTACTCACAGTTAAATGAGTATTTTGAACGCTTACAAAGTTGCCGCAGCCCTACAGCATTATATATTAATGACTGGCTGCAGACAAAATATATATATTTCAATAAATGCAAATAGGGTAACTCGCACTTGGCGATAACTTTTTAATAAGGTAAGATTTATTCGTGGAAAAAAAATTGGGAAATATGATTGCAACAAAAAGACATCATATAACAGTTTTAATAATTTGCACGAGACTTTAGTTCACGGCGTATACAAGTCCAACATTGGCGGAGCTTTTTTGGTAAAGCCATTATTTTGTCAGTGAAAAAGCCATCTACAGACCTTGCATACTGTAATATACACAGGTTAGATCTTCTCTCGACTTAACGTCGAAATAAGATATTCAACTCCAAGCCTTGGTTGTAAAAGACTACAGCCATAACATAGAATCATGTGTAATTTTTGTCCAGTGTAAGAAGTCAATACAACACCCATGAGAGGCTTGCCTCGATATACAAATATCTACTCTTTATGATCATTTGATTTGATAGCTCGCACAAGTAACCTTAATCTAAAATCTAAAGTTAAGTCGCTAAACAAATTGAGATTGTACTTGAATGGTTGTTAAAGGTTTCACTCTCATTTTGAGACACTTAGATAGTAATTGAAAAATGACTAAAATTCGGCTCATGATGTCACGACCACATTTAACCGGTATTTATTAATATATATTAACTGAACTCACCTGCTAAGAATAAAGATATGAAGGCAGGAATATAGTCTAAACCATGCAGAAAAAGACGGCATCCTAGATTTATCCTCTCACAACACTGCAACAGAATAAAAATATTTACTGCCATGTTTCATGTCTCTTGAACGGATTGCCGCAATGTTCTCACCAGGAAACATCAACGAACATCACATAGATTGATAATTACGAAACGTTATAGCCCTAAAATATTAATTACTTCTCTCGTGTTTGATAATTAACATGGTATTTGTTTTCCTTCTCAGTCCTATCACGGAGAAGACGATGGCTGGTCGAGAGCACAGCTTTCATGACTAACTTCAGGTAGGAGCCATAACAACTGAAAACGCAAAGTAACTTATTACACAGGCAGTGCTCAGGAAACGTAAACCGCACTCTGTGGGTACTGCTGCGTGGCTTTACATACAGCGTTTACTTAGCAAGGCAATGCGATTTCTTGGATTTCAATTGAAGTATATTGGGTTTGGCCCTTTTTCGGTTATATAGAGCAGGGTGTAGTTGGTGCAACGCCCCATTTTAACAACCGCCGGTTAAGTTCTTTAGATTCGTGCAATACAAAATAACTTGATAACAAAGTGACTTTATGTAAATTTCACGTGTGTGGTAACGAGTACAAATTAATGAGAATTTAACGACTTTTTAAATATTATCTGATAATTGTTAAATAAATTGTATTGTTGCCTTAGCTACGAGACGTTATGCTTTGAAACTTACTGGAAACCGGAAAACACAAGCCGGAAAAAAATTGTTTTGAGCAATTCTGACGCATGAGGAATGCTTATACCTTATTGTACTCGCTCGGTTGTATAAGCGACGATAAACGCAGAAAGTCAATAAATAGTTTATCATTCAGTTTTATCCTTTGGAATTATCCCCGACTCTGCGGGAAGTAGACAATGAAGCATATGACTTGCATAAATATAAGTAACTTTAGTGTGCCTATATGGAGATAATAAACTTATATGTCAACACAGGACAAACCAGGTGAATGGAGTACGAGTGATTTTACAGCGATTAACAAGCTTTTTGTTCGGCTATGTGCTTGCGGTATTCTGAGAGACAAAAGAGGTTCATCAAGGAAATGCCTCTTATGGGAAGTCCATCAAAAAGGTTACTCCCTTTGATACTTTACTAAAAAATGCGACACATTTCTTGCGTATGCACTAGGCACTTTGATGCCTGTCAGTTATTTTCTTCATCATTAAAACTGACTTGTATTGAATTTGACATTTAGCAAAAACAAAACAAATTAATGGCGGTGGCTGTGAATTTTTGCGTCAGAACTGTATATTGAGGTGCTGCTTGCCGGCAAAGAATTTTTATAATGATAATGAATTTATATAGCGCATTTTTCATATGAATATGTTCAAAGGCGCTTTATACTTCTATTGGGTGAGATCGGACGTCAGCATGTTAAGGCGCCTCTGGCTGCCGCTATCAGACCATAGATGATGCCCCCCACCCACCCAACCCATGCATGAAATGACGGATGAAGCCAGCAGAATGACCATTTTAAAACCCTGTAAGTTCCAATGTCAATATTTAAATTCTCCTTAATGTTCGTACTACATATATTCTTGTATAAGTTACCATGTTTACTTTGTATGCATGGATATCCTAGGGGGAAATTGCAAAGTGATCGATATTGAGACATAAGGGGTCACGGGAAACGAGGAGGATGAAGACATGCAGCCACCCTCATCGGTCCTTTCATATTGTGTAATCATAGATCCTTAACTGGTTTAGTAGTACATTCCACACGGACCAAAATATACACAGCCTCAATAAAACAAATTAAAACACCCTCCGAAATTTAAGTCATAGCGAAGTATAATAACCCATATGTGACTATTACAGTGATTTTGCTACATGTATTATCTGGTTTACTTAGAGGCAAAATAGTTTTTCGATAGGCTTTTGCAATGTTAAAATCATTTCTATCGGTAAACATTGTTATATAAAAGCTCAAGCACATATTGTAGGATTTAAACTTGCGACTATTGTATTCCAGCCACGATCACGCATTAATTCATATTTTAATTTTCACGCACTTTCTTTTTGTTACACCAAAGTTCATTTCAAATTCAGTTTTTGTTGGTCAGCACTTTCATTTCTAGTTAGCTAGGAAAGCGAAGCATTTGTAACGGTACCTTTTTGCATATATCTTTCTGCTATTGTTTTCTCCTTCTCATCCATATACTTGATTTTCCAGTCGAACCAACTGATTTCAACAGTCGTATCAACTCACATCAATTTACATCAAATCAACGCATTTCAACCGGCTCAATTCTACTCAAGAGTTGTCTACGATCGAGTTGCGTTCGAAAGCTCCCAAATAAAGTAGCTGGAGTTAGAGACAATGTTCAATTTTGTCAATTACACATACTTGCACTTTGTACTGTGCCGGATTTTATAGCACACACAGGTAGATTCACTCATGGAAGGAACATCTCACTACCACTCGAAATATTTTAATCAATTTTAATTTCGCGGCTAGACACAATCAACTCATTTTTTCATAACTTTATTTGCTTCCGCAAAGCTTTATCAAAACATTAACACATGGCGGAATTAGCCTTTGAATATTTTTGAAGGAATGTTAATTTATAGGTGGAGAAAAATTGCTTATAACTTTTAGCCAGTTCAATTTTCATCTTGCTCTCTATAACTAGGTCAAAAGCGCGGTTGTTTAGGCGACATTTCTATTGTTTTACGCATGGTAAGGAAATGAAACCCGGATATTAAAGCGCATTGAATGGGTTCTTCCTTCGTTAACGTTTCTATGTTTTCGTTCTAGGCACAAAGAGTGCAACTAGTTAACAAGGAGCGTAAATAATTGGAAAAGGACGCATAACAATCCAGATACCGCTAAGGAATAAGAAAAAAACATTTAAGAAAGTGGAAGCAACCCTGGAGATGAGATAACGTTCATTGACTAAATTATGTCTTGTGAAATGCCTCATTGCATTTTGGAATGAGTGGTCAATGAGTGTAAAACGTAGTCGTAAAGTTGAAGACAATGTAGATAACCATATAATAATCTCGCCGCATACACTAAGATAGTTTTTCACAAGTAAAAAACCCATCAAAAATGCGCTTCACACAAGCACTATATCCATGGACAAACCACTGTGGCTATTCACGGTTACTAATTGACAAGTGCATTTCATGATAAATCGCGGTCACCGTGTTAGAAAACCGTGTGGCATACTGAGGGTTCGTGAATCTGGCCATTTAGATCACTGGAACTCTAAAATGACAAATAAACGTTTTACTCCTTCGCAACCCAAAAAGGTTAGCAGGTAAATCTTTTACTTCGAATGCCAGAAGATATATAGTGCAAAATTTCATGGTTCATATTTTCAGGGTTCGCTGAAGTTTAGAATCTCAGTACTGATTGCTCCTTCATACACCTCTTTATGTCGTTCTAGAGATCTAATGTTGACGTGAAAAGGGCAAGGACCCACTTCCTTTTTAAGTCTTAGATTAACTCGACTACCTCAAAGCGTATGGAAAGTTACAACCTCGCGGACAAGCAAAAAATATGTCCCCGTAAAAATAATTACCAGCAGAACTTATTTATGTAAACCAGAGCAGGGTTTCGACTTCACCGCTGCGAGAGATTTGGTATCGGGAGTTTTCGTCACACTACAAATAATAAAGTAGAAAATACACTGCTCATTGGAACAAACGGTACTCTAATTTCCCTTTATTGCAAGCAAAGTAGATCGAAATACGGCGACAGACAGGCGATGTTGAATCTTTCTTTTGGCGCCATTGTTCGAAGCACCTGCGCGCCCTTCTGTTGTCGGCAGCTTCGCATAGTTTTCTGAGATGTCTATTATGGCCGAATTGAAGTAATTTAAAATCAAGTTTGATGTATGTTTAAGTTGAAACAGTAACTGGCGGACACGTCGATGCAGAGCAAAAGTAAATAAGAAATTGGAAGATTAACGAGTCCCTTTTACCAGGTGTAATGACAGTCGTGTGTCGAGTGTTATCTCGTGTATCTATCTATTGATCTATCAAATTTCGCTTGAGGTAGTATCTATGATATTTTCGGCTAATTACCTTCATCGCTCATTTTCGAATCATCGGAATTATTCTCACCAGTAAAAGCATCACATGAAGTTGTTATATTGTTAGATAGCAAAACCTCAATAAAAACCATACCCTGACCGCTGCTCTAAGATATCAGCACTGACCGGTTAGGCCACTCATGTCATACTGTGGAATTCTAACCACATTGGGAATTCAGGCAGCCTTCTATAGTTCATGTTTTTTGGACAAGTGTCGTCCCGTTTAACCATTTAACGTCGTAGTTCCTAGAACATTTATCCGGGATCGCCACAACAGTCAAATTACTCTCTTCCTTCCATCACAATGCCATAATTTAAGTAAAAACGAGCTATTATTCATATTCACATCTTCAGTGTTTTAATTATACATAGGTTGTCACTTGAATTAACTTTCGTAAGCGGCAGTGGTAGATACATAAATAGCAGATTAAAGTAAGGAATCTTAATTTCAGAAACAAAGTAAATTCCTTATAGATTTGACTCGAAAAGCTTGTAGCCAAAAAACAAAATGGTAATGAAACAGAAAAATAAAATCATTGAAGGTGATTAGATTAGGATTTCATGCTCTCTTTAACTGAGTTTGTAAACAAAACCTATCACTAAAGCGTTAGACCGAGGATCGAGAAAGAAGTAACGTGACAACATGTAAATGTAAATAAAGTGTGTATCATGTCGTTGACAAATGCTATTCGTGATCCAATTCAGTAACTAAATTTTCAAGCCAACTGAATCTCGTACGGTTTCCAAGCCCAAACTTTACATGAGAAGATTGATATCAACTGTAAATGTAAACAAAGTTAAAGAGAGCAGGAAATAGAGAATTAAAGACAATTTTTTGGTGAATTGAATAGAATAAAATAGTATTTCCAAACACCCAGAAGTTCAGTCTAGGAAGAAATATTTAGTTTTTGTTGTAGTAGTGAAGCTTAAATCGTCTCATAGCCCGTATTGGAAGATGTTTACGATTATACATGTACCAGCTCTTCGCAGAAACATGACTATTCCATCCTGACGTGTGACGTCGAAATAATTGCTAATGTGAGGTCCTATTTCGAAACAGACACCGCATTTTGCGACCGGCTTAAACTTGAGATTTATGCAATCTTCCTCCAATCGCTTCTGTTTACAAACAAATTAAGAAGCAAATAAAGCATTGAGTGTTTCTTAGCTGCATTTAGTAAACGCTATTAATTTTCAAGTGGATTCTGTTTTAAGCTCATTGGCATCTTGGCACAGTCATGCCTGTCCTCTAGTGGTCAGTTACTGCCTGTGTATGGAATTGTGATAACTACAAGCTTTCATGTATGTCAATAAATGATATAACACTATACATCTGCCACAGAGATTTACATTTACCAGTTCAGCAGAAATCTTAATTTACCCGGCAATGTCATTATTTGAAGCTTTATAAAGGGATGTGTCGATATTCATCAAGCGTATTATCGGCCACCAGGCAAATAGGGCCAACAGTGTAATCCTCCTGGTAACTGCAATCATATTTATCAACGTCAGCTATTCTGCTGTCAGAGCTGTCAAAGAGTATCTTGAGTGCACTTTTTCCCATAAAAAATATAACTTGGGATATCAATACTGTGTTTGATTTGTTTTCATTTTGAAAGCCTGTTTGTGCATTTTCCTGAGGGTATAAACCAATCCTATGATAAAAATGTTGTGGCATCCTCGATTATACATGATGCGCCTTCCAAAAAAGTCAAATTTTCCATCTAGATTCGAATTTGGATTCAGACTTATTTTAAGAAATTCAGGTACTTCAGCATATTGTTGTTTTGTCTACTTGCTTCGTCAATGTCCCCCAAGCTATATGAGTTATTTGCCTGCTGAATGAAGGCCAAGGCCATTTTTATTAGGAGTAGTGGGCTTCCCGGGCGAAAAATTTGGAGCAGTGTTGGATAATAGATGAGGTCGGCTGGACACATGCTACTTGAATATCTTAAAATTCAATCGCTCTCAAGAGACGTCGCTTGCGATATCGTCACTTAATCACACTTAGCGTATTGCAGTATCTCCGGGCTAACGTACTGAACGCCTGAGTACTGTAGACCACCCTACGTTCAAAGCGTATCTCGAACGCATCGGTCCAAAAAGCTCACAATTTTCGCGTAGGTCGAGTTTTGCTATATATTTGGCAAGTGGATGAACCACCTGGTTTGGCCTCAAAGTTTATTATTACAGGTCTGCGTTGGCTAGAATTACACGCTGTTGAATGATTCTGAATCTAATGCAACCTTAATTAGTCCCAATATCGCGCTCGTATGCGGTATATTACCCGCTTATTTCCAATAACTTGCAAGACAGATTCCCTGATGGTTTTCGGGGGCGCCCCCTTGGTACCGGAAGATAGTCACATTAGTTCCCTTATTGAATCTTAACTATCCTTGTCGTCACCTGTTTTGAGTACCACAAAAGAAAAGGAAAATAACGTAATGTTATCATCAGTGGCTTAAAATTGCGATGAGAATTTCAAGCTGTGATAAAAAATAATGCAGAAAGCCGTGCAGTTCTAATTTTCCCTTAAAAGGTCCCGAGTCTGAGGGATGGTCGCCCTTCACGCTGTTACACAGCTTGATGTAACTCAAATTTCCAATGATTTCTCACCTTATATGTAATATTTCTCCTGTTGATTTAGCTTTAATGTAGGTGGAACTGATGAAAAGGAAGTTCACTATTTCAAACGCAACCCACTTGTACAGAAGAAAGTCTCCATTTTCTTATATATTAGACAAAAAGAGGTGATCTTAAATTATATTTGAATATAATGGGGATCAGTTAATACCTTTTTTGGGCTCAAGTGCATGCATTCTATTTTTGATTTAGTTGGTTGGGTATTTTTTGGTTCTCAATAATGTTATAGGATTTGACAACTATGGACTGATTTCTGGAATGAAGGAAAAGTGTACGACAAAACATTTTTTTCTTTACACGTGGGTGGAGACAAGGAACGCACGCCATTAAAAGTGACTATGAACTTCTCAATAAATCCGTGGTTGTAAATGACTATTAGGCGTTGATAATGAGAGGTGTTAAAATCTGGCTTACACGATACAGTTTTGAACCTTTAAATTAGAAATTTCTTCCACAATTCACTCATCCTCACCCACCCAAGAAAGCTGGCACCATATGGAGGTGAAATGATTGATTTGTTAGAAGGAAACTTATATATCACACGCTACGTTGCTAACACTAACTGGGAAATCATGCTCACGTATTTCTAACCCTGGTTTCAAGTAGTAAAAGCTCTAGTTTATCAACGAAGCATCTTAGAATAAAAGAATCCGTCAAATTTGCTGTAAAACTGTCTAATTTTTTTTTAGTAATTTCATTCCTCAATACCACACTCAAGTTGTTAGCGAGTTTTTTCGTTTATGAAAACTGCACAGAGAGTAAATATCTGCCTGTAGTCTTCCTTCTCTAGCGATGAGGCGTTCCCTAAACAGTACTAAATGAAGCTATCATACAACGTTCTCTCCCTTCGCCTTTACTGAAAGTTTGAATGTCTTACCTTGCAGCTTTGCCAATGTAGAGTCCACTTGGTTTTCTTTACCAGACTTGACTTCGCTGCCAATGTGTGAATCACGCACTCTTAAAACGTTAGACGTCCTCAGGTCCTTGCAGAATACAGCAGAAAGAGAAATTGCAATCTGATAAACTCGCAAGGCTTCGACAAGAGTTTGGGCATCCGACGGTTTCAAAGATAAACCTAGAGCTGAAAAGGACAATATTTGCTGGTGAAGAGCGACGTTTAATTTAGTTCCTTATTGAAGCTGCACGGAATTTCTGGATATCAAAATTTTATTCAGGTAAGCGTTGTCTTTCTTCGGCATATTGCTTGGTCAAAATGAATTTAAATGTAAAAGCATTTCCCTACCTTTAAGCAAGCTGCCTGCCTTACAGCTAGAGCAGCAGCATTTGTATGAAATATGTATCCGCCTACTTCCATAAAAGTGTTTTGGGCACTTCTGTAAAGTTTGGCATATCGACCATGCTGTCTGAGTAAAATAGATAATTTAGCGCCTTTGAAGCGTATTCTTTATTTCCCTTCATCAATCCAAAAATCAAAACAAATCCTTTTAAAGTTTACTAGCAGCCCAAGGTGATGAATTGAAAGTGAATTTGAAGAAATTACCTCTTATAAACATTCGCCTTATTCAAATTACCTTGTTGGCAGCGCCACAGTAGCAAACGTCTTAAATAAGGGTCATTTATTAAAGTCTAATCGATACCCTTCCTGGGAACTAACCCGATGGGTATATTAGTCATATTTGCGTAGGATTAGTTTTGTCTTCTCTCGTATGTTTTCCTACTTTGCTGAGCGTGTAGAACTTAATTGGAATAAAAAAAATAGAAAGATTACCCTTAAGCTGGATATGGATATGAATCTCCGTTATCTCACAGGTCATCGTGGGAGTTTTATTTTCGCTTAGAGTAATCAGTGCAATTTACAAGGTCTAAATTTTTGTTCGATGATCACTATCAAACGAATCACTTCATTTCATGAAGAATTGTTAAAATATTTGTTTTCCATTCTTGATGTGATCCACTTTGTGGATAAGTGGTGAATATCATACACCACAGCAAATATAAATCACCGTAAACGATCGCGTTTTCCCATATAAACTAAATTATATATTCCTATTTAAAAGAAATGCTTTCCTAACATCGACGACAAATAGGTTTCATTGCCGATAACTTTCCTGCCGCGCTTTGAATGAAGCAACTTAATTGATGCAAGCTGCTGTTTTTTTGTTTTTTTTTTTAGCTTTTTCAATATTTTTCTCGTGTTTCTAGACATGGTCACATAAGGGTCATTGCTGATAATTTTCCTTAATTTTCAAAGTAAATTTTTGGTTTTCTCTGAGCGGTTATCGTTTTGGTACGGTGAAGTATCTTGTATTTGATGCTAAAGGAAATTCATGAGTTCTTTAAAGTTTTTATCGGTTGGTCATTAGCAATAACCAGCCTGTAGACGTAAGGCTTAGGCTTATAGAAAACTACTAGTCTAGAAAAAGAAAATGTAAATGCTGACTAACGAATGAAGTGTGTAGCATTACAGATGGGTTATTTAGATTGGGTGATTTTTCAGTAGTAAGCCTGCAGCCGATAGTTTCTCAATCCAGCTACCTTCCGACTTGGCGCACAATTTCTCTGTACTGTCGTGAATGAGAATATAAAAATTGGTACCAAAACTGTGCCATTGCAATCAGGTATAAAATGGTTGAATGAAAAACGACGTTCACTTTTGTTTTTATTCTTACTTGATCCTTATGAGAACCTGTCTGCATTTACGTATTTGTAGCTTATGGGTGTCGTCTTTAATTTTCTGAGGGCAATAATTTTCTGTCTCTAATTGAGACGACGAAGGATTTTTCACCTGTATAGGCTATAGATTAGACACCCAATGATTTTGTGAAAGAAATCGCTCTTTGCTCCAATCTGCTGTTCCAGCTCTAATTAACTGTAAGACCTGAAAGCACCTATCAGTATTCAAGTTTTTCCTTATTAAATGTGAATCCTATAAGAGATCTTCACTGTCACATCAGCATCGATATGACACCCAAGGAAACATATACAACTGAATGGTAGAGACACAACCTCAATCAGCAAATGCAAAGGAATTTCAGTTTCATTATACAACCGATTGTCGTTTTCGTGTTCTCCTATGTTGGGCTTTGCCAACATGAAACTCAAAGATTTTGCATGATACGGCAAAATAATTGATTACGGCTTACGTTAATTTGCATTCTTGATTCTAAGGAAGTGCAAGGTCATTGAAATCCGAATTGTTTTAATTTTGTTTAACCAAAAACCTATCGATCAGAAACTTTTCCCCGTTATCAATATAATTAATATCAGTGCCCTTTAGGGACATCACCTCCTATAGTAAATGGAATATGCATAGTTATTGAAACTGTATTCAGCAAGGTTGGTCATTTATATTACATGCATGCATGGTACGTATACGGTTTTATAGTTACTGAGTCTATAATTCTAACAGTGGGGACAATTCTCTATATTACGCGGAGAATAGATCTGAAAAACGTGCATTTTGTAAATGGTTTGAACCCAGGAGTCTCGGTGTCCGTAGTTGTAGTTTTGTAGGTGTAGGCAGTTCGTAAAAGAACTGGTGTTGACGTTGACTGAAGTCACCATCAGAGTCACGTGAGATGAGTGTCGTCACGTTTTGTCCCTTTCCAACGTTTTGATTGGTCGTTTAAGCTGTGATGTCATTAGCTGATCATAAGGCCATTGACTGTGAATTTACTGTGAAGACTCAGTTGTTATCTCTCGGTTTTTCCAGTTAATTAAGTCTGCTCTTCGAATCTTTGGCATTTTATCAACATCGACCCTAAGAATAGTATCGTTTAATCAGTGCTTTATGCCAGGCAGAGAGTTTTGCCGTTCCATTGTGAGTTCATCTTTTCTAACATTCTACGTGCTTTGTTGACATTTTAGAGAGGAGCATACTTCGTGATTCCGCCATAATGCATCTGACTATGGTCCAGCTTGTGAATATGTCCATTTTGGAATTATGTTTCGTGATATAGAGGATTAAAATTCTCGCACAGTTTTTTTTGTGTAGTACATGTAAAATTGCGTAAAATTTGACACATAAATATGATATCTATTGGCGCAAAGGTTGATTTGTGTAAGGATATACGTGATTTGCGCAAATGGTAAAAACAGAATGACCAAAGACAAAACTCATAACATTTTGCCTTTATCTGTGATGATCTTAAGGGAGCAGCTGTAGGGAGGACTGTGATGCATTAGGGATACCAAATTGGTCATGGGCGCTAATCCTGTAAAACGAGCCAACAACATTAAACATGAAATCAGACTCAGAACAAATTTTTGGCATCCTTCCAGGGTCTCTTACAAATACTGTACTTCCTGAATTATCCCTGTAAGCTGATTAGTTTAAAAGAAATTGCTTTAAGAGTTTTTCATCCTCTTTTTGTTTGTGACTGTTTCTCTTCAGACTACCTAAATGATCTTAGGTAGGGCTTCATACAGATCTAAGGAATTGCCACATATTATTCAACAGTGCGGTTATGATTGACAAAACCAAGAGGCACATGGACTGTATGTTACGGACCGCTTATTACAATCCCTATATGTTACTACGTATTTATTGATCTCTTTGGGAACACCGATAATTTTTTCGTTAACTATAAGTCAATTTTCTTTCAGTTTCGCAAGAAGTATTTCTACGGCAAAGTGGTCATAAATTGAGCGCTGGGTGTTTCTTAGAAAACTCAGCATTCACAGCAGGAAAAAAAAAACTAAATAATGATCCATACATCGCTAATGGAGGTTAAATACAACAGGAGAATTGCCTTTGTTACGAGAATATCAGACAATCAGTACTTTACCCAAACTGATGCATTTTATTTCCAATACGGAGTATTTTGGACTTCAGTTAAATGCAAAATTATGGCAAATCGCGGGATTCTTCAAAAGTACTCGCACAGGGCACGACAATCAAAAAACGCATTCCTGGTGCAAAGTAATTTAGGAAAACAACAAAGTCGACATCATTGTAAGCTGGCGCACTTATTGTTGTATCCACGTTCTCTTAAAATTTATCTGGGCATAATGTTACCTCGCTTGGTAGATTCTTACTTGTCTTTTCTGTTGAATGGTAGTTTTTATACGCAAGCAGTAACTCAATACGTCGCTTATTCTCATATGAGAGATTTTTGAGCTAAAACGAAACATGATCAGGTTTATATTTTTCGCAAACAAATATATTATAAGCAGATTTTCTTTTGATGCGATGAATGTTTAATACAGTTTTTGTTAGGATATTCATTTTCAGGTCAATTTTTTATGCAAACTCTCAACACCAGTGAATAGTTTGTTTATTAAACAAGAGCTTTAAGCTTTGCACACTTTTGTTGAACTTTTATGAGAGCCAAATCGTCCAGTGGATACGTTAGTTACCTACAGCATAGTAAGCAGAAAGACAAGAAAGTATCCTGACTTTGAAATTATAACTTGTTTAAACATTTATGCTTGGATTTTGTTCAACCAGAAGATAAACATGTTAGGACTGAAAGAATTTAATATCCAATTTTATTGAAGATTTTAGAGTCCAGTTTAAATAAGAGAAAACGCCGCACCAAAGAAAGAAGTATATTGAGGTAAGCAACATAAAGCTGATGTGTTTTGATAGGTGAATCGTGATACGAAGTCACAGACAAAATATGTTATTACACTTCGAACCCCACAGAATTTGTTTTTTTGTGAACAAAAAATGGAGGATTAAAAACCAAATGCAAACCTCGAATATCTATTACAAGTGAAAGAGGATTGTACTGGAAAATGATTCAGCTGTTGGCTTGGGTTATTATACGGTCGGTTCAATTTCGGCCTGAAATTTAAAACAATTTAATTGAATGAATTAACGACGACAGCAGGACACCGTGATCGAAACCACATTTTTCAAGAAGACATGTAAGTGGATAAAAATACTAGAACAGAGAAGCAGGAGCCCTTCAAGGCAATAACAAGAAATTGGCCGAATTTATACTAGGAACGAATTATCCGTCAGAGACGATTTATCCGTCTGCGACGGACAATTCGTCTAAGTATAAATTCGGTGATAGGACGAATTATAAAGCAAAAGTCGTCCGAGGCTGATTGATCTGTTAGCGCGTCCTCAAGATGTGCTAATAGACGGATAATTCGTCTCTAAATTTATATCTAGACGGAAACGTAGAAGGTTTTTTGACGAGGTTTCCACATTAGAGGGACTGGTTTCTACATTTTTGCAAGGTTTCCTGGGATGCCTATTTCAAGATACTCTACTACTACTCATCCTCATCGGGCCCATGAGGACTCTGGAGGCCGGCGTACTCCTTGTGGCTTCGTACAGCTCTTCTTTGCTCAAATGGTTGGGCCAGAATCTCCTCAGCACTCTCCTAAGGTATGTGCGGTGCAACACATCCAGTTTGTTGAGATCAGTTGCTGTCACCCTCCACTTTTCGGTTCCATACAACAGCCCGGACATGACGTTCGAGTTCAGGATGCGCAACTTGGTCCTCCTGCTGAATCTGCCTGACCTCCAGATGTTCTGAAGTCTGGTGAAATCAGTTCTCGCTAGTGCTAATCACCTCTTGATATCTGCTTCTGCGCCGCCAAGTTTGTCAAGAACTAAACCTAGGTACACGAATGATTTCACATCTTCCACCTCCTTTCCTTCTATCCTGATGTAGTCCATGCATCTGTGATTCATCCTAAGCGTCTTTGTTTTGCGCGGGTTGATCTTGCCCAACAATGCCGGCGATGGCTGCTGGCCTATCGGTCTTCTCTTGGAGATCAGCAAATCTGCTTGAGGTTAGAGCAACATCATCAGCATAGTCCAGGTCTTCTAGGACTGATGTGAATTTCCATCTCAAGCCGCGTCTCCCATCATTTTTGCGCCGCATGACCCAGTCCATCATCACGACAAAGATGAACCCACACAACACACACCCTTGCCGCACGCCGCTCTTCACTTTGAACCAGCTAGAATACGTTTCACCATCTGTAACGCAGCTTACGCTCTGATGGTATAGTGTCTGAAAAGTCCTGATGAAGATGTCAGGGATGCCATACTGCCCCTCAATGTCCCAAAGCCTCCCTCTGATAATGCAGTCGAAAGCCTTCGAAAAGTCAACGAAGTTAATGTACACTGGTGCTTGCCATTCCTGGCACTGCTCAAGGATATTCTGAAGAGCAAAGTTTCGCTCAGAGGTTCCCCTCTCCAGATCGAAATCCTGCCTGCTCCTGCCTAATCATCTCCTCCACGCCGCTCTTCAATCTGTCAATGAGGACCCTGCATAGGATTTTTCTTGTTACGAAGAGTAGGGATATACCACGAAAGCCGGTTATCACACTGAGTGAGGTTACCCTTCTTCGGCACGTTCACTATGAGTGACTTCTTCTTCCTCTTCCGCTATGGCTTGTAGGTAGCAGTTCAAAGAAATATCATGCTGTTTCCCTTTGAGAACATAGAATACTTGCAATTTTCACTGGTTAATTGATTAAAGAAAAATGGATAACGACGAAGGCATGAATGGCCAAGCGCACACACAACACAACACACACTCACATGGGTTACAGAAGCGCTGAAGACTGGGTTAAAGATGAGTGTTAATTAATAATAATAAAGAAAAAGAAAAAGAAAAAAAAAAAACAAAAGGGAAAGAAAAGAAAAGAAAGGAAAAGAAAGTAATAAATAATTTTGCACGTTCTAACAAATTATTCATTTTCAAAACGACACTTTCTCCATTTCGAAGAGTGAGCTTGCCACTTGTTTTTCCATTTAGCAATCTTAGATGCAAAACAGGTAACATGCTCTGTTGTGTCATGCTGGTATTCTTTGTCCGAGATACTACACTTGCTCATTATTTGATTTGAATTTTGCAAAAGCATGATTTACTTTAAATTTCTCCCTCGATTTTGGTGAACTTAGTTTTGCATGCCCTTTAATTTATTTTTACCTTTTTTACTTCTTTTTAAGCCGTTTCTTTTCAGTTTCAGCGTTCTAAGTGAGCAAGTAAAACAGCCGCCTTCCTCCGCTGTTCAAAATAAAAAATATATATTAAACCCTTTTCCTGTTAAGTGACTAATTCTTCACGAAAAACCATACCTCAAATACTTCAAACGCAGTCAATGGTCGTTTGAGATTTCCAAGTGTGTTTCTTTTGCATTGGTAGAGACAACTCTTGGAAGTAATCACTGTATTTTTCTTTACCTTCAATATTTCTCTCTAAGGAAAACCATCTAATGTGGTTATCGGTCTTGCGTAAGAGTTTACAAGATTTGACATCTACACAAATGAGAAAATCAAGACTAAAGCTTATTGGCAAAGTGCAGAAATAAACCTACTAGATTTCTCTCTTGTAATTACGTATATGTTGTAGGTATAAAAGTTTTTTAGTTAATTTTATTTCTAACTAGGTAATTTTTGTTTTTATTATACAAACTACAGTGTAAGCCCCTTTTAGAACAAAAATTACCTGAAACATAAACAATATTCTATGCTGTGTTCGACCATTTTTCATAAGTTGTTCAATGGTCATTTTGACTATGATGTTAACAGCTTCCTAAAAATGTTCAAATTTTCATATCACGGCAATAGGGTGATTCATCGATGGTTTCATAGTAAGCCCTTCCTTAACAAGCCTATCTTAAGATTATTATCTCCTTAAGCATCAGAACAAAAAACATACCGAAAGGCTTAGTGGTCAACTACGTCATCAATTTGCAAATCTATGGAGACATTTGATATCAAAGCAATTATATGTACTTTGCAACAGGAACAGGCTAGCAGCCGCAGTCTTGGCGAATCTTTTGCGGTTGTTAGTTCGCTTAGACCAAAGTGTGTTGCTTTTATTTGTTTTGAGATTCCATTTTCTTCATTCAGCTTTTTCCGCCGGCAAAGAGATGCAGTGATACGAATTACTCAGAAGAGGGATCGCCGTGAGTTACTTTGCCATCTCGTTATCACAGGAAAACAAATTATGTTTTACAGAAAACAGAAGAAACCTCTGCCATTGTTTCCATTGTGTTTTTTTGGCATTTGCACCTTGTTGTAGAGATTGAGCAAAAAAATTAGTGCATCTCAACCAGAGGAAGAAAATTGTTTTTTTGTAACTAGTTAAGTTGAGATAGTGCGTATGACAATACGTTAATTTTACGCAGTTTCAATGTTTTGGACATGCAGTGTCAGTAGTCAGAGTGGTAACAGAACCTTACATTTCTGCAAGCATTTTTAAAAGTTGCATGTTAAAATTTCACATTGTTTTACTAGCTTTGTAAAACAAGTTTTGATTGTTTTTAGTTACATTCGAGTGATCATAGTCGTGAAGAGCTCTTTGTATATTGCAGTAACTTGAATCGGCTTTATCTAAATGCCTGGTGTTTGTTTACATAATAAGAAGAATAACACATGGACACTTGGAGTTATGGAATCTCTCTTCTCATATACAAATCGATATCTCATTCGTTCGCGACTGTCACTCGTGTGATATCGATCTAAAGACTTGAGGAAATTTGTCATATCCTTGCTCGCCCATGTATTATTCTCCATTCATATTCGTAACACAAGTCTTATATCACTTTTCATTATTATCACCAGGCCAGGGAGTTCAATTGCATGCCCATCATGATTGGAACGAAGAATGTTGAATACTGAAAGAATCACTTGGCTCAGAGCTCTGCAGAAATCTATGAATGTTACGTTACCAACTTTCATTTATACTTCGTTACTATTGTGACCTCTAAAAAATAGGCGAAATCTAGCGATCTTGCGCTGCGATTGGCTAAGCAATATTGAGCGATTATTTTCACTTACGCTTTCTTGTGAGCTTCTGCACAGCACAGGTTTTGATATAATTTTATAACTCGTTCAGTGATCAAGCTTGTTCGGTCAGTAAATTCTGACAATAATATCCCGCATAATATCAAGGTATCAAGGTTGCTTAAGGTTACGGAACAGGTTCGCGGGTGCGTTGCGCAAAACCATCCTCACGGGCGCGTAATTTTAGGAAACTGCCTAAACCTATACATCATTTTAAAGCTTATAGAACCTAGAACGGTGATAAAATGTTTTTAACTTGCGAAATTCAATATTAAACGAGCTGCGATCAGTCAAGTGCAAATCGACCGATGCTTATAAATGCGGCAAACTCGCGTCGGATTTTGACCTTATCAAGAAAACTATGACTGCATGATACTCAGCAGATGTTTGTCCTCAAAAGTGTGTCGGGCTTTTGCCGATTTCTTTTTCGTTTAGAAGATATAAGTCCTAATGCTGTCTCCATCCAAGAAGAGGTCGACAACCAACTTTAAATTATAATAACTTTGTTTTGAAAGCTGATCTAAAAAATCCCCGACACACTTTTAAAGACAAATATCTGCTGAGTATCATGCAGTCATTGTTTTCTTGATAAGGTCAAAATCCGACGCGAGTTTGCCGCATTTATAAGCATCGGTCGATTTGCACTTGACTGATCGCAGCTCGTTTAATATTGAATTTCGCAAGTTAAAAACATTTTATCACCGTTCTAGGTTCTATAAGCTTTAAAATGATGTATAGGTTTAGGCAGTTTCCTAAAATTACGCGCCCGTGAGGATGGTTTTGCGCAACGCACCCGCGAACCTGTTCCGTAACCTTAATGTTTTACTCATCTCACGACCAACTTTACAAATTATGGTTGAGCTCCATTTGAGTGTAAATGGAAAGTGTTAGTCTGGCTGTGAAACTAAACTTTTAACGGTGACACTTATTTCACACTTAGCTATGTTAATAAGAAGTTGGTCCCTACTGTCTAACAAAACAACGATTTACCCGCACCCTTTCAAGCTTCTTTTATGACGCTTTTTCCATTTTGTTCTGGTTTTTTTGTTTTATTTTTGTTTTAACGAACGTTAATGGTCTCTGCGCATGGCACAAAACGTGGCATCACTTACTGGGACCCAGAATCTGAAACAAAACTCGTAGACGGAAAACTGGTGAAATATTAACTGGTGAGCCGAGATTCCTTAACTTGAAAATGTTTATAGGAAGAGCACACGCACTTTGCAATATTTTATACCCCGAGTTAACTTAGATTTTTCAGAAATAATGGTCCTTAGCATTGAACTTCACCCAGTGATTCTTAATGCGAAGATGATTACAAAAAACGTATAAAAGCGAACCGAACCGAGATATTCTCCTTATCAACATTATTCTAATTTCAAATTACAGTGCTTGTAGCATTTAGAGGCATAATATATCCTTTGACATCGATCCGTTGCACAAGTTTAATATGTTATCCCGCTAAACGACGCGGATTGGAGTTTTAATTGAGAAATTCTCACTGCCAATACCTTGGCCATTCTTTTTACTAAAGCGTGCTTCATTATGTTATGGCTATTTTACCATTTATGCATTTCATTGAAAACTTGGATAAGTGTCCTCTTTAAATTCTCATAAATCATTTAGGCTCCTATAAGTACCGTGACATTATAAAGGAAAATGTAAGTATCAAAGCCCTAATACGTGAAGCCCAATACGCTTCTTCACAACTAAAAAACGATCAAAAACAGAAATCTTGTATGTACACTTTAAGTATGTTTCGATATAACAGAAATAAGTTTTCCAAGGAAGAGGTGTTTCGTGTTCTGTATATAGTAAGCTGTAGTGGTAAACTTAAGTAATGTACCCTGTTAAACGTTATGAGATGCAAATAATGAACTTATAGAAAGGTTTCTCCCAACCCAACTATTGATGTTAAAACGGGTGCTATGAAATCGTAAAGCATGAGCGCTTTTGATAAGAAATTACACTTCCACAGTAGAATATAAAGATTTCATTTAAGGCTACACTTTATTTTAAAAAAAGGAACTTGGACAATTTTCTTCCACCAGTACCGAAGGTAAAGACATTTTTTCTTTTACGAAACTGTGAAAAATGGCTACCTAACTGAAAGTGTAAAGAAATAACCGCTTACCATGTAAAAAGTATATTGAAGAAGGGATGAATAAATGGAACAAATTAGACGAAATATGGCGAGCAGTTATGAGAGTTCAAAAAGGATTCCGATTGAGTTGTGGATGAAATCTTTGTTACCTGAGAAGTTCAAACTCGAAATTCATGTCTGTAGGTTTTAACACTAGATATAATGATTGAGTGAGATTCTATGTCACCAATTGTAAGGTATAATTGTTTTATTTGATATTCTTTTTTGGCTTACATTGAGTCAAATCTGTGTTGATCTTATGAATTAGAATGCTGCAAATACAGTCCATTCAATACCATCCCATTTTTAACTTCTTTTTTTTGTTTTACAATGTATTCTGGTAAAAATCTTCTGATAAACAGCGCTACCCTTTCCTTAACAGGGGGATTTTATTTTCAGCTTTAGGAAAAAGACGTGAACTCAAATTCCACCCGCTTTCTCTCTCAACACTCTAAGAAATTGGTTGTTACTTAATGCTAAAATAAAGAAGAGATGAAATTTCTTACCTGATTGATGTTAATGAGACCTCCCACTTCCCGAGTAAAACTAAAAAAATCCCTCACCCCACAGAACATTTAACGTGCGTATCTGGCAGCTATTCCTAAGCATAAATCTTCGTGTAACCTGCTGTTTTGTTTTCATGTAGCTTCATTAACAGCAAGAGCTTTAAACTGATGTTTGAACCTAAGAAAAACGTCAGATATGACAGCGTGATACTGATTTTCCGATGAGATTAAAAAACTGAAACTATTGCGTGTTGTTATCGATACATTTGTACACCAAATCAAAAACTTGCATACAGAAATAATTACTGCATATTTTTACGTCCCAGCTAGCGTTAACTTATTAATATTGAAAATATTGCGATTTCTAAAAATTTTATTTTAAAGAAAAAAAATATCTTAAGAATAAGACACAGTGACCTCAGTATCTACGCAATATAATTACATTAACTTGATGGAGTTTTTCTGTGAAGTTCAGATACTGTCGAGATAGCCTTGTAATATATATATTTAGAAAACAGTCCTAAGAAAGTACGCGCGCTGATTGGTTAGAAATCGTGTTTCTATAACTCGATAGAAACACAGAACTAGCACGAGCTGTTGACGTAATGATGACGCGAGCAAAGAGAATTTACATTTTGATAATCAAAGCTAACAAGTTGCTTTTCTTTTTTTTCGTCACGGTGTTTTCTAAAAGAAATAGAAAACATGTTCTTCGTGTTTCTCTTGAGTTATAGAAACACTCGTGAAAGTTTGGGAGAACTCGAAAAAGCTGTGGAAACACTCGCCTGCGGCTCGTGTTCCCACAGCATTTCTCGTTCTCCCAAACTTTCACTCGTGTTTCTATAACTCGATAGAAACACGGTACATGTTTTCTATTTCTTAAATAAATTGCACAAAGGAAAATAGTCTCAGCCATTCAAGAATTTAACCCTTTGACCCATATATATGTATATAGGAGAATGAGGCGAATAAGTGTTTTAGTATAAATACACAGGTGATTATTTCAAGAAAAGAAAAGAAAAAGTGTACAACACGAAAAAAATTTATTTCATCAAAAGCGCGCGTCACAATTTAAAAACGAGTGGCAGCCATTTTGTTCGTCGAGGTGATTATCGGCTGATAATCCGAGATAGCGAACCAATCAGAGCGCGCGATTTTATATTTATACTAAATATATATTTTTTCAAATACGCTGTTATGCTGGGCTATACTGTGAAGAGCTAAGTTGACTGTATGCATAGCACTGGGAAGGTCCATTAAATCCAATTCAATTCAACCTACTGGCTTAAAGTTATTGTACCTCAATCTAGAATGGGAAGTGAAACACAACGCTGGCTTCAAACAAAACGCAGCAGACGGTAGATACGACTGTTATTTCGTGCACACATTTTGAGAAATAATTGATATTACAACTGACGAATGACTCAAAAAGGAAAAATACTTGAATATATAAAACAGGTCTTGGAACCCTACGAATCGCTTGTATTATTGAGATATGTCCGGCAATTCTTACTACAGTGGGAGTAATCAAGGAGAATACAGGGATTGATCTCAAAATGATGAAAGTGAAACGACAAAAAGAAAACAACAACGTTTGCCAATAACCTCCTGGAAAGAATAAACATTTTTCAACATTCATGTGAGTAATACCTATTTCTACTCGGCTGCATTTGAAAACAAGATCATTTATCTTATCAAGAGTATTTTCAGCCGTTTTCGATAAGCGGCGGTGGAACATGCAAAGGTATATATCGCTTCCATCTTCATTTCTTTAAGCTTCCTGCTTGGATTCGTAATCAGATTGGGCATCTATACTCAAGGGTTTAAGTTGTCATTGGCGTATTTAATTAATGTAATCAAATATAATGATCTTTAAAGGACACTTTGGTAACAAATTTGCTGCAGCTGTTCCATTTCCTTTCTTCGACGTGCTGGAGTGCCTTGTATTTGGATATATTTGACACACTGACAAGATTACAATTACAAAGAGATACAAAAAATGTAAGAAGAAATAGCTAGGACGCCTACAGGAAACTACAAAGCTTATTTCAGTCAATTAGGTCTCTTCAATAACAATTTTTCAGAGATGGTATAAAATTACGGCGACGGATACAAAATATTATCAGATGGAAAATTAAAATAATCAATATTACTGAAGGAAGTCAATTTACAAATGTTGAATATTAAACAGCTTTTTTCCAAGATTTATGTTGAAGTATACTAATAATTATTACAAATAAATGGTTTTTAAAGGAAAAAGGGGAGGAAGTGTTCCGAATCTAATGCAAATGAGAAAAATCTATTGTTTTCCCTCATTTGCATTAGATTCGGCACATGTAAGTGATGTAAAGTTCGACGTTTGAACCAGGCCTAAGGTGTCATAAAATTTAGGTCCTTGATAACCCCGTGAGTTTCCATTGTTATGTGCAAAACAGAGAGAGGCTATAAAAAAGGAATAGGAGATTTTCTACATAGGTCAACATTCGTTGTGGAGAGGCGAAGTAGTTTCGGGTTTAGCGTCAGGAGCTCATGGTCTAGTTGCGTGACTGTTCCATGCTGGTCGGTTCACTTCCCTACATTCGCAAGTTAGGTAATATGTTTAGAATCTATAGGAAGTATATAACCCCAGGAGCCCATCACCCGGAGCCTCCATCTCCCTTATAAACCCTAGGAGACAACCTTTTCCCGTATCTTTCTATTTTTAGTCGTTCGAATTCCCACGAATGCATTGTACCGTCCAATCAGAACAAAGTTTTTCTTTTACGTCACACGCAGTCACAAACCCTGAGTGATAGCGTCTAACAAAATATTCTCTTGAGACTGTTCTAAAAATAAAAAGATACGAGCAAAGGTTGACTCAAGGATATAGTGTGTATGGAAGCTCCGGGTGATGGGCTCCTGATAACCCACATTAACAGTCCAACAGAGTAAGGATGGTGCAAATTTAGGAATGAAAATGAAATTATTGACGCTTATTTTTCTGTTTTCCTCCAAAAGGTTCTCTTTAATGAGTGTACTTTATCTCCTTTCCGTATCTGGTGTGGTTCCCTTTGATACAAATACTGTCACAATTCACGGGACTCTAGCGAAGGGATAACGCTCGAAAAGTCAGCACCCTTTTTGACCTTTTGGTTGGATAAGTTCCTTTATTATATCCATTTTGAAGTCACAGGTGATCCCTGCAATGTTATTGGCCCATAGCAGTGTGATTTATTCACGAATCGCACTATCTTAGGCTCTAGATCGCATCATTTTTTTAAGCCAATGAGAATAAACTGAATTGAAATGTAAAAGCGTTTCCGGTTCCTCTTGTTTTTCTAAAAACCGGCCACAAGATCAATAAAGTATTGCCACTTGACTTGCTGCCTTGTATTAGGACTATTACATTGTGCAATTTCAAAACTGGAAGTAATAAAGTGGTAATTGAACTTCGTGTCGTGCAATTTTGGTCTGAAATCATATATTATCTCAGACCAAATTGCACTCCACTTAGTTCAGTTATCATTATTTATCAACTTATTTGATACTCCGAAGTTTGGGGGTTTCAATTCCCCACTGACGCAGTACCAGTTTCTTTAGAAACTACCCCTTCAATATCTAACAGGAATTAAAAGGTTACTTGTTTGTGCGCAGTGGTTATCGTGTCGGACTTCCGAGTAGGAGGTCCGGAGTTCGAGCCCTGGTGGTGGCACTGTGTTGTTTCCTTAGACAAGAAACTCCACACTGTCTCTCTCCACCCAGGTGTATAAATGGGTACCAGTGATATAATGCTGGGGGTAACTCGTGTTGTTTTCTTAGACAAGAAACTTAACTCCACACTGTCTATCTCCACCCAAGTGTATAAATGGGTACCAGCGATATAATGCTGGGGGTAACCCAGCGTCGGACTACTGAACATCCCATCCACGGGGTTGTAATAATACTCCCAGGTGCTTCATGCTACAGAAACCGGGATGAGCTCCGGCAGTGTGGACCTTAAGGCCCGTGCGCGCCTTCACCCTACCTACCTTGTTTGTGCTGGTCCTTCAGTCACATTATAATTAATATTTAACTTATCTGTTTAACTTATGTGATACTAACATGATATATTAATGTAATGGACAGGCCAGCAATGTTAATCTGTTCAAATATTCTTTTTACACGGCCGGATTATTGGGCGTGAATGTGAGAAATTGATATTTTGCAAAAATATCAAAAAAGATTGCTTATGTTCTTTTGTGGTGTTCTTTCAGTTTACGTCAGCGATTTTTAGGCAGTAAAATTGTACAGCCATACATTCACTGAAACAGTGCGCGTACACTGTCAACGTCAACTTCACTGTCAACAGGATCCCACCGTGAGGAAGTTACGCGGAAGAAAAAAAATAACTCAAAAATGGTGCAGTGACGTTTTAGGGACGGACCATTAGAAAAGTGATTGGGGGGGGGGGGGGGGTGGGGAAAAAAAACAAAAAAATTCATGCAAGGGAAAATGCCAAGAAAAAAAAATTCATGCAAAGAAGAAGGTAAAAAAAAAATCAATGCAGAAGGAAGGTCCAATTGTGACTTTTTCACACGTAGTAAAAAAAAATTTGTGCAGAGGGGTTCACCTGAAAAAAATATTCCTGCACAAGCAGTGAGCGAAAAAAGAAATTCGTGCAAGCTGAAAATTCCCCACCGCCCCCCCCCCCCCCACCATCACTTTTCTAATGGTCCGTCCCTTAGACAGTAGTGACTCCCACCTACCCTCAAAAGATGAAATTGGAAGAACGCATAGCATAATCATTTTGCGAATTCGTTAAACTAACAGGTCTCTGCTGATTGTGAACATAGATTTTTGACATCAAAGGGGAGATTTGTTCTGACAATTTATGTCTCGCAATAGTTTCATTATCAGTAGACTTGCATAACAAGAGTAAAGACTAGGTGGGAATCCCGCCTCGATTTCCCGCGGTTACATCACGTGACGACGCTGGCGGCACGCACGAACAAGTTGAAGAAGATGGACGACTTCACGTGTGAGAAAATGAAAGAGACAGGTAAATGCTATTTTTTTCTACCTTTTAGTCGTTTAACGAACCCAAAAGTATTCCTCTTGGCAACATGAACGATATATAAAAAATTTAGGTTTAAGAGAGGTGAAAATTGTTCGTTCTAGTCAAACGTAGTTCGACATCACGTGCTGACAAAAAATCTTGAAATCTCGTAGGTAAGCGCCGAGTTTTCCCTTTACACTGTGTACAACCTTCCAAAGTTTTGCGTACAAGAGTGGTTGTGTTACGTTTTAAAACTTTTTGGAGTTCATAATTTATGTCTGATAGTCGTTTGCGAATTTACAAGGCACCCGCCAACTTCATTTAAATCTCACTACACTACGAAAGCGAGAATTTTCCTTCGACAACTTTAAACGAAAAGCAGGCTTTTTTTTATCGTGTAGTGCATATGTTCTAGAATTGCTTACAGAACTTTGTCGAAAGCTATCGTCAGCTTGCCTCGTGTATAAATCTCTATAAGTCTATGAGATTTGATTGACGGATACATGAAAACAGCACATGTACTTTGTTGTACACTTTGAGTTTGTCATTTCACACACACCCAGTTTATGTTCTGTTTGCAATGTTGGTTTTTCTGTTTACCTGTTATCTATCTTCTCCTTTGAGCAAGGATGTATGTAAATAAGCCACACTTGACATCCACCAATTAACACTAGTCCATGCCCCTTGGTCCACCATTTCCTGTTTTTTTTTTTCATCCTAATTGGGTTATTATTGTTCTCAATTGTGCCATTTGTTCTTAATGATGTTTCAATAATTGTTATTGTTTCAGGAATGATGAAAGCCATTTGATTAAGATCTGAATAATTGTTACAAAAACAAGTCTCCACACAAAATGGATGGTTCCCCTTGGTTCCAATCTACATGTACCTGTGGCCTCTTGTAGATGATCATTGTATTGGCAGCAATCTACCTGTGACGGTAACTACTGCCTACAGTAACTATAATTTCATAGAATGTACCATGCCGTGCTTACAAACATTATTTACAGCAAAGCTGTTACAGCTGTTGTAACTTTTCATGTTTTACCATCATTAATGCACAATCATACTGGGGGGCATTGCACTTCTTAACAGGGCCTGGCCGATCACTTAAATACAAAAAACACTTCAAGGAAAAGTTTAGCCCAAAGTATCATGAAGGGATATGTAGAAGGCACCATTTTAGAAAGAGAACTTTTGTTTGTTTTTCTTTTCTTAATTTTGTCTCAAAGAGATTTTAATATAATAAGAAATTACATGAAAAAGCTGCAATTTCATGTTAGCAAGTTCTTTGCTGTAACAACAGCCATCAGCAGCTCTTCAACAGCTTGGTCAAAAACTATCTATTAACTAAAGATGATTGTTATTTGACATCTAAGTCTTTATTTTCCTCTGTCATCATTCTCCTTTGTTTTTTTTTTTAATCTGCAGGTTTAAGGGTACAGCAGACAATCATGGATAGAAATTTGGCAAAGACAAGTAAATGCATTGTAAGCATAGTATTTTTTAGTAACCTAGTAATACTGTAACTTCAGTTTAATACACTTTTATAAAAATTCCAAATCTACTACCATCGACATTATAGAGGCTGGATGAAAAGTTGTAGTCTTGTACAGGCTAAACCCCCAAAAAATTGTTTCACTCTCCAACTTCTGCAGTGTTACCAAACTTTGCTACTGATCAGCTTGGTATTCAGTAGTGAATGGATATTGGATATTCATTGCCTTACTAACTGGGGAACAGTTACTCTGCATTGTCTGTCATCATTTAGACATTCGCATGCAAACAGGTTCATGTTTTCAGTGGGTCATGTTGTTTTGTTTTTTTGTTTTCTTTTTTTTATTGGAGTCAAATCAACATAGGCTACCTAAAAATAACCATGTACACAAGAATGAATTATACTATTCTAACTTCAATGAGAAAAAATGAAAAAAAGGAAATTAAATAGTTTATCAAAAGTGGGTCATTTTGTCATCTTTGCAAAGCCATAGTGGTACAATGTCTTTAAATGTCTGTTGAATGGCAGGTGAGCAGACATTTTTGTTTTCATTAGAGGTCACTAATACTGTACATTACAGTCTGTACTCTATATATCGTTTATAAAAATGCTTTTTAAAGAGGAAGTTATATATGAAGTGTTTTACAGTATTATTTTCTTGCTTGTCCTAACCCACAATGAGGAAAAGAAAACTGACAGCATAAAATTCAGAATATACATATATAATATTGAATATATGCAATGGCTTAACAGTTGTGTTCCCTTTATCTTGATGTCTTCATATAATTTTTTTTACTTTTTACTTTTCAAGAAGTGATGTGAAGATATTCAAGCCTTGAAAGACAACATTTTCAAGTTAATCACAAAAGTCAGGTCACATTACAGGTAAGTTCAAGACTTTGTCCTTGTAATTATTGGAAATACCAGTTGAGAGTTAAATTTACAGTAATGATTGTCATAATGCAAACAGCAAGAAAGATGTAAATTGGAGTTAACAATCTTTGACTACTAGCCTGTTGAAATGTGAATATAGTATTGTAAGAAATTCTTTTATTTTTTGTTCTAAACACTTAAGAAATAGTCACTAAACAATTCTGAAGTTGCAAGTGTGCAAACTGTCATTCCTGTACTAATGATGTATATGTGTAATCAGACTTGTATTCAGGTATCAAAAACAAAATCCAGTAATGTTAGGCTTAATTTGTGGTTTTGTTACTTTGATGCCTTTCATTTTGCTGAGTACATTTTTATGTATTGTATTTGCAGAGATGTTAGCTGATCAAGACACAAAGAAAACAAAGACTTTGTATTCCATCATATTAAACAAAGGCAAATTCATTTACTTTTAGGAAAAAAAGTCAACTAACTGTAAGTCATCAATCTCTTGGCCTCTATAGGCAGTTTTGACAAGGGGAATTGTACTTTAATTCAAGTGGTACCTTAGTTAACTGGTTCTTCTTGGTCTAGTCTTAGGTAGCCTGTTGTGTTAAGTACCATAAGTAAAGTAGTCATTATTTGGAAGCCAATCTGCATTCACTAGTCTTGTATAATTCAATCTTAAATTTTTCACAAAGAACTTTTTTGTTTCGTCTTAAGCGGAAACATCTAAATTGAACTGGGCAAATTTTGTGAACTTACGTTTTCAGCTATGCCAACCAAAAGTCAAAGCAGAGGCACCTTATTTTTACTTGAACCTGCACCTATGCTTTTAGACGATTGAAATTTTTTAGCAGCCCCATGTATAAAATTTTAAAATGACCAAAACTCTACAGCACTGTACTTAAGCCTGTATGAAAAAGTGAACCCAACTTCTTTTTTGCATTTGGGGCTCGTCAAAAGCAAGAATTAATTTTGTAGATTGAAATGTCTCTTTTCATTTCTGGCCAATATGGATGTAGCTATAACCTTTATGGACTTGCAACAACTTTGAAACTTTTATGAACCAAGCTGTCAATTCTTAACCACTGCTAATCACCATCACTTTCAGCCTTTTTTTACCCCCGAAAATGACCAACAAAATGAGGCTATTATAACCCCAAAAACTGACTATTAAATCAAGTTACTCTTAATCCACCATAATGACTTCCAAAGTAAGGCTTTTTGAACCCAAGAATTGGACTATAAATCCCCCAAAATGACTACCAAATTCAGGCTATTTCTAACCCAAAACACAGACTTGAAAATTAAGGCTACAATGTACTTTTAACGCCCAAAAATGACCACCAAACTGGGGCTATTTTAATTCCCCAAGATCACCATAAAATTGGACTATTAATACCCCTAAATGACCTTCAAATGTAGAGTATTTTTAAAATGACCAGACAACTCGGCCTATGTTGACCTACCAAACGACCTCCGAATTTAGTCGTTTTTTAACCCCGCCCCCTCCCGCCAAAAAATGACGCCAACATTCGGCTTATTATTAATCCCTCAAAATGACCTTCAAGCTATTTATAACCCCGAAAAATACCCATCAAAATTGGGCTATTTTTAACTTCCCCCCTCAAATGGCGTCCAAACCTAACGCTATTTTTAAAATGACCACAGGAGTCATTCTTAACCCCTGAAATGACCACCAAAGTCAGGATATTTTAACACCCTAAAATGACCTCCTAACTCAAGTTTCTTTTATCTTACCCATATGTCCACCAAAATGGAGTTGTTGTTAACCCCCAAAAAGAATCTATAAATTCAGGCTTTGTAACCCCAGAAAATGACCACAAACATCGGGCTATTTTAAACTCCCCAAGGTGACCTCCAAAATTAGTCTTTTTCTCACCAACCAAAATCACGGCCAAATTCGAGCTATTTTCAATCCATAAACATGACCATAAATTCAGGCTATTTTCAAACCACCAAAAATCACCTGAAAAATCCAACTATTTTTAACCTCCCAAACTGACCAAAAAAATGAAGGTGTTTCTAACCCACCAAAATCGGCTATTGTTAGCCTCACTAAATGACTTCAGAATTCAGGTTTTTTTTTAACCCACCAAAAAGACCACAAAAATCAGGCTATTTCTACACCCCCTCCCCTCCCTCCCCCGCCCTGCCCATGACCATAAATATCGGGCTATTTTTAACTCCCAAGAAAAGTCCTCCAAAATCAAACTATTTTAACTTCCAGAAAAGACTTAAAACATCAGGCCATTTTGGACCGCCCTGAATGATCACCAAATACAGGATATTTTTCAACTCCCTTAAAATGACTACCGAAATAAGGCTACTTTGAACACCCAAAAATGATCTCCAAGTTGAGCTTTTTTTAACCCCTTAAATTGACATTCAAATTCAATTTTTTTGAATCCACCAAATGTCAGCCCCCCCCCCCCACAAAAAAAATGACCAACAAACTCGGTGTGTTTTCAGCCGTGCAAAAATGAACCCAAACTTTGAACTTTTTCAGCCACCCCTAAATGACTTTCAAATTCGGGCTATTGTAACCTGCCTAAGTGACCTCCAATATCAAGTTGTTTTGAAACCACCAAAGTTGGGCTATTTCAACTCCCCACTACCCCCCCCCCCCAAAAAAAAAAAAAAAAATAAATAAATAAAAAAACAAAGTGACCTGAAAATCGGAGCTATATTAAACCCCTCAAGGTGCCCCTACAATTCAGGATTTTGTTAACCTTCCAAAATGAGCCCAAAACTCGGGCTATTTTTAACTCCCCAATAATATCTTTAAATTCGAGCTATTTTAACCCACCAAAACAACAACTTAAGTGCGGTTAGATTAAGCCCCCTCAAAATGACCACCAGAATTGGACTATTTTCGACACCCCAAAATAACGCTCCAATTCGGCCTATTATAATTATAACCCACCAAAATGACCTCCAAATTCAAGCTATTTTTACTAATGACCACAAAATCAGGCTGTTTTCAACGTCCGCAAAATAACCTCCAAATTCGAACTAGTTTTGACCTTCCAAAACGACCTCCAAATTCGGGCCATTTTTTACCCCCTAAAATGACCAACAAAATCGGGCTATGGTAACCCAGCAAAATGACCTCAAAAATCAGGGGTGATTTTAACCCACCAAAATGACGTTCAAATTCGGCTTATTTTAACCCACAAAACTGTCCACAAAAATCAGCATACTTTTAAACCCTTAAAATGACCACAAAATCAGGCTATTTTACCCGCCAAAGTCACCGCAAAAATGGGCTATTTTGAAGCCCCCCAAAATGACATCAAAATTCACGCCATTTTTTACCACTCTTAGCCCCCAAAATTCATCAAAATAAAGACCTTTTCAACTCCCTAAGATGCCCACAAAAATTAGACTACCCATAATGACTTAAATCAGGAAAATTAAATCTTACCAAATTGTTCACCAAAGTGGAGCTGTTGTTGACTCCTAAAGAGAAACTCGAATTTCAGGCTATTTATAACCTCAGGCACTTAAAACAAAAAAAACGGGCCTCAAAATTTTTAAGCTATTTTTAACACACCAAAAGACCACAAAAATCAGGCTATTTTCGACACCCCAAAACTACGTTCCAATTCGGCCTATTTTAACCCACAAAAATGACCTCCAAATGAAGGCTATTTTAACCCACCAAAATCAACCCAAGAATGAGGCTAATTTTAACTCTGTACAATGACCTCATTCAGGCTTGTTTCAACCCACCAAAATGACGTTCAAATTAACCCATTTTAATCCACCAATGACCATCAAGATCGAGCTATTCTTAATCCCCCCAAAAATGACCTCCAAGCTGGAGCTACCTCAAAAATTATCACCAAAATTGGGCCAAAAATGAAATTCGGCCTTTTTTAACTCAGCCAGATGACCTGCAAATTTACGCTATTTTTAAACCACCTTAATGACCAAAAAAATCGGGCTATTTTTAACCCCAAAAATTATCACCAAAACTGGGCCATTTTAAACTCCTCTAAATGACCTCAAAATTCAGGGGTTTTTTTGAACCACCAAAAGGACTTCAAAATTCGGGCTTTCTTAAACAACCAAAACATCCACAAAAATCAGGCTGTTTTCAACACCCCTAAATGAGGTTCCAATTCGGCCTGTCTTAACCCACAAAAATGACCCTCAAATTCAAGCTATTTTAACCCAACAAAAGAAACTAAAAAATGATGTTTAAATGCGGGTATTTTAACGCACCAGAATGAGGACAGAAAATGAGGTTAGTTTGAACCCCTCAAAATAACCACAAAAATTGGTCTATTTTCAACACTATAAAAATGACCTCCAGATTGGAGCCATTTTAACCCCTCAAAATGGCCTTCAAATTCTAACCCAATACAATGAGCACAAATTTCAGGCTATTTATAAGTCACAAAAATAATGCTTAAGTTAGTAGTAAAATAAGGTTAGTTTCATCCCCTCAAAATGACCACCAAAATGACCACAAATGACTACAAATATCAGACAATTGTATCCCCCCCCAAAAAAAACAAAAAAAAACAAATATAAGAACAAAGAGAAAAATTCGGGCTTTTTTAACTCCCTCAAAACACTTCAGAATGCAGGCCATTTATATTCCCCTGAAACGTCCACAATGATTAGATTATTATAATTCCCCCAAAATGAGAATCGGGCTATTTTCAACCCCCCAAAATGACGTTTCAATTCGACCTTTTTTAACCCACAAAAATCAGGTTAACTTCATCGCTCCCAAAATAACCTCCAAAATCGAACTGGTTTCCTCTAAAAGATCTCCAAAATTAGGCCCTTTCTTACCCCCTAAAATGGTCACTAAAATCGGGGTATTTTTAACCCCCCTAAATTACCTCCAAATTCAGGCTATTTTTAAAATCGGACTTTTTTAAACTCTCAAAAAATGACCTCCAGAATGTTACACGCCACAAAATGACGTTCTGATTCGGCCTAGTTTAACCCACTAAAATGAACATAAAATTCAACCTATGTTTAACCCACCGTAATGAGCACCAAGATCGGGCAATTTTAAACTCCGCTAAATGACCTCAAAATTGAGCCTTTTTTTTCACCCACCAAAAGGACTTCCAAATTCAAGCTATTTTAACCCACTTAAATAACCACAAAATCCAGCTATTTGCAACTCCCCAAAATGACCACAAAAGTCAAGTATTTTCAACGCTCCAAAATGACGTTCTTGTACAGCCTAATTTAACCAAAAAAAATGACCTTTAAATTCAAACTATTTTTAACCCACCAAAATCAACCCAAGAATCAGGGTGATTTTATCTCTCCACAATGACATCATTAAGGCTAGTTTTAACTCACCAAAATGGCGTTCACATCAACTTATTGTTACCCACCGATGACCATCAAAATCGGGCTATTTTGAATCCCCCCAAGAAATGACCTCCAAACTGGAGCTATTTTTATTCCATCAAGATAGCCTTCAGATTGTCGCTTTTGCTAACCCACGAGAATAAGCACAAAATTCAGGCTATATATAACTCACAAGAATGTTTAAATTCAGGTATTTTAAGGCACCAAAACGAGGACAAAAATGAGGTTAGTTTGAACCCCTCAAAGTGCCCACCAAAATTGGAATATTTTCAAGACCCCAAAATGACCACAAATCAAACTATTGTAACCCCCCCCCCCACCAAAAAAAAAAAAATGATCTCAAAATCCGGGCTTTTCTAACTCCCTCAAAACACTTCAAAATGCAGGCTTTTTATAACCTGCTAAAACGTTCACAATGGTAATATTATTATAAATCTATTTTTACCCCTAAAATTATTACCAAAACCGGGCCATTCTCAATACCCAAAGTTACGTACAATTTCGGGCTATTTTGAACCCCCAAAAAACTTTCCTCCAAAATAGTTATTTGCACTACCCAAATGGACTTCAAACGTTGAGGCTTTTATTAACTCGCAAAAATGAGCACAAAATTCGGGCTTTAGCCTCCCCCCCCCCCCCAAAAAAAAAAAAAAACCTTCAAATTAGGCTATTTTTAACCCACAAAAATGGCGGCCAAGTTCAAGCTATTTTTTGACCCAGCTGCCCCTAAATGACCACAAAAATCCAGCTATTTAAAACCCCCAAAATGACTACCAAAATCAAATACTTTCAACGCTTCACACTGACGTTGCAATTTGGTCTAATTTAACCCAGAAAAATGACGTTCGAGTTCAGGCTAGTTTTAACCCACCAAAATGACGTTCAAATTAACCCGTTTTTAATCCACCAATGACCATCAAAATCGGGCTATTTTGAATCTCCCCCAAAAATTACCTCCAAACTGCACCTAGTTTTAACCTCTAAAATTATCACCACAATTGGGGCTTGAATGATATTCAATTTCACGTTATTTTTTACGACCTTGATGACCAAAAAATTGGGCTATTTTTAACCCCTAAAATTATCACCAAAACTGGGCCATTTTCAATGCCCCAAAGTGACGTACAAGTTCATACTATTTTAATGCAGAAAAATGACTTCCCAATTTAAGCTATTTTTACGCCACCTTAATGATCACCAAAAATCGATTATTTTCAACGCCCCAAAATGACTTTTTAATTCAAGCTATTTTTAACCCACCAAAATCAACCCACCAAAATCAACCCAAAAATCAGGCTAATTTTAACTCACCAAAATTGCGTGCACATTAACCTTTATTTACCCCATAAATGACCATCAAAATCGGGCTTTTTTGGAATCTCAAAAAATGGGCTCCAAACTGAAGCTACTTTTAAACCCTTAAATTATCACTAAAATTGGGCCTTTTTCAACACCATAAAATGACGTTCATATTCGGGCTATTTTAACCCACCAAAATGATATTTAAATTTGGGTTATTTTAGCGCAGCAACATGAGGAAAATAAGGTTAGTTTGAACCCCTCAAAATGACCACAAAAATTGTACCATTTTCAACACCCCAAAATGAGTACAAAAATCAGGCTCTTTTAGCCCTCCAAAATCATGAGCTATTTTTAACCCACCAAAATGGCGGCCAAATTTTAATCCACCTAAATAATGGCCACACGGTCATTTTTTACCCACCTAAATGACCACCAAAATCAAGCTATTTGCAAACCCCAAAATGACGTTCTAATTTGGCGTAATTTAACCCACCAAAATGAGCACCAAGATCGAGCTATTTTAAACTCCCCTAAATAAGTGACCTCAAAATTCATGCTTTTGTAACCTACCTAAAGAACTTCCAAACCCGGGATATTTTAACCCACCTTAATGACCACAAAAAATCTGGCTATTTTTAGCATCCCAAAATTACGTTCTGGCTCTTGTTAGCCACCAAAATGAGCACATAATTCAAGATATTTATAACACACAAAAATGACGCTTAAATTCGGGCTATTTTAGCGCCGCAAAATAAGGAGTAAAATAAGGTTAGTTTCATCCTCTCAAAATGACAAACAAAACAAGACTATTTCGAACACCCAAAGTGACCACAAAAATCACCTTTAAAAATTAATCGAATTAGTCTTAACCTCCCTAAAAGATCTCCCAACTAAGGGCAATTTTAACCCCCTAAAATGACCATCAAAATCGGCTATTTTTAATCCCGGCCCCCTAAATGACCTCAAAATTCAGGCTATTTTTCTAATTCACCTAAAGGACGTCCAAATTCGGTCTATTCCTAACCTTCCTAAATTACCACAAAAAATCGGGCTATTTTCTTTACTCCAAAATGACGTCACATTCGGCCTTTTTTAACCCACCAAGAGGACCTTCTAATTCAGGCTATTTTTGACCACTTTAGGTGGCTTCAAATTCACGCTATTTTAACCTACCAAACTTACCGCCAAATCCTAACTATTTCTAACCCCCCAAAACATTGTCTTAAAATCTGAGTTATTTTTCACTCCTCAAAATGGCCTTCAAAGTCATTATTTTTACCCCCCCCCCCCCCCCCCCCCAAACAATGACCTCCACATTTGAGCTATTTTTTACCCCTCAAAAGGGCCTTTAAATTCATGCTTTTTTAATCCCCCAAATGACAACCAAAATCAGGCTATGTAATAGTTACGTAATGTTTATTTCACATTTTGCCATCCACGAAAGACAGTACTGTTGTTATAAATGTCTGGAAACCGGACTGGATCACATAACATATTAAGTAATGGTCCGCGTAAGAACTAGGCAAAAGAACAATAGGCTAGTGCAATAGCTCTAACTTTTGATTGGCTCATAGAACAATGCTAATATTTGACCGTGAGGTAGACAGGAGGGACCAGGGGAAAACTAAGGAGAAAAATGTTGTTTATGTCGGGTTTTTCATTGTTTTTTCGGCGATTTTTGGCCGTCCACCAATCAGATTCGTCGATTTAATTGATATTAACAATTAAGAGTTCACACTTTTGAATCGATTTTGCGTTTGACCTGCCTAGTTCTTACGCGGACCATTACTTAATGATAATCTAATAACATGCTCTTGCAAGGTGGCTGTTTCTTGTTGGATTGTTCATGCAAATCGCAAAGCGCATCTTGCCAAGTCTTACAGCGTTATCATGTGTATTTATTCCTTTCAATCCCATAAGTGATTAAAACGTAACTTCCTCCTCGCAGTATCATGACCCTGAAAAACAAATGAGAGTTAAGCAATTTAATTTCTAGAGGATTTTGATTTGATGAAATTTCAAATTCTCCAAACAAACTTAAAGAAGCTGATGAGAGCTGCTACCTGGGAGTGAAAGGATAACAAAAACGTATATTTTGTAAAACGTTTGGTTTGATGTGTTTTTTGAGTTCCCAAAAAAGATACGATTTAAGTTGTCAAATTAGCGGTTCTGTGTCCAATAGCACATCAAATAGCAAGTGTAAGTTGATGGCCCTCAAAACTTTCTTCATTCTGCTCAATCCTCAAGAAACGTTTTTTTTTCAATGATACAATATGAAGGTAATTGGTTGCATCATGGCATAGTGTATTTAAATATCAACTTAGAGTGTAGCCACTGACAGATATATCTTGCTATTCATTTTATGATAACTACAATTTGGAAACATCTACGAATGATAGAAGAAATTTCAGTTCACAATTAAAACCCGGTAACTTATAAATGTGCTATTCTTCTTCGGCGATGGCTTCCAAATGATGTTAGATAAGGGCAAGTGACAGTAGATAGTGGTAATATTACTTTGATCTTAAATTCACTTTATCGAGCTACAACGTTCCTTTCAGTCAAATTGAATGATAAAGAATCTTGTTTTTATCCTTTCGTAAGTTAGTTTAATGATTGGATTTAATAATCCATAAAATGTTAGTGTTTTGTAAAAGGAAAAACATGATTTATCATTTTTGATACCATTTGTCAACGTTCCAAAAGGGCAGTCGTGTATAGTTTATTTTTACTTTGAAGAAGAAGAAGAAACAAAAACGTTTACGTTTGCCATCGGCACTACAAAAGTCATAGCTAAATAGTATTACAAAGGTACACGAAATTCTAAGAATCACGAAGTGTAGTTTTTTTTTCTGACGCTACAAAATATTTCTAGGTATTTTTTAACGTCAGAAAAAAAAATCGCACTTCGTGGTTCTTAGAGTTTCCTGTTATTTTGTTAAATGTTATTACATTTTCAAGGGTAATTTATTTTATAGTTTGAGTTCTACTACTGTTCATTACTTAAACCCGCTTACTGGAAATGCAGAGCCGTATCTCTTGGAGCTCTGAGATGTTTTTGCCCAGAACGAGAAGATACTCGATTTCTTTTCTTTTTCCTTTATTTTGGCACAATTTTCTTGGCAATAGCTGGACAAAGGTACACGAAATTCTAAGAATCACAAAGTGTAGTTGTTTTTCTGACGCTGGAAAATATTTCTAGATATTAACGTCAGAAAAAAAAATTGCACCTCGTGGTTCTTAGAGTTTTCTGTTATTTTGTCCCTCTTATTAAAAAGAAAAAGGAAAAAAGAAGTCGACAGATGGGGCCGGAGCCCCGCTGGGTTCTGAACTCAAAGCTTTAAATTGAACGATGGCAGATAAGCGGCCGTCGTCAATTCAAGCTCCGCTCAGATCCAAGCGCCTAACCACTAGACCACTTGGCGTTCACATTAAAAACCCGGGCAAAATTAACTAGAAGTAGGTTCTGGTCCTATTGTTTGCAAGAACAATGCAGTAATGTATTCACAACAATTTGCATTCGGAGGGATGCGCACGTGCTTTCAGACTCCGATTCTTTGTTCCTTCAAGAATATTTAATTGCCCTTCGAAAACAAACGGATCAATATCAGATTCTGGGCAACTGTGCACCTACCCCTCCCCTAATCCAACAAGTTATAATGAGTTAAAAAGTTAGCGTTAATGTTGGTTTAGGAGAGGGGTAGGTGCACGGTTGCCCAGAAACTGATTCAAACAAACTAGCGCAATAAAGTATTAGGAAATAAGATAACAAAGTGAACTTGAAATATTTCCTTCATCGTACAACTAAATTGTAGGCTTAGTATTCTTTAAAGCGTTTTTATTTAGTTCCGTTATTCTGTAGACGTTAAATATTGAAGCATTGTAATTTTATGTTGTAAACAAGAGAAATCTGTAAGCTTTGTTTTGAGGAAAAAAATAAAGATGTCTCAGAGTCAGTTTTTGTTTGAATTTGTCAAGTTCAACACAATCTCCCTGTAAAGCACTGAGTAAAAGCGTAACTCAAGTACGATTATTAGTGAGTAAGTACCTAAAGAACAAGTGTACAACTAGTAATGAGTAACTATAGTGCTAGCGTACAAGTAGCAGTTACTGAGTAACTAAAGTGCAAGTGTAGAAGTAGTAGTGAGTGACTAACTAAAGTGCACAACTAGTAACTGAAAAACAAGTGTACATCTAATAGTGAGCGAGTGACTAACTCAAGTGCACTACTACTAGTAAGTGAGTGACTGAAGTGGAGTGTACAACTAGCAGGGAGTGAGTAACTCAAGTGCAAGTGTACTACTAGCGAGTGAATAACTAGTAACTGAAAGACAAGTGTACATCTAATAGTGAGTGACTCAAGTACAAGTATACAACTAGTAGTGAGCGAGAAACTCAAGTGCAAGTGTACAACTAGTAGAAAGTGAGTAACTAACCCAAGTGCAAGTGTACAACTAGTAGTGAGTAACTAGGATTCAAGTGTACAACTAACTCAAGTGCAAGTGTACTACTAGCGAGTGAATAACTAGTAACTGAAAGACAAGTGTACATCTAATAGTGAGCGAGAAACTCAAGTGCAAGTGTACAACTAGTAGAAAGTGAGTAACTAGGATTCAAGTGTACAACTAGTAGTGAGTGACTAACTCAAGTGCAAGTGTACTACTAGTGAGTGACTAACTCAAGTGCAAGTGTACAACTAGTAGTGGGTGACTAACTCAAGTGCAAGTGTACTACTAGCGAGTGAATAGCTAGTAACTGAAAGACAAGTGTACATCTAATAGTGAGTGACTCAAGTGCACAACTAGTAGTGAGTGACTAATTCAAGTGTACAACTAGCAGGGAGTGAGTAACCTAACTGCAAGTGTACAAGTAGTAATGAGTAACTCAAGTGGAAGTGTATAACTAGTAGTGAGTGACTAACTCAAGTGCACCACTAGTAGTGAGTGACTAACTAGAGAGCAAGTGTACAAGTAGTAGCGAGTAACTGAAGTGCAAGTGTACAACTAGTAGTGAGTGACTAACTAACTCAAGTGTACTACTAGTGAGTGAATAACTAGAATTCAAGCGTGCAAGTGTACAACTAGTAGTGAGTGAGTAACTCAAGTGCACAACTAGTAGTGAGTAACTAACTAGAGTGCAAGTGTACAACTAGTAATGAGTGAGTGACTAACAAGAGAGCTAGTGTACAAGTAGTGGTGAGTAACTCAAGTGCAAGTGTACAACAAGTAGTGAGTAACTAACTCAAGTGCAAGTGTACAACTAGTAGTGAGTGACTAATTCAAGTGCAAGTGTACTACTAGCGAGTGAATAACTAGTAACTGAAAGACAAGTGTACATCTGATAGTGAGTGACTCAAGTACAAGTATACAACTAGTAGTGAGCGAGAAACTTAAGTGCAAGTGTACAACTAGTAGAAAGTGAGTAACTAACCCAAGTGCAAGTGTACAACTAGTAGTGAGTGAATAACTAGTACCTGAAAAACAAGTGTACATCTAATAGTGACTCCACAAGTGCAAGTGCACAACTAGTAGTGAGTGACTAACTAGCGTGCAAGTGTACAACTAGTAATGAGTGAGTGAGTGACTAACTCAAGTGCACCACTAGTAGTGAGTGAGTGACTAACTAGAGAGCAAGTGTACAACTAGTAGTGAGTAACTAACTCAAGTGCAAGTGTACAACTAGTAGTGAGTGACTAATTGAAGTGCAAGTGTACTACTAGTGAGTGAATAACTAGTACCTCAAAAACAAGTGTGCATCTAATAGTGACTCCACAAGTGCAAGTGTACAACTAGTAGTGAGTGAGTCACTCAATTCAAGTGTACAACTTGTAGTAACTAACGATGGAAAAGAAATTAAAACTGGTTGAACTGTAGATGTTGTAACGGCATAAACGAGAGTGAAAAAAAGAGCTGGTAATAGGTGAGTAGAGGAAAAAATTCAATTGCATTAAACTAGTAGAAGAAACTGGATAAATCAAACGAGTTGATTAAGTAAGTTATACCACCGTAAGGTGAAAGGGAGGTGCTGACGTTTCAACCAAGGGCTAACGCTCGAAACGTCAGCACCTCCCATTTACCTTACGGTGGTATAACTTACTTAATCAACTCGTTTGATTTACCCAGCTTCTTGTGTTTCAATTTCCCACCGACGCAGCACCAGTTTCTTTAGAAATTATCCCCACAATACGCATTAAACTAGTAGTTGAGAACTAGTTAAATCTGAGTGAGAACTTCGAAGAGTTCTACTGGTACAGGACAAGAAGTTAACAAGTGTCGAACTTTAAATGAACAAGAGTTGTTTACTTAAACTTTATTTCTTACAGAACCGTATGATATCCTGATTTTAGTCAACAGTTGCGTTTCCTGCAATCTCACTTCAATACGAAACAAGACGCTTGGGTAGCGTTCACTCGGGCTTCGTAAGGAGCGTTTTACTTAAGAACTTACCACGTGTAAAATGTAAACGAAACTACTGCTTGTATTTTCACAAAACACAGCATTCTCTAAATTATGCTGTTTACGAAGAGCGAGCACATGAATTCGCCTTCTCATCCCCAGTTTCTGCGGTCCACGCAAGGAACGCCTGGGACCATGATCCCCCTTTTGGCGACCAAAACGCTACGGAAGCCCGAGTAATAAACAAAGATGACTTAATATAAAATACTGTTGTGGGAGTTTGAATCATTTTTTTAATGGAACGTACCGTTCACGGCCCGCAGGAAGACAGAATTTTTTTTCAGAAACTAAGAACTAGAAAAGAGTCAAACGTGTTTTTCTCTTGAATTCTAACCAAGCCCAAAGCACATGCATATGTTAATTGCTGTGAATAGGTAATTAACACATTATTTTATGAATACATTACTGCATTGTTCTCGCAAACAATAGGGCCAGAACCTACTTCTAGTTAATTTTGCCCGGGTTTCTAATGTGAACGCCAAGTGGTCTAGTGGTTAGGCGCTTGGATCTGAGCGGAGCTTGAATTGACGACTGCCGCTTCCCTGCCGTCGTTCAATTTAAAGCTTTGAGTTCAGAACCCGGCGGGGCTCCGGCCCCATCTGTCAAATTCTTTTTTTTCTTTTTCTTTTTAATAAGAGGGACAAAATAACAGGAAACTCTAAGAACCACGAAGTGCAATTTTTTTTCCTAACGTTAAATAATATCTAGAAATATTTTCCAGCGTCAGAAAAACAACTACACTTCGTGATTCTTAGAATTTCGTGTACCTTTGTCCAGCTATTGCCAAGAAAATTGTGCCAAAAAAAAAGGAAAAAGAAAAGAAATCGAGTATCTTCTCGTTCTGGGCAAAAACATCTCAGAGCTCCAAGAAATACGGCTCTGCATTTCCAGTAAGCGGTTTAAGTAATAAACAGTAGTAGAACTCAAACTATAATATAAATTACCCTTGAAAATGTCATAACATTTCGCAGTTTAACCAGCACAGTTCACATATGCTACAACGTACAGCAAAGCTAAGAGAATTCTTTCTAGATCATGTGAGATTGCGATGGAGCGATACAAATCTGTTAAATTACATTTGCTGGATTCTTGACTATCAAACGCATATACATTTTGGTACCGTCCACGTACTTTACATAGGTAAAATCCAGAAAAACCAAGCTCTAACCAAGTAGAAATCGCACGAGTTGAAGTGTGAGTGTTCAAATCAGATTGAATAAGTTGATACTGTTGTTGGAGCTAAGCAAAGGTTTCTCACATACCAGTTACAGGAAATCTAGAAAAAAAAATATGCTTAACACTTCAACCTTAAAGAGAGCGTTCCAAACATCAACATCTGGAAATATCGAAAAATTTTGAAAATCTTACATGGTAAGATAACGAAACCAATTACAGTTTTATACCATAACTAAGGTGTATTACAAGCTTAATTTGGAATCATGCCCGAGATAAAGAGATTAGACTCCCAATAAAAGGTCATTCGGTTCAAAACCTAACTGGGCTCAATTTAGTATTATTGTCATGAACTCTTTCACCCCGAAAGATTGAAGTAGCAATTCTCATTAGTAAATCTTATAATGTAAGTTTGGAGAATTTGATGTTAGATCAACTCAAAACCCCTAAGTTGACAAATCTGATTTACAGGGCCCCGCCCTGATGTACTTTTTTCTATGCCATGCATCTTGTCATTATGGGATTGCACTGATCTCAAGAGCCCTGTATGATGTACTTATTTCATTCTGCAATGCCCTGTATCTGATCTGTTATGCCATGCATCTTGTACACACAGGATTGCACTGATCTCAAGAGCCCTGTATGATGTACTTATTCATTCTGCAATGCCCTGTATCTAATCTGTTATGCCATGCATCTTGTACACACAGGATTGTACTGATCTCAAGAGCCCTGTATGATGTACTTATTCATTCTGCAATGCACTGTATCTGATCTGTTATGCCATGCATCTTGTACACACAGGATTGCACTGATCTCAAGAGCCCTGTATGATGTACTTATTCATTCTGCAATGCCCTGTATCTAATCTGTTATGCCATGCATCTTGTACACACAGGATTGTACTGATCTCAAGAGCCCTGTATGATGTACTTATTCATTCTGCAATGCCCTGTATCTAATCTGTTATGCCATGCATCTTGTACACACAGGATTGCACTGATCTCAGGAGCCCTGTCTGATGTACTTATTTCATTCTGCAATGCCCTGTATCTGATCTGTTATGCCATGCATCTTGTACACACAGGATTGCACTGATCTCAGGAGCCCTGTATGACGTACTTATTTCATTCTGCAATGCCCTGTATCTGATCTGTTATGCCATGCATCTTGTACACACAGGATTGCACTGATCTCAGGAGCCCTGTCTGATGTACTTATTTCATTCTGCAATGCCCTGTATCTGATCTGTTATGCCATGCATCTTGTACACACAGGATTGCACTGATCTCAAGAGCCCTGTATGATGTAATTATTCATTCTGCAATGCCCTGTATCTAATCTGTTATGCCATGCATCTTGTACACACAGGATTGTACTGATCTCAAGAGCCCTGCATGATGTACTTATTCATTCTGCAATGCCCTGTATCTGATCTGTTATGCCATGCATATTGTACACACAGGATTGCACTGATCTCAAGAGCCCTGTATGATGTACTTATTCATTCTGCAATGCCCTGTATCTAATCTGTTATGCCATGCATCTTGTACACACAGGATTGTACTGATCTCAAGAGCCCTGTATGATGTACTTATTCATTCTGCAATGCACTGTATCTGATCTGTTATGCCATGCATCTTGTACACACAGGATTGCACTGATCTCAAGAGCCCTGTATGATGTACTTATTCATTCTGCAATGCCCTGTATCTAATCTGTTATGCCATGCATCTCGTACACACAGGATTGTACTGATCTCAAGAGCCCTGTATGATGTACTTATTCATTCTGCAATGCCCTGTATCTAATCTGTTATGCCATGCATCTTGTACACACAGGATTGCACTGATCTCAGGAGCCCTGTCTGATGTACTTATTTCATTCTGCAATGCCCTGTATCTGATCTGTTATGCCATGCATCTTGTACACACAGGATTGCACTGATCTCAGGAGCCCTGTATGATGTACTTATTTCATTCTGCAATGCCCTGTATCTGATCTGTTATGCCATGCATCTTGTACACACAGGATTGCACTGATCTCAGGAGCCCTGTCTGATGTACTTATTTCATTCTGCAATGCCCTGTATCTGATCTGTTATGCCATGCATCTTGTACACACAGGATTGCACTGATCTCAAGAGCCCTGTATGATGTACTTATTCATTCTGCAATGCCCTGTATCTAATCTGTTATGCCATGCATCTTGTACACACAGGATTGTACTGATCTCAAGAGCCCTGTATGATGTACTTATTCATTCTGCAATGCACTGTATCTGATCTGTTATGCCATGCATCTTGTACACACAGGATTGCACTGATCTCAGGAGCCCTGTCTGACGTACTTATTTCATTCTGCAATGCCCTGTATCTGATCTGTTATGCCATGCATCTTGTACACACAGGATTGCACTGATCTCAAGAGCCCTGTCTGATGTACTTATTTCATTCTGCAATGCCCTGTATCTAATCTGTTATGCCATGCATCTTGTACACACAGGATTGCACTGATCTCAGGAGCCCTGTCTGATGTACTTATTTCATTCTGCAATGCCCTGTATCTAATCTGTTATGCCATGCATCTTGTACACACAGGATTGCACTGATCTCAAGAGCCCTGTCTGATGTACTTATTTCATTCTGCAATGCCCTGTATCTAATCTGTTATGCCATGCATCTTGTACACACAGGATTGCACTGATCTCAGGAGCCCTGTCTGATGTACTTATTTCATTCTGCAATGCCCTGTATCTGATCTGTTATGCCATGCATCTTGTACACACAGGATTGCACTGATCTCAAGAGCCCTGTATGATGTACTTATTTCATTCTGCAATGCCCTGTATCTAATCTGTTATGCCATGCATCTTGTACACACAGGATTGCACTGATCTCAGGAGCCCTGTATGATGTACTTATTCATTCTGCAATGCCCTGTATCTGATCTGTTATGCCATGCATCTTGTACACACAGGATTGTACTGATCTCAGGAGCCCTGTCTGATGTGCGTTTTCATTCTTCTGCGGCCAAGTATCTTCTCATTGCGGGGTTGCACTTATTTGAAAAAGCCCATGTCATGTACGTACATGTATTTCATTATGCTATGTCAAGCATTATTTTTACCAGTTAGGATTGCAGTGATCTCATGTGCCCCGTGTGATGTAGTTTCTCATTCTGCGATGCCAAGCATCTGGTCACTGCAGGATTGCACTGATCTCTCGTGCCCAGTCTGATGTACTTTTTCGTTCCTCCATGCCAAGCATCTTGTCATTGCAGGATTGCACTGATTTGAGGAGGCCCATCTGATGTACTTATTTCATTCATTCCAATCATCTTGCCACTCTAGGTTTGCACTTTTTTTCCTTGGTAATATAGGATCACAATGATCTCAGGAGCCCTATCTGATGTACTTTTTTCCTTGGTTATGCCATGCATTGTGTCACTGTGTGATTGCACTGATCTCAAGCGATTTGTCTGAGGTACTTTTGTATTCTTCTCTGCCATGCATCTCGTCACTGTTGGATTGCACTGATCTCGGGAATACCGTTTGTTGTACTGCTTTACTGTGCTTCAGAGTATGCCATGCATCTTATCACTTTTGAATTGCACTGATCCCAGGTGCCCAGTCTGATGCACGTTTCCATTCTTCTGTGCCACGCATCTTGTCACTGTATGTTTGCACCGATCTCAAGAGCTCCGTCTCATGCACCTTTTTATTCTGCTATGCTACATGTATTAAAAGCACTAATTTGAGGCCGCCCGTCAGATGTCCTTTCTCATTCTTCTATGCCAAGCTGCAAGACTGCAGTGATTTAATGATGTTCTTGTTAATGTACGATCCCAGTGATCTCAGCAGCCTCATCTAATGTAGTTTTTTTACTCTGTTTTGCCATGCATCTGGTCACTACAGGATTACACTGATCTCTGGTGCTCTGTCTGATGTATTTATTTTATTCTGTTATACAAAGCATCTAGCCACTGTATGATTGCACTGATCTCAGGATCCCTGTCTGATGTACTATTTTATTCTGAAATGCCATGCATCTTGTCACTGTAAGATTGCACTGATCTGAGGGGCTGTCTGCTGTACTATTTTATTCTGAAATGCCATGCATCTTGTCACTGTAAGATTGCACTGATCTGAGGGGCTGTCTGATGTACTATTTTATTCTGAAATGCCATGCATCTTGTCACTGTAAGATTGCACTGATCTGAGGAGCTGTCTGATGTACTATTTTATTCTGAAATGCCATGCATCTTGTCACTGTAACATTGCACTGATCTGAGGGGCTGTCTGATGTACTATTTTATTCTGAAATGCCATGCATCTTGTCACTGTAAGATTGCACTGATCTGAGGAGCTATCTGATGTACTATTTTATTCTGAAATGCCATGCATCTTGTCACTGTAAGATTGCACTGATCTGAGGAGCTGTCTGATGTACTATTTTATTCTGAAATGCCATGCATCTTGTCACTGTAAGATTGCACTGATCTGAGGGGCTGTCTGATGTACTATTTTATTCTGAAATGCCATGCATCTTGTCACTGTAAGATTGCACTGATCTGAGGAGCTGTCTGATGTACTATTTTATTCTGAAATGCCATGCATCTTGTCACTGTATGATTGCACTGACCTCAGAAGACCATCTAAATAAAACAATGTACTTTTCTATCTGTTATGCAAAGCATTATGTCACAATAGGGTTGCACTGATCTCAGGAGCCAGAGCTGCTGTTCTTTTGTTTTCGTCTATGCCATGCATCTGGCAATTATACAATTCTCTGCCTACGGTTTCATATGTCATGCACACGTACATGTTTTAACAAGCACATAGGAGCTCCTTGGTGTCACGTGTATAAAATAATAAAGGATTGTATTGTATTGTATTGTGATCTCAGGTGCCTTGTCTGTTGTACTGTTTTACTCTGCTACGCCATGCATCTCATTACCACAGGATTGCACTGATCTAGGGAATATTTATTGTCTATTGTAATGCTTTACTTTGCTATACCATGCATCTTATCACTGTTGGATTGCACTGATCTCAGGAGCCCTGTCTTGTTTAGTCTCCCCATGCAAATTACTATCTTAATGATTGTTTCAGTTAACTATGGTGTCTTCTCTGAAGGTTAACGCAACTCTACCAACTGTACATTCCATCCGACTGTACATAAATTTCATCTTTTATTCAATTAGAGTACTAATATGTTGTTCAAACAAGTTCCCTCTCATTACTACACAATTCCAAAAATGCTCTTAAATCGGCTTAGAAAAAAAGATTACATAACAGTAAACTAGATGCCAGCTGGAGTCACATACAGTGAGTACATGTACCCCTGGAATTTATAAGACACCTACAGTGTAGGTGGTACTTTCTTATTCAAACGCAATTACATGTATGATCTCAAGTATCTCTCTAGCATATGCCAATATAAATTAATATTATGCTACTTAATCTGGCAACCAATGAATCAACATACATGTATATACCATATACCCTTCAAACTAAAAAATAAATTCAAACAGCAGGACTAACAGACCACTACCCAACAATTTACAGGGTGTAATGCAGGACATTGAATCTCTGAGGATAACTTCATAGTCTTTTACAACAAACAATAACCTCAAGTTGAATCTTGAATCTGTCAGTTATGTCTCCAGTTGTTACCAGTTGTTGATACATGTATAATATTACGCAGTCAATGCAGGGATAGACTGTGATGCTCTCTTCTTGCCCATCCCAACCTTACAAAACTACTTAAACAAAATCCTCATACAATACAAAATATGTTCATATTTAAACATTTGCCAAGATTAGGCCATTTGATTTCCTTCAATTAGTGTGTCAGGTGAGTGCTTTAGAGTGGAAAAAAAAACATTTATGCTTTTGCTTGTAACCAGCATGTAAGAAACCTTTGCAGATTCTACCTAAGTAGTAATCTAAATATACATACAAGTACTTCCGGGTGACTGGACCCTCCAAAACCCTTTAATCATAGCTTTAAAAATAGAACCTTTCAATCTCAAGCTAAATACAATCACTTTTTTAATGATTCAAATTTTTGTTCTGGTATAAGAAAAAGACAGATTTCAAAATGTTAAATGTTCTGTTTTTTTTTTCAAAAATAAACAGTTTTTAAAGCAAATGTTGTTGTCACTTAGGTTTGTAAAAAGAAATGTTTAAAAGTGGAGCAAACAATTGTTGAAGTCCATTTCTTAATATTGCTATATTAATATTATGGATCTGAGTAAATAAGCCTGTCACTCACAGGTTGATGACTTGTCTTGCTTGACTTGTATTGTGAAGAATAAGCTCTTTGATTAATCTGATCCAGCAACACTCAAAGTGTTAAATCCATACAATTTGACAGCAAAACACAGCTCCCATACCTGTATCCCTGGAAAACAAATATTTACTGTCAGTACGGTGTGTATGTTACCACAAATGACAGCTCTCCAAAATTTGAATATTTTGGGTGTGAATATTGCACAGCTACTTGTAGCAGTGCAATATTGACACCATTAAAGTACCAACAATGATCAGAATCCAGTTATGATACAAGTGTCATGTACAACATGCATGTGTAGTAATGAGGTACATTCGGGGCCAGGCAGAAAATACAGTGAAGCAATTCTTTCAATAGTTTTGAAAGTAAGAAATTGACCTAGACATGCAGGCAGTTCCTCTGGCCAGTTCATTAGGCTACAATTTAATACCACAAAGCACTGCCTGAGGTAGATCATTGACAACCATTAACTTTCATTATAGCTTCACGATCAGACTTTTGGGTATTAGGACAAGTGTTAGAGCATCAGGATAAAAGATTAGAGTGTTAGCAAAAAAAAATGTTAAAGCATTAGCACAACATGTTACAGCTTTAGAACAAAACAGAGCATTAGCACAGAACGTTAGAGCATTAGCACAAATTGTTAGAGCGTTAGGACAAAATGTTAAAACAATCTTGAATGCCGTTAAGTATGCATTAACTACCCATTAGTTTTTTGCTGTCAAATGGAAGGTCACATATTACAGTACATGTATGCTCCGAATTGAGACAATGAACTAGTGAAATTTTATTGGTCACTATTACAAATTATTGTTAAAAATAATTTGGATGAGATTGAAAGCATCATTGTGTCCTTTGAACCCAATCATTTTTAACAAAGTGGTGCTGATGACACAACTGCTGTTTTACATGACATTGTATCAGACTTGCATTCAACAAGAGGTTTGTTTACATCACTTGAACATTTTGAGAAAGCTTCTGGGCTAAGACTAAATGTCACGAAAATGGCAGCAATGTGGATTATATAATTTGGGTCCCTTCAGAACTGTGAAAATAAACCACCTGGGGTTATGTGGAAAACATGCATCAAATTTGCCTAACATACAGCTTCTGGTTGACAAAAACTTTGAACAAAGGTTAAAAAAAAATTAAATTAATTTTAATAAATTTGTGGAAGTCAAGATGTTTGTTAATTCATGGAAAGATAAACATTATAAAGGTAAATCGTCTTTGGACACTGATATACCCTACTGCACTCCTTCTAAAAAAATCAGTTTTTATGGAATGAAAAAGAGCCCAAAAGGTGACTTTATAGATTTTACTCTAGCTAATGCCAGATGATTTTCCTTGTCACAGGGAGACCATGTGGGGCTTAAAAGGTTCAAAACTCTCTCCTTATCCCCTTAAGCCCTAAGAGTTACTTTATAGATTTTACTCTGGCTAACGCCAGACAATTTTACTTGTCACAGGGAGACCCCTCAGGGCTTAAAGGGTTAAAATGATAGACCACGAAACCATGATAAGAGCTTTGAGGCTAAGCTGGTTAAAATGAATAACCAACGAAAAAACAGGTATTCACCAGGGTTTCTGGAAGTTTCTGGAAATTTCCTAGTATGGACTGGTCTTAGGAATTCTGTTCCTTTGAAACTGCATGTCAACATACAGAATTGTAAGGTAATCTTTGATCCAGAAAATTTTAAATCCCTTGACTATTATTGCTAACAAAAATTGGAAAAGCCAAGTAAAATGGGCTAAGCTGAAAGAAAAAGTTAATAATTTATACCACGTTTGGGTGTTTCCTTCGAAAGCTTTATGGAAATTATGAGGTTAATATCAAAATTTTAAATAAGCTGAAGAGACTGTTGCAGATGTCTCTCCCTCATTTATTGTGACACTACAATGGGGCTCTTAAGCACTTTGAGTCACAGAAGTGACCAGCATCCAATTTCTCATTGCAGTATTCACTGTTCATCAACCATTCAGGTTACATGAGGATAACAAAAATGTTCACGAAAAAAGAGTTGTATTGATATTGAAACAAATTCTCCTCCCCTTATACCTGTACTGGTATTGCCCTGGGAGAATTTGGTGTTTGATCAATTCATTTTGATCAATTCTCATTATACTAGACAATGAATCAATATGGACAAGTTGGTCACTTTTGAGAGTGAAAGTCAGTTAAACAAGAGTGAAGCAACTGACTGTAAAAACTATTCTAAATATAACAAGATTGAAGAAATAGCCCCATGTGCGCTCTCTTTGCCTTTTTTTTTTTCACATGCAAGTAAAGAACTTCCATCGACAAAATTCACTGATGGAGATGGCATGAAGATGTTTCATCATTACACGTACAGACAAGGGAAGCACGAGCTCTCAAGAGAAACAAAAAAGTGAGAACATGTGCACTTCCTCATGCCATGAATTACCTAAATTAGGCCATCACAGTCTCAAATGGGTTGAATTTTTTTGTTGATTCACTTTTTCTGCCAGAATTTCCTCTACTAAAACTGTAATAAGTCTATGTTTCTTTCTTAGTACTCTTTCTTACCTACTCAGCGTCATCATCATCTTTATTATTATCTTGTACATGGGGATGATGATGGGCATGACTGCTGACAACAAACACAAGCCAGCATTTCTTCCGGAATAAAGATATATGTAAGTTTAAGACAACCGTTGGTAAGATTTCTTGCCGTAAGATTTCCTCACAGGTCCCTACTTCATTATGCATGCTGTAGCCGTACGGTTTCGTTCTCAGAAATGTTTGCACGCGCACTTCCCAAGACATTATTCAACTACAGCATGCATAATGAAGTAGGGACCTGTGAGGAAATCTTACCGAATTAATTTTGGTACTAGACCAACTTGAAGAGTTATAAAAATGAAAAAACAGAAATCTTGCTGATACGAAGACAACGACTGCTTAGAGAGCAAAATCTTACAAGATAAGTTACTTTCTGAACCTACATGTACAAGTACATGACGTGACAGCTCTTTCGGCCGCCATTAAAACATCGCGTCAAGAGTTTAGAAAATTCAAGAGTATTCAATGATAAAACGATCACTTTCGAGCTGAAAACTGGTTAACGTATAAGTGACTAGCTGCTCTAATACCTCATAGGAATAAAAACTCAGACGAATCGACCAAATACGTGTTGTTTGCAAAGTTTACGAGAAAGAAGACTCAATGCACGATTTCCTGTAACGAGACGTTATGATACAGTTTGCACATCGAAAAGCCTCGAAGGGAAATAATATTGAGTCAGCAACAGTAAGTATGTATTTGATACCTTAGTCTCGACAATATGAATTTTCGAAAGGACAACTTTTTGCAAGGAGAAAAAGCTTTTACTTTCCAAACTAATTTCAACTTACCGTCACTTTGTCTTCGCCATTTGATCTGTTATCGTGACCAGGGTTTTCCCGCGTTTTGGGCGACCAGTAGAAACGAGGCAAATGACGACGGATATCAGGTCACGCAATCGCATGCTGTAGTTTGTCGTTCGGCTTGACAAACGACACTCTCCAAACGGAATGCTTCCTAACTTTAATTTCCAATTGATATTAGTATCAGTTTTAGTAATAGTATTTGGTATTTGTTTTTGACGTAGTTACGCATATGAAGAGTAAGATTTATTTTGAAGCTGTCTCGGTTGTCTCGAACCCCCGGTATCTCGAACTAGTTTTCGTTTCCCTTCAGAGTTCGAGACAGCGAGGTTCGACTGTAGTTACTACAATCCTGACCAAAAAGAATCTGACAATTTTCTAGATTTATATGAAACTCCTCACCTTTGACTCATTCCTCTCCCCCAGGCGCCCCTCCCCCAGGCACCCACCCTCCCTCAGGCACCCTCTCCCCAAGGCAATGTTGTTGCGCTGTTGTGTTTATGTACAGTACGAAGCCTGATTCCAGTTGCTATCGACATTGCTGTGGGGAAATGGGGCTTCTGAATATGGCAATGAGAGCCTTAATAATGCTATGGAGACTGGTTATAGAATAAAAACGTACACTCGCAATGCCACGTTGTGTTTTGTCCCGTAAACGGTTTGGCCAGGAATGTAGCTACCTATCACAAAATAAACACGTGATGGTTTTTGTTATACTACACTTTTGAACTTTTTTTCTCAGGCTTAATACTGTATTCAATTCTGTCATCCGTGAATGAAATTAAATAAATTACTTAATCATATGCGCAGTCCCATAGAAAACTATAGTAAAAGCTGACGTGTGCAGGGTCGGACGGGTTGACGTGAGCCGGTACGCAAAAAAGCGTCCGACCCTGATGCACTTGTTCGGCTTTGCTGCGAAGTAAAAAAAGAAAAGAAAACAAAACAAAACACTGAAACAGTGAAATAAGAAAATGAGTCACGTTGTTCGATGAATTGCGAAATTCGTGTTCTGACTCGAAGATATATATGGAAAGTTCTTATTGTAGGATCTTTTTTTGTGATTTTTCCCTCGCGCGCAAAGCTATCGCTTCCTATTTGGATTAAAAGCAAATTTTCGAAATTTTCAAAGCTTAGTCAGTGGTCATATGATAAAATGCTTATTGACTCAGTTGGGTAGGCCCGGGCGGGAAAATACTTGGCTCTCGTCCATGACGTACGTCATGACCTCGAGCTAAACATTTTCCCGTCCGGTCCTCCCACTGACACAATATATAAGCACAAAATCCGTCCGTCCATCCATCCATCATTCATTCTTTCATTTTATTTGATTGGACGGTAACATCATGATGCTATCTTTGAAGAGGTTACTAGAAATAATGCTCCTATGAGATACGCTTTAAAATTTTCAACAACAACAACATCTCTCTGGGAAAATTATTAATCTCACATCGCAGCGTACAACACGATAGAAAAGCGCAGTTGTTCACGGTTAAATCAAATTCATTTCGCTACATTTTATTGCCGAATACCTGGTTTAGTTTTACAAGGATAAAATACTTATTTTAAAAGGTTTTCTACTGATCAATGTGACTTAGGATTTCTATTTTGGTTCTGATAATAACTATTTCCTTATTATGAAGTGAATTCAAATGTTTTGTTAAATTGTAACACGTGGCCAACTCAACACGTGTATTCTATTATGGTTCGTGTCTTCGCTTAGAAAGCATCATGGCGTTTGGATTTCTTTCCCGTTTTCTTTCATCCCACTTTGAACAGTTTTTAAGTCTTTCTCCACGTGTTTCATTCGTAATCGTAAGCTTTCAACTTGGACTTTGAAGTCACTCCTCACAAAGTTTATCCTTGATTCCAAAGATTGCAGTCTTTCTTGCAACCGGCTGCAGCTGGTCACACTCAAGTCTTTTGTGTTGCTTGCTGGCTCTTTCTTCTTAATATCGGCGTCATTGGGTTCGACTTTGGCGGCGTTCTCAACATCAGTCGCATCCTTTTCCTTCACCATCGTATCTTCCTAACTATTCCCTAAACAGTGTGTTCAAAACTTATGGAATGCGAGGCTATGTAAATGAGTTCCGTTTGCGGGTTACCACGAATAACCGCAGCAAAGGAATTAATTGTAGCTGCGTGAAGCGGATTTAAAAAAAAAACAAAAACAAAACAAAACAAAGTTGAGGAAGTCACGTGAAAGCAACAACTGCTTTAGAGCGGTTAAGTTTGTTTATTGTTGGTATTTTTTACACCGAGCTTTTATTACAACTTGTGCCGGAAATTAAGTTCGATTATTGAATTAAAACCTTTTGATATCGTGGATTGGGATAAAAGATCAGGCTCGTCAGTTCAAATCACATGGAAAACAGTAGGGGAAAATTACCGATTCTGGCACAAAATAAAAAAATGTAAAATAAAAAATCAATTTTATTTTTATCTTCAAGATTCTGGCCCAAAATAAAAAAATAATTATGGTTTAAAGAAATGAAGATGCGCTATTAAATTAATTATGGAACAAAAACTAAAAAAATTATATTTGCCTCAATTGAAAAAAATTGCGGCGGGGTTAAAAATTAAAAGATTATATGGAATGAATAAAGCAGAATTGATTGAAGAGATAGGGAAATTTTCAGAAGAAGAGATTAATGAGATAAAACAAAAAGTTATCATTAATAATAATTATGTTTGCGTTCATGGAATTTGTAAATATTTTTGTAAAGAATGCGGCGGGCAGCAAATATGCATGCATAATAAAAATAAGCACCAGTGTAAAGAATGCGGCGGGTCGCAAATATGCATACACACTAAATATAAGTATCAGTGTAAAGAATGTGGCGGGTCGAGGATATGCGAACATGGAAAACAAAAAAGTTTTTGTGGAGAATGCGGCGGCTCACAAATATGTGAACATGGCAAACAAAAATTTTCTTGCAAGGAATGTCGAAAAAAATAAAAAATTAATTATGATTTAAAGATTTTAAATAAAAAATAAAAGATGGAAGGTTTGACAAGCCAAGAATATATTGAAAATGGAATTATTACTATTACCTATTCAAATGAAAAAGATCTGGAAATAGGCGATTTCATTGATTCAATGAACAAGGATTTGTTAAAAGTAATATCAAAAAATTATGGGTTTTTAGATAAAGATAGTTGGCCCGATATTGAAATTATATACTCTGGAAAGAATGATGGGGAAATTTTCGAATATTATTGCGGTGAAGATGGCGAAATAGATTTTGATGAGGGTTTTATATTACCTGTTGACGAAATTTCTGAGATATTAATGGAAAATGCGAATGAAATTTATTATAATAATTATCAAAAACAAAAATATCTTATGCGAGTTTATCATCTCGAAAATGGATATGAAGAAGATGAATATGTAGAATCAGACGAAGAAGATGAAGATGAATATTATTCAAATAACACGAATGATTTTATTATTAATTCAATTAAAATCACATTATACAAAGATGTGCATAAGGTATTACACAAAAAGAAATTTTATAATGATTTGCATAATGATTTAGTAACCACGGCATGGAATCCAATTAGAGTTTTAGATTGGTGCATTGATTTTCAAGAGTTGGGAGATTTGAAAAAGAGATGGGGCGTAGATTAGTTAAAAAATAATTATGTTATATAACCCAACAAATGGTTACATAACAAAAATTATCTAAATCTTAAACTAAAAGTTATGGGGGAACCCCTTAAATTAAGTTTTTTCCATTCATCATCTAAGATAGTTAAATCAAAGTAGTTTATGGGGCTCTCGTATTTTTGAACCGGAATTGTCGGATAATCCTTTGAGGGTATGTTTGCTAACAATTGGGATGGCTGTATTTTTGTAAAATCTCCATTTTCGCCTTTGTTCACGTATGACATTCTATTATCAACTATACTGCATAAAAGTCTCAAAGGTTCTTTTATAGTTATATCTATTTGACTTATTTTAAATAAAACCTCTGGCACACCTAAAGAATTTTGCAAACCACGAGTAAATTTAATGTTAATTGATTTATTGTTGATTATGTAAGCAAAATTATCTCCAATAATAATTGTTATATCTTTAGTTTTTTCGCCGAGCTCAATTAATATTTTTATATCATTTATGGAGTATATTCCAGGATTAAATATTACTAAAGGCCCGCCCTTTTCATCAGTTATTTTTTCTTGGTTCCTTAAAGTTATTAGTCTTTTGGTTTGTATATTACAATCCAGGAGCTGCATCTCCCGAAGATTTTTAAGCGGCGGATCTAAATAAATTCTGGTTTCTGAATCAAACATCGTAATGCTGAACATATTTTTGATTAAATTATATTAGTTTTTAGACCAGGAAAATGGAAACTAATATAATTAAAAGGAGAATTTTTCTTGAACCAAAATATCTGGATAAAAATATTATGTGCCATCTTTTGAGAACAATTGAAAAGAAAACGATTGGGGAAATTGATAAAGAGTATGGTTATATTATTTCAGCGAATCAAATAGTAAAAATTTTACATAATGAAGATACTACTTTTGTTTTAGAAATTGAGGTGAAAACATATAAACCCAAAATTAACCAAAAAATTCATGGATTGGTTTGTGGGATTTTTAGAGAAGGAATTTTTGTTAATGTTTTTGAAAAAGTGAAAATTTTAATTCCGAATATTTATATAAAAGATTATGCTTTTGATGAAAATAATAATACATATGAAAATAATAATAACAGAATTGGAATGGGAGATAAAAGCAGTTAGATTGGATGAGGGCGAATTCAAATGTATTGGGTTTTTAGCTTAAATATTATGTTTTGATTATTCTCTTAAATTTTAAAGTAATCAAAACATTAACGAAATAGAAACCAGGATAATAATCCTCCGACAATCATTAAAACAATAAGATTATTTTGGTGAAAAGATGTTTCTATTTTACTAACTTCTTCTTCCTCATTGCCCGATTTATCATTTTCACTTAATTTAGGTTTTATTGGTTGCGGATTGGTATTTAATAAAACCTTTGTTGTTCCTAAACTATTAGGTATTCCAACAGATTTTGTTTCGACATTTATTGAATTATTTTTCCCAAAATTCATATCTTCTGTTGCTATTTTCAGATTATTATTGTACCCGACCACACTTTCTGTATTTATAATTAAATTACTTGGAATCAACCAAACTCCTGGAGCTACAGCTAAATCAAGTCTTAATTTAGTTTCCTGTACAGATTTTTGGTAATTTTGAACGGATTTAGAAATGTCATTTTCCAAAACACTACTATCAAATAAGTCTTTGAATTCATTTTGCGTTTCGATTGCTCCACCGCCATTACCCACAATAGAATTTCTAGTATTGACTTGTGCCCCTAATATACAATAGACAAAAGCCTCAATTGATCTATTTATTCTACCCAATCCTGCTTTAGTTAATCCATGACCGGATTCTGGAATAAACCACGCATATTGAAAATCTACAAAATGATCATTTCGAAGCATAGATATTAAATTTCCATCTATTGCCTTTCCACCATAATCTGAAAATTTAGCTGAACTGCTTGGCCAAATATTTGCATCAGGATCGTAGTTCCGGACAATTCTGACATTTTGTTTTCCTCCGCCTATTGCTTGTGCACTAGTTTTCCCGGGGGGTATGTATCCTTTCCCATAATCTATGAATACATCTCCGACTCCATGATTTGCGCCGCCCTTAAATCTAAAATCAGCTAGGGGTTTATTCCACCCCTTAAAATCTTGATTATTACTTAACCCAAATTCTGCGCACAATCTATTATAAGCATTTTTGTTGTATGGATTATTTTTTGAAGAAAAAGTTTCTTCGTCTGGTAATACCACTTTTAATTCCTCTAATATTCTTCTTATTGTAAAGTAAATGTGAAATACAAAAAAACTTCTAATAACTTTAGGGTAACTAAAAATATCACTTAAACTTACTCCGCAACCGGATGTCGCGCACCAAACCGCCATGTTTAACTGCTGGGGCCAGTGTTTGATATTTGGTTTACTCAACCAAGATCTAGCTTCTTTTCCGCTATTAAGTTCTACAGTCTGATTTTTAAAAACATTTTTCATTGCCGCAGTGAAATGATCTTTTTCTGAAACATATATATCCAAATTAGTTAACATCATTGTCATATTATTAGCAAACTGATTAAATTTAACTCCGGGTATTGGATATGTTTGTTTTGTAAATTTTAAACTTTGGGGAAATGAACTTACCTTTACTTTATTTTCCGCCCCCAAATCTTTCCATAATAATGTTTTCAAATCATTAGAAAGATTTTCAGTCCAGGTTTTTCCAGAAGGATCTTCATCGGACATAATTGTTGTTCCATTAACTTTCCATTTAATATATCCGCCAAATGAGTCATTCACAAATGTAAATTTTTCAAGGTTTGCCCTAGGGTATCGAGTTTTGAAATCAACCAATAACATCTTATTCTTTGTGTTTCAATTAATCTGAGCTTTAGATTAAGAATAAGATGTAAATTTAATTAACCTCTTTTCTAATACCTGCAAAAAAATTCCATCCTACTTCGGTTTTTTCGTATGAAATTTTCAACGTTCTCGATTGTTCAGATCTTTTAATATATCCGCAATAACCGCGGTCCTTATCTGTTTTATGTTCATGTTTTTTTCCGTATGATTTTTTTGGCGTATTTCTAGTTTTAGTTTTTCAAACTTTTCTGACTCTGATAAAATTAGAGAAAATTCTTGGTCAGATATAGTTTTATCTTTCAATGCTTTTGAAACTAAATCGTTAATAGTGTTTACTTTTGCCTTTGCCAGAGAAACCGTTTGTTCATGTTTACTAACATTATGAGAAAGTCTTTTTGATATGGCGGCACAACCAACCGATACCCCGCCTAATACGCCGCCCACAACACCTAACGGTACGCCAATAATAGCTCCAAAACCAGTAAGAGATGTACTCAAACCACTTGCAGAAAGGATAACTGAAAACACGCCACTTCCAACACTGATTTTTGCAAATATTCCTCTTGCCCTATTGTATTTCTTTCTTACTTCCTCGTAATGAACAATTTCCTTATTAAGATTATTTAATACTTCACATGACTTTAAAATCCTGAAATTTTTTGGTTCGTCAGCTAATTGAGGATAAATTCCGTTGTATTGATCCATATTGTTTTTTACTGATCAGTGTGATATCTTTAGACCACAAAGAGGTCGCGAAGCAGATCTACTTTCTTTTCTTTTTTATACTTTCCACAAAATATAGAACTACAGCCATTATCAAAAGCCAAGCATTCTCGCCTAAAAATCCAATAACCTGTCCGGCGGTTTTGAATAGAAAGCTAACTATTGCGCCAACCATCCCCGGTAATATTTCACCTAGTTTTTTTCCAAGAGTTTTCAAACCATTTCCAACTCCCCTTCCCAAAGCAGATAAACCTTTTGAAAGATTAGAAACTATTACCCCAATGATGGCGCCTACCGCACTTAGAACAGCAAAAACTGTAAAACCATACTTTTTGAAGATATACTTTAGTTTCTCCCTTAAAGGTAAATTTTTAATTATTTCATCTTTTCGGCCCTCAATATCTGATAATTGTTCTTCACTCGAAATTGTTTTATTACTAAGTCGTTCTTTTAATTTATCAACCTCAGATTTTAATCGATCATTGCTTTGTTTTAATTTTGATTCATTTGATTTACCCTTCTTATATTTATCTATTTCTTCTTTGTATAATTTTACTTCGTCCAAAAGTTTTTCCGCTTGTATTTTTAATTCCACATTCTGTTTTACGGTTTGATCGAAAAGACTTTTAGTCTCTGCTTTTTGTACCTGTTGTCTCTCAATGAATTCCCTAAGTTCTTTTTCTCTTTCCGAATATCTTTCAATCTCCAGAGGATATACTTCTGCCGCTGCTTTCAATCCTTGCAAAGCATTATCTAATTCATTATTTACTTCAATAGATTTCCTCAATTCTAACTGAGTATTATTATATTTTTCCAACATTGTTTCATAATCAGCGCCTAGAGCTTTTCTAAATGTTTTTGGTAAATTTTCTATATTAAGAACCCCATTTTCATCGACTAATGTATGCCAAACATTATTTCTAGCGGCACTTAATTGCCCTTCTATACTTCTATTTTCTCCGAAACGCACATTAAATGGGCTTTCATTTGGCTCGTAATCTGGGTAATATCGTTTGAGTTCTTGCCTAGCTTCTCTCATTCTATCATATCCCTCATCCCTTTCTCCCAGGTTCATTCTTTCTGGCGGGTTTTCCCATTGAGCCCTGCCTCTTGATTGGTTATAATCATCATAACCAGGATAATCTTGTTCCAGGGATGTAGATGTGTTTGTGGGTTGGAAAGTTGTATCATCCCAATCATAATTATCATCATCATTATCTCTTGAAAAATCTTCCATTGGTATTTCTTCTGACATGATTTTTTACTAATCAGCAATAAATCTTTAGACCCCCTAGAACCGACGAAAAATTGATTAAAAAGATAAGGGGGATTATAAAATATAGAAATTAAAATGGTAAGAATAGTAAGAAAAATACGTAAATGCAATATAGGTTTTACCTTGGAATATTTTAATGATAAAAAAATAGCAAATATGGATTTTTTGAGATTAATAAAAAAAGATTGTTTATATAATTTATCAAAAGCCCTTTCTATTAAATATGAAGATCAACCAAATGAATTGGTTGATTTTCAAATTAATTACACACAAGATAATGGACCTAAGCATTATTATGGTTTTTCTTTTTCACCAAAATGTGATATGACAGGAATATTTCCGTCCGATGAAAATTCAAATGATTTTTTAAATGATCGTCCAGAGGTAACAAAATTTAGAAATGCCTTGATTAATAAAAAAGTTCTAATTGACACATTTTGGGTATGTGTATATACAAATCCATATAAAGTTTTACTTAAAAACAAATTCTACAAAAGTCTGCATGATGAAATAGTTGCTGCAGTATGGCGGCCAAGCAGATATTTAGATTTTCAAGAATTGAGAGATTTGGAAGAAAGATGGAAATAATTATGTTATATAACCCAATTAATGGTTACATAACATTATAATATTTTACTTACTGCGTAGCCTAAACCTAACATTCCAGCTCCGACATATACCATTTCCCCAGTCTTTTGTTCATTACTTGGTTTGTAATAATCAGAGAATTTTGGTTCAGTCATTTGGCCGTACAATTCAAAAGCCTGATTTGTAGTAGAAATATTTTTTGATGCCTGATATTTTTCATCTTTTTTCTTCATTTTCCAATCAAGCATTTTTTGTCTTTTTTCCTGATATGCTTCGTAATCTCTTTGATATTTTTCCATTGCTTTGTCGTGTCGTATTTTTTCAGTATCAACGCTTTTTCCAGAAATATATTTTGCAAGAATATTTCCTCCGGTAAATGCTGTTGCATTCAATATTGCGCCTAACCCCATCATAAATATTGTTGCCATAATTTATTTTGGTAAAATCTTTTGTTCCTCTAAATATGATTTAAGATACATGCTCCCGGATAATACCATAACCCATTTTGCGTAATTTGTAATACTTGAGGATGGGTCACTCAAAAATGATTCTTTCATTACCTTTTTTGCCACATACCCTACCCCAGCCCCCAATCCGATAAGTACCGCAGAATCAGTTACAGTTTTCACAAGTTTGTTTTCGGTTGACATGATTTTTTACTACATCATTATGAAACTTTTAAATAACTTTATAATTATTCCATTCCTAAAGATTTTGTGGACAATGGAATTTTTGACGGTTGGGGTATTTGTGGTACTTGTGATAAATCAGCTATCCTACTGGAATATTCATCTCTTGCTTTTTCCTTATATCTCATAAAAAGATCAAATGCTGTAAACCCCAATCCAATAACGGATAAAACAGTAGTAAAAGATAATTCTGGCAGCCATGATTTGACTTCTCGGTGATTTGATTCATCATTTTGCTCTGTTGCCTGCAGGGTCTCTTCTCGTTTCATCTCCCTAGCTAATGCTTCTTTTGCTTTTTTATTATATTCAGCTAATTTCTTACCAGCTGCGACTTTTTTAGGATCTTTCTCCCTCTTTTTAGTATCTTTATTTTCAGGTGTTGGATCAGCAGTAATTTGCTCAACTCCTACTTCAGATTGTTCAGACATTGTTATTTAGATGCTATAAATAAGTTTTTAGATCTGTTTAATATACTGTATCAACACCTTCAGCAGATTGCTTAGTTTCTTGATCCAGCTCTGCTTGGGAGGCGCTTACGCGCCGATCAGTTACGCCACCACTAACTGGTTCTTCTCTTGAAAATTGTTGATTTTTGTTGAATTTGATGTGTTTAGCTACTTGAAATAGTCCGCTAGCAAGTGCTGCCAGTCTTCCTGCTTTCAATGCCAAGAGTCCAACAATGTTTGTTAATTCGCGATTTACCAAATCATCATTCTTCAAATCATTGCAAAGAGATTCTATATCATCAACTGGAACTAAATAAGAAATAAGTTTGGAAACTAATTGAAGGGATGAATCTACTAATCCCCCATTAATTTTCTTTCCCATTACTGTTTGATAACGATTAAAATACTTTTCAACATCTTTTGCAGATAATTTCTTTATATCTCCCAGACTCATTTCAGCCCCCAAATATTCCTTTGTTGTTCCCAAGGCTGCGAGAATGGCAAGTGATTCTTGTTTTATTTCAAGTTCATCATTATCTTTTACCTCTGTTTTTTCTTCAATATAATCTTCTACGTTTGTCATATTTGTTAAATCACTTCGGGAATCTCTAAATAGCAATTAAATGGGTATCGCAAACTTAAACATAACCTAGAATATTTTTCGGTTTTCAGGAGATTCATAAACTTTTTTCCTAATTCATAATCCAAATCACCTCCGTAATCCTCAAAAAACATTTTCATGCCTTTCTGCGAAGGATTATGAAAAGTAACAACGCAAGCTATATTTTCCCGGAATGGTTTTGCTATTGAAGTTAATTGCTGAGTTAAAACCCACATTGATAAACCATGATGCCTTCCAGAGAATGCTAAATCTATAAATTTATTTGATCTTTTCTTCAGATCAGTGGAAACGGCGCAATCATCTAAAATTATTAATGTATTCGTACCAGAGAATAAAATTTGGCAATCATTTAACAATTCATTGATCTCATCTGAATTACTTGCATCTGGTGATAAAACATAAAAATGTTTATCTCCTAGAGCAAAATTATTATATGTTTTATTTTTAGAATAAGTCGGACAAATTAAAACAATATATTCAAAAACTTTCCGGAAAGAACCTCGCAGCTGTTCAATTAAGTACTTTGTTTTTCCGCAATTTGTTGGCCCTGTTATAATACAATGGAATGGTATTTTATCTCTTAAATCTTCCATAATTTTTTTGTATCATAACATTATGTTTTTAAATTTAGTACTTAATTAATCTCAAACTTGAATTCATAATCTCCATCATTGCATCCGCTACGACGAACATATGACAAGTTACGGTTCCAGATCCTCCTTGTTTCCTTTTAATTTCTATTTTTACACCGTCATGAGTATTATTTAGAGCAAGTCCCCCTCCATGAATACCATTATCTGGATGAGTTCTAGTATCAACCCAAAGAGCAAACTTATCCGCGTAAAATTCTTTTTCTTTCAATGAAATTTGTAAACCATCATCCCGGTGAAATCTTTTTTTCACGGATTCCCAAAGATCGGACGGAATCATTCCCCTAGAATATATTCTATTTGGTACACCATCAACATCAATTTCTACGGAAGATATACCAGGATTATAAAAATTTTCAGAATCCCTTGCTCCTGCAGCTTGTGGAATTAAAAACAAAAACAATATTCCTGTCATTGATCTTCTCGGTAAATTAATATGCTGATTAATAACACCGTCGCCGCCAATGGAAAACGTAAAAGTTTTGTGCAGGGTAACATTTTCATAAAAGAATCCTTTACCTACTTGATAAGTTGCTTGCGCCTCACGAGCTAAGTATTCGCTAGAAATTGAAGAATATTCTAACTCTAAGTTTTTGATTGAATATGATGGTGCTTTAGTTGTATCAGAATAAATAAGAATATTAGTGACCGGTGCAAGTGTAAGCTCAAATATAAGATGATTTTCCAATGCTTTTGGGTAAAAAACCCCATGATCATTTAGAATAGGATGATTTATTGGTATTCTGTACTTTGAACCGTGAACATTAGCGAGGGCAACTTCTTTTACATCTTGTGTTTTCGCATCTCCGGCTTTTGTTCTAAGTTTTCTGATATTTAACGAAGAAATACCTTTTTTTAATCTATCTTCGCGCTCTTCTTCGGTTAAGAATAAATCATGATAGGTTTGAAATAAATCATATCTTTGAGTATCTTGCAATGTTTCTCCTCCAAAAAGAACTTTTAGTCTGGTTACAAGATTGCAGCCCAAATTATTCACAACTGTGTTATTAGCATGCCCCTCGACATCCAAATCAAAAAGAAGAGATACACTTCCGGGCACAATCACCAAATTCTCGGCGAGTTTTGGAATATTTATGTATAATGTTTCTCCTGGGCTGGCTGTGGATGGATTTAGAGTAATTCGATTCAATGTTGATTCTGCTTTCAAACCAAAGGGTTCCTTGGGAATTCTGTTTGGATTAATTTTTTCAGACGTCATTGTAAATTTATAAGATACTTTAGTTAACCTTTAAACCTGTGTTGTTCTATTTTCTAACTTGTCAATATGTTTTAATAAACCTTCTCTCGCCTCTGGAATTAAAATCATAATATTAAAAATTTGGTCGCCATCTTCCATATATAGAATTTTTTTTCTAATAATTTTTTTCATAATGTTGATTTGGTATTCGGTAAATTTTATTTTTTCTTCCTCCAACACCATTTGATTTATAAGATAATTGTTTATTTTTAAATGAACAACGAAAATATACTCTCAAAAATATCGGTGCCGCCGGTCCCGCTCTTCGGGCGGATATATTATTCGTCTGAAGGATATTGGAAAGGATATTCCGCAATTCCAAAATTAGCTGAGAAAGCGGAAGTAAGTGAAAATGAGGCAAAACAATGGTTAGAGAAACAAGCAATATGGCAAATCTATCTACCTGCTCCTAAATATATACCTAGACCGCACTGGACCGTGGATAAACCCAATCAGATTCACCAAGCAGATTTATTATTTTTTCCGCATGATAAAGTTGGAAGAAAAACATATAAATATGCGTTAGTTGTGGTTGATATCGCCTCGAGATATAAAGATGCTGAGCCATTAACCTCAAAAGAAAGTCGAGAGATATCAGAAGCTTTTAAGAAAATATATTCTAGAAGATTGAAATACCCTAAAACATTAATGGTTGATCCCGGGAAAGAATTTATGGGAGAAGTTAGTAAACTCATGAATTACCATAATGTGAAAATACAGAGAAGTGAGGCCGGTAATCACAGAGCTCAAGCATTTGTGGAAAATGCAAATAGAATATTAGGAGAAAAATTATTTAGTCATCAATATGCGCAGGAAATGATTAGTGATGATCGATCGCGTGTATGGGTGAAAAGATTACCAGCTATTCTAAAAACCTTGAATAATACAAAAACGAGAATAACCGGTAAAGAGCCTAATAAGGCAATAAAACTAAAAGAGGTTAATATTGAACCAAAAAATTACAAACGTGTGGTGGGGCTTGATGAAGTTAGATTGCCGCCGGGTGTTAAAGTTAGATATTTATTATCCCCGGGCGAACTTGAGGGCGGTGAAAAAAGACGAGCAACAGATCCTATTTGGAGTATCAAAGTTTATGATATTGCGCGTAGCATCGTTTCACCTAATCAACCTGTTTTATATTATTTATTGAATGGGCCAAGGCGAGGTTTTGTAAGGGAAGAACTTCAAGTTATACCTTATGATACTAAGTTGCCGCCAGATTCTGTTTTACAGCGATAATGCCCATATGCAAAAGTATTTATTCCATCTTCACAAATTATTCTCTTATCATCATCAAAAGAAAGTGCAACTTTGTTAATAGTTTCAGTATAAACATCATGCAAACGACTTCTAAATACATTCATCTTTCTCATTTGTCGTTGTTTATTGAAAAGACAATTTTTGTAATCATCAAAGCTTATTGTCTTTTTTAATACCGGCGTTTTTACCCCTTTGCCCTTTTTTATCTCTTCACCTTCATCCGTCCTGTATGAGTAAAGCTTGGCTCTTAATCCAACAAATTCCGTTATTTGTTTCCCGCCCGCCTCATCTTTGAACATATTAATTACTTTTTTGTTTTTATCGGTCTTAATACCTGATCGATGGTTTGCAGGGAAATTAGAAGTGTCAAACCTTTCCTCCACATCTGCAGCAATGTCCTTGTAGAAATCTTCCGTTTCTATTAAATATGCAAGACTATCCGTATCTGTAAAAAGCAATTTAGACTTTTCCCCATACTTTGGTTTGATATAATTATAATGAAAGTCGAACATTATTGTTTTGCTTAAATCCAGAATGCACATTCCTAAGTAAACTGGTTTATTGAATACTAACTTTGTTTTCTTCATATGAATGGCCACAAGATTTTCACAAAAGATAGTACGATGTTGATAATTAGGTTTTGTTATTAATTTTTTTGCGTCTTTTTGATTTGTTACTAATTTAATATCAACCCTTTTTCTAATGTTTTCCATTGTTTTACCAAAAACAGAATTATTCATTAACTTGAAAAAATCTTTCTCAAAATCGTTATTTCCTTTTGCTCTTAAGTCAGTATTTAATTTAATGTAAGGTTTTAACCATTCAGACTCTTCAAATGTAATTCCCCTATGGATTTTTGTAACTTTCAATCCCAAGGATTGGTAAAGTTTTAGTGTTTCGCGATGGACAACATACTTTGCCTTATTGTTTAGATTTGGGATTAATTTCTCCACTTTATTAACTACAAGCCTCTCTGGTGCTAGAGGATAATCATTATGCAAATCATGAAGACGGGCTGGATATTCTAAATCAACCTCTAGTATGCAGGGGGTATTTTCCCAGTTTTCGAATTCTTGATCAGTCATCCATCTAAAACCGTGGGTTGGCAAAGGCCTACTCATTCCGCCGCCATACAAATTATTTGCGTCTAGATATTGGATAAAAATTTTAGGCAGATTTGGATCATATTTTCCCATGTATGAGTTATTTGCTTTTCCATATCTGGTAGAGATCATAGAGACGCCGCCTCGTATACCTTTCTCAATCATAAGCAGCATTTCAACATCGGTTAGTAACTCTAAATTTACTTTTGTGTACTTTAATGCGGCGTCCCAAGCCAGCCCCGGCGCAGTATAATAATGGGCGGGGTCTAAACCATAATTCTTTTGGCAAACATCTCTAAAGTTCTCAAATACATCTGCCAAAAGTAGCACATCAGTCTTGAGATACAAATCGTGGTATTCTCTCATTGTTTTCATTTTGAAGGTTTTCCACACATTTTGTGCGTGAAGGTAATCGTCTTCTTTTATTTCCTCGTCGTTTAGTTTAGAGTAGAATTCATCTTTTGGCGGAAGCTTGGTTTCGCTGAGTTTTGTAAATTTGTCAAAACATTCATAAGGAAATACGCCCTTTCTCATCAATAACTCTAATTCTTCACCTTTAAAAAATTTTTTAGTTTCTCGCATGTTTTCATCCTTTGGTGAAAGGCATTCACTTTTCGATAATAAACAATTCTTGCATTTTTTGCAATCTCCAACTCCTTTGTAATGAACAATCTTTTCATTTTCTTTGTATCTCTTAATACAATAGCCTGGTTTGCATGCCTCGCATTTTCCACATTTTGTAAGATTAGCAACTAAATTACCAAGGCCGCTTGGCATAAATCTAAATGAATCAATAAACCTAATATCTCTCTTCACCTCAATTTGTTCGCCTTTTTTATTTGTAAATTTATCAACCACAATCTGTTTTGTAAAAGAAATATACTTTTCTTCATTATTGGGTATACAATTTATTTTACCTTCTGTCACGCCAAGGTTTTTAATAAAAAGATGAGCATCATATCCAGATAGGTTGTGAAATATTACAGGAAAGAACTTTGGAATCTTGTAATTTAAGTTGCATTCGTTATGAGCCGCCCCTCTGTACTTTCCTGTAAGATGGCAGTGATCTTTAACCTTATCTTCTCCTAATTTTTCTTCGCATATATGGCAGTGAGTAGCATTTTCATATTCTTTTTTATCCATTTCTGTCATATTCTCCACTTTTTTGCGGTATTTTGTATTATTATAAATTTTCTTAATATCCTGCTCTAAATTATCAACAAATATCTGCGAAATATCATCATCTTCGGATTTGGCTGTATATTGGACAAGTTTAGGAGGAATTAATTCATCATCAAAAAACTTTATTAAATAGCAGAAACCTGATGCTTTATGTTTCTGGTATTGATTAGTAAAACTATTACTTTCATTTGGCGAACAGGTATGTATTTTCTTTAAAAAGCTCTCAAAATCTGCATATACAGCAAATGGCACTCTCATTTTTCTGCAATAATTATAGAAATTAATATACTTTGGATTGCCATCTTCATCTTTTGGCATATTAATCTTAACTTCTTCATTTTTGGAGCAATATTCGAGATGTTTTTCTAATGATTTTACTGTTTGAAATGGATTATAACATCTTTTGCAAAATTTAAGCTCGTGTTGGTTATTATTTTTTTGCTTCGAAACAAGCCTGCTAAAATTCTTTATCAAACAATAATGACTATTTCCTTCTTCACTCGTTATTAGAAGTAATTCAATCAAAAATCCGTTTTGTTTCTTGCTTATTCTCAAAGGATATACTTTTTTTGTATCTTTATCAAATCCGTGCAAATTAATTGTGTAGTAGGGGTTTTGTTTTTCAAACTTATCAATATCTTTCAATTTAACGGGGAACTCAATTCCTTTGAAGTTAAAATTCTTAGAATCTTCTCTCATTTGTTTATCTAGTCTTTGCGGATTTTTCTTTTTTGGAAATACGGCAGAGGTTATTGCCCACTTAAAACATTCATGGTCATTCTCATTTTTGACATTTATAATTGCTTTCTTTAATTCCAATATTCGTGGTAATGGAATATAGGAGCTTCCAGATAAAGGTTCATAAGGATCTATGTAAATATCAAAGTATTCCACCTGGTCAAATTGCCATCCAGAACCTAATTTTCGAAACTTTTCAGCCTCGCCGAGTAAGTAATTTGTCATTATATCATATAATTCAGAAAAATCAGTTGCTTCTGTTATTATTTCTATATTTTTTGAATGAAAGTACCCTAATATTCCAATATAAGAAACACTATCTTCATCAGAATCTCTTTTTATGAATTTATAGGTAAAGATGAACTTTATTTTGATGGGCTTCTTTTGCTTATTAATAAGATCTAAAACTTTTGGTTTTATTTTATCAATAAATGTAAATGGGCCCTGACTTTTTCGCCCATCTATCCTATATGTTTTCAAGTATCCTTTCAATGCTGTTTGATTTTGTCTTGGGGTAAATCGGTTAGCCCTTTCATTCAATTCATCTCTCACACTATCAGAAATATTTGCCTTTCTTTTAGGTTTTATTGGTTTGTTATTAGTAAGTTCAGATATGTTTTTATTGATTAAATCAGAAAGTGATTTCTCATTCTTTATCTTAAATACTCGGTTAACCTTTTTCTTCAAACCATCAAATCTTTTATCCACAATCTTTTTGTCTGGTTCGGATATATAAGATTGTATCCAATCTTCCAACTTGTTAATTTCTTTAGTTATCGATTTGTGAACTTTTCTTTCTGGTTGGGAAATAGGTTTAGAAGGTTTTAGAACAGGAATATTAATTTCAGGTATTTCCCCATCCATAATTATTCCTTGTGGTTTGTTTTCGACATTAGTGGCAGCCCCGGCAATTTCCGGAATATTAAGTCCTGGTATTAGCTCGCCCGTAATTATTCTTTTTGATTTATTTGTTATATTATCAAAAGCTGCAGCAATTTCTGGAGTTTTACGAAGAAATTTTAATAATTTCTTTTCTGGCACTTTTTTCCCTTCTTCTTCAATAATTTTTAGTTGTTTTACTATTAGCCTTCTCAAACTTTTGCCATTTTCACTTATAGCGTTTTTTATAAGTTCCAAAAGATTTTTACTCTTCAATTGGTCATCCATATTAATTGTTAATTCTAGCACAATTCTTTAAACCATAATTAATTTTTTATTTTGGGCCAGAATCTTGAAGATAAAAATAAAATTGATTTTTTATTTTACATTTTTTTATTTTGTGCCAGAATCGGTAATTTTCCCCTACTAAAACTCATTTCATTCCTCTACCAAAAAACCCTGCATTATTGTTTTTTGTCTTTCTTCTTCTTTTTTTTTCTCTCTCTCTCTCTCTCTCTCTCTCTCTCTCTCTCTCTCTCTCTCTCTCTCTCTCTCTCTCTCTCTCTCTCTCTCTCCTTTAAATTGACCTTTTTCCACCAGAATAAAGCAGGACGTGCGAATAATCGACAACAGGTATAAAGTATAAATAACCAGCTCATAGTTATAACTTATGCTAATAATAACTGTTTATATGTCCAGTTTTAAGGCGTCCTTTTGATTACAACCAAGCGGCCTTACATCGCTGTAAAACTCGGTAACTCAGTCTATCAGTCTCATCTTCATAAGTAGACAGTTCTTTTGTCTGTACTTCTTAATGAGGGGTGCAGTGGCCGTTGCCCTTTGTTCATGTGTCATCTTAACTTTGTTAGGTAAGTAACAAAGTATAACGCTAAGACTTACACTCAGAGTAAATCCTCTGTTTCACAATTCACAGTACGTCTATAGTACTGCGCAACAGACATTCTATGTACCCTTAGCTCCCTCCGACTAGAGTTACTATCAAAATCACCCGCGACTTTCACCCGTTTGCCATCGTAGCTCAGTCGGGATAGCAACGGTAGAGGTCGTAGGTTCGTTTTCCACCAAAGCCAAAGACGTTTCTCTTTGCCTCGAGTGGTTTCTCATATTCCAAACACTAGGGTAAACGCTCAGTGGGAATCTCAGAGAGTTAGTTAGAGCACCAGAATTTACAATCAGAGTTAAATCTCTGTTTGACCATTGATATCAAAGTGTAACCTTGTCTTACGTACTTAACTGTTGACTGGGTTTCAGCCTTACACTTTCACTGGTTCAAATGATTTGTTAGTAGTAGTTTCCATCCAGTGAAGACTCCAATGTTGGCTCATCCCCGGTGCAAAAACCTGTTACGTTCACGAGTGACGTAGAATAAAGAAAATGAAGGATATAAAACGATAGAGACTTGGAAAATAATGCAGTGAAAAAAAAACAAACAAACAAACAAACAAAAAAAAAACAAAACAAAAAAAAAACAAAGGAAAACTTCACAGGCTTTTACACCGAGGTCATTTGAAATGTTTACCCTCAGAAGCAGGGCTACTGCTGGTTATGGTGATTGTTTACACTATATAATAATTATAAGTTAAGCAATTAGTGATAATGCGTGCGTTTTATGTTAAAAGAAGTGCTTCGAGTTAACACAGATACCGACATTGCTAGCTTTGCCTGTAACTATCCCATGTTCCGAATTGAGTCATAGCGAGGCAGTACAATCTCAAACAATAAACTTTATTAAAATAGACGTAAGTTAATAGGTATTTACAATGCTGTGTTAAAATAAGTTTACGAAAATATCTTAAAATGCATTGAGGGAAAAATAGTTCCAAACTGTTGCATTTATTTATCATCATTATTATTATTATTATTATTATTATTATTATTATTATTATTATTTACATCCTGGTTTAGAATTGTTTCATGGTGATGTGCCTGAGCAGAAAAACAAACGATGGAGAAGAAACACATTTGCCGGTGATTTCCCGGATGATGAGCCCGAATATTCGGATTACGATGATGATGATGATGATGATGATTATGATGACTATGATGAGGAAACAGCTTACAGAAGACAGCAGAGACGCCAATACTACAGACAATATGAAACATAGACCAGCTGAATCTGGACTCCGTGTCAATTCAGTAGATATCGATGAATTTTAAGAACAAAACTCGAGATCACAGAAGCCTCTTAACATTGTACCAAGTAAGATTGTACAATAAAATAAATATTGTCACGAATCACTTGCTCTGTGCTAACATCTTAAAGCTGTTGGTTTTTTAGCATCACACTAATTTAACGTATTGTGAAAGTCAAACAGCAAGGTTCAGAGATAAATACTACTAAAAGAATGTCTGATAGTGTTTATTATTTCAATATTCACCGTTTTGTAACTGTAGGAGGTTAAAACTTACCTGCAGACAAGAGGATTTAGGCAACAAAAACTGCAAAGTTTTATCCCCTTGTTGTCGATTAACGTGCCGTTGTCTGTTATTTGCAATTGATTGGTTAGTTAAAAGCCGGGCTCGAGTCTGGTTGCGGGGGTAGTCTCTAAAGAAACTGGTGCTGCGTCGGTGGGGAATTGAAGCACAAGAAATTGGGATTATCAAACAAGTTGACAAGTAATGGTAATAGGACTGAGAAGTCCAATTCGGTCTGTAATCATACGAGTGACAATAAAATCAGACGATCGCGCAGCGGGAGTTCGATTTCTTTATGTGATTGGTTGATTTAAACTACAACTTTGAATATGATTGGCTTATTGAACTGTCCGATAACAACTTGGCAAGTGAATGGAAATGAATGGAAAATAGGAGTTTTTTTTAACCAATCACAACCGAGGAAATTGTAATTTTTATGATTAAGTAAGTTATACCACTGTAAGTTAAGAAAACGGGTACTGAGCGTTAGCCCTTCAGAGCGAAATTTGAATTTGAATGTAAAGTTTTACAGTAAGGTTGTAGTACGATGGTAGGGTTCTTAGAGCGATATCGGCCATGTGTGACAAAAGCATAATATCGATCAATATTTAGTTCGGTATATCCGGAAATACAATTATAGAGAAAGACAAGATAACTGAGTTCCCGGTCGTAAGTTAGTGGTATTAAGTGAAGAGAGAGCAGCCGTTGTTTGTAGGACATCTCGTCAATTTTAGCTCTTGGTATCCAGCAGGTTGCACGCTCGTTGACTCTTCAGTTCTAAGATCGTCCTCAAATTGATTCAAGCAGGAGACCATATACCTCTGTCGCATAGGAAAGCTGTGACTTCACGAGAGATAAATAGTGTCCGCCTTACTTTGTTGTCGGTGACAAGTGGGCAAATTCTCGTAAGAGACCTGACATTCTATTAGCAAGGTGATATTCGTGAGTTACAAGAGGTTTCCTGTCGCATGACTGTTAATACTATATATGCATTTGGAGAAGTTAAACTTCATATTTGATTCATGGCTCCAGGTGTTGAAGCTTGTCAGATCTTGCTGGAGAATATCACAGTCCTTCACTGTTAAAATACTACGGTGCAGCTTGGTATCATCAGCATACAAGACAGTGCTGGTTTGTTAGTGGATGGCATCAGGAAGGTCATTGATAAATATCACAAAGAGGAGTGAGGTGACAAGACTACCCTGGGGTACACCAGAAGTGAATGGTAGACGCTCAGAGGCTGTACCTTCAATCACGAGTCTTTGTGATCTGTCTTTAGGAAGTCGGAAAACCAATCCATCAGTTGAGCTGTGTCACCGTACGATTTCAGCTTTTCAATGAGAATGACGTGATCGACTTTGTTGAAAGCCTTGGCAAAATCAACGTACAAAATGCCTTTCTGTTTGTTTTTGTCAAGTTGCCTCTCCAATTGAATGGAGATCTGATTGACTGGAGTACGGAAAAAAGTTGCAAAGAGCACGAATAGAACGGGAACGCATGAATCCGTGTTGTAATGCCTGTTGCAAACGCAACGTTCAGTAACTTTACTCACAGTTAGAAATAGTAAGATTGGTCTATAATTTTCAGCTGGCTCCAGAAGATCTTTTGGTAAGGAACTGGAGTAATATCGGTTCACTGATTTCCAATCTGACGGAAACCGCCCAATAAGTAGGGAAAAATGAAATAGGGCACGAAGACTTGGCGCGACATGTTCGCTGCACTCTTTAAGAATACGCACAGGAATTCCATCGGGGTCCGTGGCTTTTAACGGATCCAAATTAGACAAGCAATCTCTCACCTCGTTGATAGTTAGCGTGATGTCGGAAATTTCCATATTCATTCTCATTGGATTTGACTGCAAACTACGCGCTTTGTCCTGCTTGGATCGTGTAAACAAAGAGCAGAAATAAGCGTTCAGGAGCTCAGGCTAGCTTAATCTCGGCTGCACTGACTTTTTGCTGTTTGCCACCAAATAATTATCAGAAACCGACAGCAGTGATGACGCGCCAGCACACTTTTTAAAAATATGATACTTATACGGGAGATTCACGTGCTAAATCTTGTGAAGAAATGTTTTTAAAATAAGCGCTGCCCGCCAAGTTTAACGGACTATTTTTATTTCAAACGAGACATTCTACCGAGAAGAACGCGGCAGAGCAATCATCTCCGTCTTCCCTCCGTTAAATTAGAATGTACGAAAAAAAAAGTTCTTTTATTATCATGGATGTGTGGTTTTTAATCGTGGTTTGTAGCTTTTATTAATCGTCTTTAATAATCTTTATATGCTATCTTTAGGGTATTTTTCTATTAGCTTAGTTGGTTTTAAGTATTTTTAATCAATATTTCTAAATTTCTATTATTATTGTCATGTTTATTTTCTAGGGCCTCTAAGGATATCAGTTTTGGTAACTGAAAGGAGTTACTCTAGCTAAATAAAAGTATCTTCCTCTTTTTCTTCAGAAGGGAAATCATTTTGCGAAGGAGTACAGTGCGACCTCTATTAAGCGGCCACTTTCTCAAGTCCCGAATTATTTGTCACTAAAATGCTCTATTTCGTACCTCTATTCAACCGCCACCTCCATTGAGCGGCCGCGGCCACTGCACCTTTTTTTTTGTTCCAAGGTCATTATTTATTGCTTTTTACCTCTTTTATTTCCAGCGAAATGGTGACAGGAAGAGGGAAATATATATGAATAGGTGATAACTGATCATCAACAACAACAAGTCACATAAGCCGCAAAATGTATACACGCGTAAATCTTTCATAAATCGAAGGCTTTAAACTACAGTAGATTTTGCACAGACTGTTGGCATAAATAGAAGGTCTAAGCTTTGTTTCGAGGATTTATTTAAATGTATCTTCACGTATTTAATAACTTCTCTTCTCTCAAACTTTCGTTCGTTACAATTTACTTTACCCAATGCAAAATAACTTGTTACAATTTAAAAGTATATGAGTATATGAGTATATGAGTATATGAGGATAAGATAATGGCGGCCACGAGGTTGTTACCATCGCTCGCTCTAGTGTTTTTAGTCCTCATCCTCAGGCAGAAATGGTCCAGTATCGGCTACCAGTACATAAACAGCCAAGGAGTTAAGAAGTTTAGGTTTTGTTCTCCTGTAGACCCAAAAGCAATTGTAGTGCTTGGAAGCGAAACTCTGCATCGAAACATCACACTTGCGAACAAGCAGAACAGACTACAATTACGCTCAAGCGCATCTTTCTTAACTCACATCCTTCTTCTACTTGGAGGTGACATCGAATTAAATCCTGGAGATGAAGTGAATTATCTTTGCGGGATATGTTACGAAACAGTGAAAGCTGACCAAGAAGGAATCCAATGCAATCAGTGTTACTGGTGGTTCCACAAGAACACAGGGTGCTGCGGGATATTACCTGAAATGTACAACATTCTGTCGACTTCTCCGTGTGTTTGGTTGTGCCCACACTGCAATGAACCTAATCAGTCAAATTCATTTCTTCATGATTCGCTTGATTTGCTTCATTCTGAGAACTTCTTCGACCCCCTTCTCGCGAGAGAATGTCTAAATTTGCCGGGAAATTTAAATCAAGATCGACACGACCGTCCTACACGAAGTAAACAAAGGCAACCCAAGCGGAACAATATGAAATGTTTGTTGATTAACTGCCGCAGCGTGATGAACAAAGTGGCTGACATTGCAGCGGTTATACATGAACACAAACCTGATATTATATTGGGAAATGAATCCTGGCTTACCCCAAATATCGGAAACAACGAAATATTCCCAGACAACTACAGCGTCTTCAGGAAAGATAGAATTACAAACAGTCGGGGCGGCGGAGTCTTTCAAGCGGTAAAAAAAGATATTATAATTACACAACGTGATGATTTAAATTCTGACTGCGAAATTATTTGGACTCAATGTCAACTTTCTGGAAAGAAATCTAAATGCATACTTTTTGGATCATATTATCGGCCAAATGCATCCGACATGAAAAGTCTGGAGGAACTAGAAGCTTCACTTCTAAAGATAGGCGACAACATCCACAAAGACAATGTCATTATCGCAGGAGACTTCAATGCGCCTGATATCGACTGGCAAAATCCGGATGTCTCAAACAGATTGGTCGAAATAATTGATGACCACGATTTTTCCCAGCTTGTTCATGAGCCTACAAGACGGCAGGGTGAGGCACAGAATATTTTAGACCTTGTTTTATCAAATAATAAGAATATAGTGAGAGATGTCCAAGTTGTACCAGGGATAAGCGACCACGACATTGTTCTCTTCACTGTGAACACAACCTGTAAGAAGAGAAAGAATGTCAAACGCAAGATTTACTTCAGAAAGAAGGCTGATACCGACCGAATTAAGGAAGAGTTAAAGAAACTGGCCAGTGATGTTAATTTGAATAACGAAAGCAAAACAGTGGATGAAAAGTGGAACAAATTTGAATTTGGCGTACATCACATTATGGATGCTCATATTCCACATAAGATGTCCAGCTCACGCTATAACCTACCCTGGTTTAACCGCTCCTTGAGACGGCAGTCGAGAGCCAAACAGAGGCTATACAACAAAGCTAAAAGATCAGGAAATCCATCACACTGGCATCAGTTTCGTACCGCCAGGAAACGCATGCACCAAAGCCTAAAAACCGCCAGAGACAGTTACGTGTCAGACTTTCTCGGTAAAGCTATCGAAGAAAATCCAAAACGCTTCTGGTCTTATGTAAAACAACTGAAGAAAGAAGACCATGGCGTAGCTGACCTCGAGTACGAAGGCAAAATATTCAGTGACAGAGAGATCAGAGCGGAAATTTTGAACAAACAATTTTCCTCTGTTTTTACTGATGAATCCGACTTAGACCCGCCAAGTGTAGGAAACGAACCAAAGTCAAGCATAAGCCCTCTTGTAATCACCATCGCTGGTGTCACCAAGCAGCTAACCTCACTGAAAACCAATAAAGCTAGCGGCCCGGATAATATTCCTTCTTGGTTTCTTAAAGAGTACGCACAAGAGATTTCACCTATCTTAACTGACATCTATCAAGACTCTATTAACACTGGAAATGTTCCATTGAAATGGAGATGTGCCAATGTTTGCGCAGTTTTTAAGAAAGGCAAAAAGTCAGACCCTGCAAACTACAGGCCAATTTCCTTAACTTGTATCGCATCCAAAATACTTGAACACATAATCCATAGCCACGTGATGAAACATCTGCAAGTGAATGATATTCTTACAGACTGCCAACACGGATTCAGGGCCAAAAGATCAACCGAATCCCAACTCATTTTAACAATACATGACTTGGCCAACGCACTTGACAATGATAAATCCGTGCATGCCGTGGTACTGGATTTTGCAAAGGCCTTCGATAAGGTTCCCCACCGACGACTCTTAGCAAAATTACAATATTATGGAATCCAAGGCAAATTACTCCGCTGGCTTGAATCCTTCCTTACTCAACGTACCCAGTCCGTCGTCTGCGAAGGAAAATCTTCAAGATCTTCTCCTGTGACGTCTGGAGTTCCCCAAGGAACTGTGCTTGGCCCGTTGTTGTTCCTATTATATATTAACGATCTTCCTGATAATCTTCAGTCCTCCGTTAAGCTATTCGCAGATGACGCTCTACTGTATGGTGTCATTACAAATGATACAGATTGTGACCACCTACAAGACGACCTACAGAAACTAGAAGAATGGCAAAATCAGTGGCAAATGAAATTTAATCCATCAAAATGCAAGATATTGTGTATTTCAAATAAAAGATCTCCACCTGTGAAGAAATACACATTCTGCGGAGTCGAACTAGAACAAGTTGACGATATCACTTATCTAGGAATTACAATAACAAGTAAACTGAAATGGGATCAACATGTATCGACAGTCTCAAGTAAAGCATCTCATGGTCCTAGCAACAAAGAAGCCCACATCACGCGTTGAAATCTACCTAAACAACGATAAACTAAACGTAACAGACACTTTCAGATACCTGGGAGTGACTGTCGATAGCCACCTAACCTGGGAACCCCACATAACGGAACTAATCAAAAGAGTCTCACCTAAATTAGCACTTCTAGGCAGACTTGCAGGATTCTTAGAGCGTAAGATACTCCTAAGGATCTACAAACAAACAATTCTTCCAGTGATTGACTACGGATGCATTATATGGCATGAAAGTAATAAGTCTCTGTCCGACAAACTAGAAAAACTACAAAACCAAGCCATGAGAGTAATTCTCAAGACCAATAGAACTACCTGTACACAACATATGAGAAACAACCTGGGGCTACTAACACTATATAACAGGCGAAGATTTCTTCGATTTATTTATATTTTTAAAATTGTAAATAAGCAAAACTGTCCAAAGCAATTAGAAGGTTATTTTATCAGTAGAAGCGAACTCCATGGCAAAGCATTACGGAACAGTGGCATTATCGACCTACCCCGAGCCAAAACTCTATCAGGAAGAAGAACATTCAAACATGCTGGGGCAAGTGACTGGAACTCGCTACCTACAGAACTAAGAAAATCAACTAAACTATCTTCTTTTAAACTACAACTCTTTAAACACCTGAAAGAAACTGACATTAAGAATCATAAATGCTCAGTCTAATTTTTTATACCAATTGCATGTTGATATATTTTAAAAGTAGAGTAAGGTAAATTATGTATTGAAATTTTAATTTAGATTTTATTACTGGACATCTTGTTAAGACCAGCATTTTTTTAAATGCTGATAGATTTTACTCCAGGATAAATAAAGCTTTTATTATTATTATTATTATAAGTACTTGGCGTTGTGCGGCGAAACTTACATAGCTGTCCAAGATCGCTAAGAGAAACGGCGTACAAGACTTTAGTCCGACCTACCCTCGAATATGCAAGTGCCGCATGGGATCCCCACTACGGGAAGGATATTCAAAAGCTGGAAAGAGTTCAGAGAAAGGCAGCGCGATTCTGCGCGGGCAACTACAACCCCTATGCAAGCGTGACAGATATGCTTCAGGAACTTAATTGGGAAACCCTAGCCACGAGACGAAAAATCGCCAGACTCTCCTTTATGTATAAACTCTCCCACAACCTTACCGATTTCTTAGTAACAGCCCATCTGAAACCAAATTATGAAAGAAGAACCCGTGGGAGCCACGATTTTAAATTTTTAGTTCCAAGATCAAAGAAAAATGTTTTTAAGTTTTCATTTTTTCCAAGAACAATCTGTGAATGGAACTCCCTTCCTGATGATATTGTAAATGCAACCTCTGTAAATAGTTTTAAATCTAAGTTAGTTAATAGTTTTTAATATTTTTAACATTTATTTTAGTTTTTAATGGTTGGTGTGATATCTGCAGATTTTTACCGACCAAATTAAATGTAGATGTAGATGTAGAATAACGTATTTACCTATATTAAGCGACCATTCAAAGTCCCGAGGGTAGGGAGGTAGGGCAGCTTAATAGAGATCGCACTGTAGTAGTGGAAACATGGTCTACGACTTCTGTTGTTCCCCCTAAGTTTGTTGAGGTAGACTCGTCCAGCGACCATTTGATTGATGTGAGATTGAACTCGCCAACTAAGACAAGGCAGGTCGTTTCGGGATTTTGTGATTCGTCAGATTCCGGTAATCAGGACCAGGATCTGGACATAGTTAATTAGTTGTTTACAGCTATCCTTAAACAGCTCAACAGCCACTAGTTCGATCTGATCTCTTTTGAAGTCAAAACGGCGGTTGGATTGGATGCCATGTTTAACAGCAATCGGTAGCTCCGCCTCCAGTCTTCCCCGATCTTTTCTTACAATAGATGTTATACCCAGTTAGTAATTCAGCTGATAGAACTGTATCGTTGAGCCAGGTCTCGCAAATAGACACAACAAGATTTTGCACCATGAAACGAAAGTAGCATGAACGCGATCGTAAAATAATTCCCAACGCTGGCATGGCCAGAGGCGAAATTTCGTATTTTCGCGCGGCGGTCCATGCAACACAGCTAGAAAATTTAGTAAGTGGTGAAGATCATCGCAATTATGCGAGCAACTTAAGCAAAGATAAGACCAGAAAAAAAAAACAATGCCCTCACAGGGAAAATAAAAGGGCTAGGGCACGAAGAGGGCGAACGAAACTAAAGTTTGCAACTCATGTCAGGCAATTTCAAAACCAGTTACCCCTACTAAATCAGTCAGAAGTCGGTACAGTGGTTATCTCCTTTTCTTCTACGCATTATGAGCCGTTAAACACGGCGTAAGAGTAGAAAAACCAGTACACGATATGGAAGACCAAGTAGGTGACTGGAAACATGACGCGAGACACGCGATCGATAACATTTGCTTCATTTTTCACGAAGGCAAATTTAACAAGCTCCTTAGTAGTGCGAGGAGGGTTTTTACTAACTGATCGCTGACGAATGGGCTTTATTTCAGAACCATTTTCGTTCTCTCCCTGCTTGTCCACAACACTCAACCAAGAGTCTGCACGACCATTATCATCGCACTGCGATTAAAGAAGACAAGACAATGTCTTTAAGTGTTTAGAGAAGCTTCCTGTTTGAAATACTTGACAGGCGAGAGTTGCAACCATAAATTTTAGGGACATTCTTACCAAAAAATTCCAGCATCTCTCACCATTTCTTAACTCAAATTCAGTTTTTCTCATTAGTTTTTTTTTAAAATGAGAAGTTTCACTGGATACAAATCATAGATGAACATCTATGAATGTGATCGATAAAACGGTGAGGATGGCATAGATAAAGTCTAACAAATAACTAAAAGATGTGTTTTTAAGCACTTTATAATTATAGTTAAACTGGGAAAAAAGGCCATCCAGTTTTTTCAAACTACGACCAAAAATCGATTGACACCGTCTGGGGGGTTACTCCCATAAATTTGGGATAGGAGTGTGCCGCGAAGGGTCTCAAACCCTGAACTTATCTAAGGATGAAGCAAACGAAAATTGATACCCTATTTAAGGTCCAAACCCGAATCAAAGGCTCCTTCGAGCTACCTCGTGGTATGTGGTAATTATTCCATGAAGTGCTGTCCTTTCCCCAGACCATAAAGCGTTCATTCCGAATAGTTCGTTTTGTGCACTCTTGCTACGACTGATCGATTACTAGTCGTTCAACTTGGAGACATCGTCACTTTTAAGACTTTAAAACCCATTTCTTTGCCCTCGAGCATTCTTGAACACATTTCCTGTTCGTTCGCGAGATCTTCAAAAGTGTATTTTGATCAAAGATGGAGCGAAAGGAACGAAAATCCGCCTTGACAATCTTTGCGTCGGCCTCAACACAACAGACGCCATTTTGTAAACATGTGCTGCCGCTTTGTTTCACCCCCTCCTCGCACATATGTGAACATAAAACAATTGCACGACTTTGTGGACGAAACCAAACCTAGCAGGGGAGATAGGGGAGAACCTGTTTAATTCACATTTAATGCGGACTTAATGCATAAATTAATTGTCTAACGGGCATATGCATGGAGTGACAAATCCAACCATTACTATACCTCATGGTATGACATACATACCATGAGGAAAAAATGACACCCTATGCAAGGGATAAACAAAAACTAAAAATAGCTTGAACGGGTCAACTTTACTTCGTTTCTGTAAGATTGCTGGAAGTTAGCATCAAGCAAAGTATAGTAGACTAGCTGATACAATTTAGGCACCCTATCTAAGGATCACACCGGGACAACTATGCCAACATGGGCAAAAATGATGCCCTATTTAAGGATCGAGAGCCTCAGAAACCATACCCTATCCCGCGGCACATACCTATATAGCCCATATATCGGAGTACCCCCCCCCCTCCCCGGGGGTTGACGCCTTGTGTGAGAGCTCGGATTTCCTTTTTCGAGATCCTCAGTGGCGTGTTAAAAAGATACATCTTTCTCATCTTTCTCAAGAGAACATAAGGGACAGACTGTCCCTCATATTCTATTGATCATTCTATATATCTGCATATTTACCACAGGCAATTCTGTCATCTTTATCATTTCTTGGCTTTCTGTTTTTCCCTCTTTCTTTCGGCTTTTTTCGCCGTGGAGTAAAACCGCGACATATTCCATAACGGCAAAAAATACAAAGAAAAACGATGTGATGAAAAAAATATCGATTGCCTTGATGTAGGACACCTGTGGAGAGAAAAACAAATGCTCATTTTTCTTTCAAACGTGAGCCTATCAGATTACTCAAAATGCTAAGGTTGATGACATGGTATAAGTTAATCACCTTTATAGAAGGTTGAGTTAATCAGCCGATTACACACAAGCAAGTTTTCCTTGACAAGTTCTGACTTGACAAACTTTATTTGCTGGTGTGTAAAGAAAAACTTGTCAAGTTTTGCCTTAAATAACAAGTGCAAAAACTTGACACATTGCAGAACTTGCTCGTCCCTACGGATCGATAAGGAAAACTTGTCAAGAAAATTGCGAAATTTCGGGCGCACAGCACAATCACTGTAATGGCGGATAACAAAATGGTGGCCGTGGTTTGTTTTTTTTTTGTCGTCCGCTGTGTAATTGTATTGCTGGCTACAGTAACAACTTGTCAAAGAAAACTTGTTAATTCGTTCACACCAATAAGTAAGACTTGTAAACGCAAAACTAGTCAAAGGAAACTTATCGTTCATACACATGCGCATACGAACATTGCTCGTTTGTAACTGGCTTTAGGAGGAGCGTTAAATATCGTTGTCCTCAAGTATGGAATCACGAGGCTTCTCTGATCTTAAGTTCTACAAGGATGCGACTTCAGGTAGATGGCCGATAATTAATAATTACTCTGTGAAATTCACCTTTCACCAAGATTGAGAAGAATAATTTTGTTTTATTATATACACCAATGAAACAACTTAGGTGAATGCTTCGGAGACAGCTGCAAAGCGAGAACTGATCAAAACTCACGCTTTCTCAGAATCCCCGCACTATTCACCTCGTAAGAGGTAAACATGAGATGGTGAGGCAATCAGATTATTCAAAATGCCAAGGTTTCTGAGTTGGTACATCATTCCAAAGAATGTCACATTTAAAGTTGAAGTTTGTTACCTTAGGTACCGAGGACCTGAATGAGCCCATGAGAGTAACGATTGTAAGAACAGTAGTCACCCCTAGGGCAACACGAGCTGGTACGGCATCCTTTGATACCCAAAAGCTTAACCACGACAGCATAACGATTAGTACTGTTGGAGCGTAAATCTGGAGAAAGGCATATCCTGTGCGACGCTGGAAGGTGAATACGGCCCAAAGATGGGACCACGGATCAGCTACGGCAGAGAGAACAATATACACTTAATGTATGGTCCCGAGGGAAACAGTTAGTTTTGTTTTCCCGAGAGTCCTGATGTTTCCTGAGACGAAGTCGAGGGAAACATCAGAACTCTAGGGAAAACAAGACTTACTAGTTTCCCGAGGGACCATACATTAAGTGCTTTGTTATATATTATTTCGACTTTCCCTTAAACAAAATATAGCAAAAACAAACAAACAAACAAAGACGGCACAATTGGCGCGCGGGCAACAACTGAGCAATTGTCTCCCGGTCGGGATACATTTAAATTTGATCGGAGACACGTGACTAAGAATCAACCAATCACAGTGCTCGTTTTGTTGAGTGAAAGTCTGGGTATATAACAATAACAGTTATAGTACGAAATCCCAAGCAATGTACTATGCGTAGTCATACAAGCCAATCTGAATTTATTTCGTGTTGTAAAATGAAACAATATTAACGCACACTCTGATTGGTCAAGCTGAGTGCATTATAACACCTTCAAAAAATCATTAATAATTCATAAAGAAAATACAAAGGAAATTAATGTTTAATGAGTGTCTAACCCTAACCCTAACCCTAACCCCTAGCCTTGTATTTAGTAGACGGTGTTGCTTAAGATTTAATGTTAAGAGGCGGACATTTGAAGAGAAAAAACAAACAAAAGCAAAACAAAAAAATTGGATCAAAAAGAAGCGTATTTCTGGTGACGATGTCCGTTTAAGTAAAAAGATCAATGATTCAGTACATTTTCACTGTGCCGTGCCGTGCCGTGCCGTGCCGTGCCGTGCCGTGCTATGCCGTGCCGTGCCGTGCCTGGCGAAAATATGCCTGCGCTACCCATATAGGAAAATAAGAATTCGAGCGGCCAGGGTGAATATCCAAAGTTCCACTGAGCGCGATACGCAAACACAATGAGAAACAGTATGCTTTTAAAGCTTGCAATACTGCAATGGGCCATACTATGGGCTAAATTAACAAAACAACTTGACATTAATTGGCTAAAAATAGGAGGCTTCGTAATTCTTTTCTCGGTCTCTGATATGTGATGAAACACTTTATCTCGTGTGCAGCATGGTAATTACATCTACTTCGATTACATGTAAATGTGGCATATTGCTGTAAAATCCAATGGTTTTTTTTTCTGTATTATTCTTATCACTAGTCCAGCACTAAATAGACAAGTAATTTCTACATGCACCGTAATTTCCGGCATATCATTGATATAACTATCAATATTGTGTCGTGAAGCAAACTAGTAATCTCATGTAAAATCATCCAGATCTACTTACTTAAGGCCCGTGTACCATAATCGACCACGCCCTTTCTAGTTTTGATGCTTTTCAGCGTGAACTCGCTCATCTCGTCATTAAGAATAACTATTGCTCGAGGGTTCCAAAAGTATTCGAGCTGATACAGATTGTAAGAGTCTGGGGAAGAAAATACAAAACAAAAGAAATATGACCTATTATCCTTTATATTTTGGTATAATATTGAACAACTAGACTAAAACTAGACTAATTTACTATGAGTACCTCCTGATTCATTGAAAACGAAACCGACTGTCACATTCTCTTTGATTCATTTCTTAAGTTAATTTAACAATTTTTATAAAAAAAACTGCAAGGGCGTTTCTCATACTGCGTTAACCAATAAGATGATAGAATTTTGGAAGTGCGCGTAATGGTTTCTAGTCAAAAATAATTTAGGGACGGACCATTAGAAAAGTGATGGTGAGGGGGGGAGGTGGGGAATTTTCTGCTTGCACGAATTTTGTTTTTTCGCTCACTGCTTGTGCAGGAATTTTTTTTTTCAGGTGAATTTGTTTTACTACGTGTGAAAAAGTCACAATTGGACCTTCCTTCTGCATGAATTTTTTTTTCTTCCTTCTTCTTTGCATGAATTTTTTTTCTTGGCATTTTCCCTTGCATGAATTTTTTTGTTTTTTCCCCACCCCACCCCCCCCCCCCTCCCCATCACTTTTCTAATGGTCCGTCCCTTAGGATAACAAACACCGTAAATGGAGGGACACGTTTAAACAAAACCATGGTTTTACTCAACAGCTCAACAAAGTTAGGTTGCATGACTGCTCATCAAGTGGGTAGTCCCTCAAATCCATCTGGCAGCTCGCCGTCATGGTGATTCTGTGAAGTGAAATTGTCTGTATTAACTTTTTGACTTGAATTGTGAGTAATGTACATGCAAAAGGAACTAAATCAAGAAAATTAAATTTATAGCAATGGACAATTTTGTGAAAAGAGAAAGAGCTAAGATGAGTGCGAAGATCGAGCTTCAGGGCGAACACAATGCACGACACAGGTAGCAATATAAACGAATGAAAATAAACCTTTCTAGCGCTTGTCCGCGAACAACCCAATGCTTTATTTTTGTTTCGCCTTTCCGTTGTTAGGGAATGAAATCCTGGGAAAACTATGCATAACCTTCCAAAAACCAACATTTGATTTGATTTGATTTGATTTGTGCTTTACAGTGTCCCCAATTCAGTGCTAGATACAGTTGACACTCAAATAAAGTTCATTATTATTATTTTAACCTGCATCTTATTCTATCCCTTGAATGAAACTCAACTCTCTTGTTCAGCCCATGAGGCTGCAAGGTACAAAACTGCGCAATCCAGTATGCATCTCTGGTAGGTAGGCGTTGATCAACACTGCTGGAGCTGTTGTAAAGATTACAAATTCCTTCAAGAATGATAAAATTGAAACCTTGCAAAACATGCGGCTCTTTGCATATATCTATTAGTTTCCGCAAGGAGAACATAATTGAGGTGTAAAAGACGACTTTTTTCAGCGTATCTCAGGCAAACTCACGGCGAAAAAAGGAAATTCGAACCAGCGACCTCATGATTACTGGTTTGGATGCTCTACCTCAGAGTTGTAAGAGCTTTGTGATTGCAACGCCATTAATTGAAGTACTGCTACGATTTGAATTAATGATTCTGAAACGATGACGACGGCATATTACTTTCAACGGCTGGCAAATTTGTGAAAATGATTTTTTCATCCTTTAGGAGGCAAACTAGGACAAAGAAAATCTGAGTTCTTCCAACAGCGGTGGAACCTACGACCTTCCAATAGGAAGTTCGGACTCTCTACCAATGAGCGATAAGAGACTTTTGAAGCAATACCTTGTGCCCCACATCACGTTGCCTTTCGGGTCAATGACAACCCTGCTGTTGACGGCGAGAACATTGTGAAAATTAGCGGTTTTGATGTTCAAAAAGAAAGTGTCAGGCAGCCACAATGAATCCCGCTGTGCCCCTGCAAGACTGATTGCCTCATCTAGCGAATGGTTCAGTCGCGGATCATGCCAGTACTGACGGAAGAACACATCCAATGAGAAATCCTGAAGAATAAATATTAACAATCGAGCCAATGAGCAGTCTGCAGCTTCTGGTAAAATCCGGGCTTCTTCTAAATGACCTAATAGGTCACAATAACAAGAGTCTTAAAATTCCGGTCTGATTGATTACACAATTGTACATCTACTTATCATGCTTATTACCTATCAAATTTTGCACTTCTTAGTTGCTCCACAGTCATTTATAACTTGGCACGCGCAAGGTTACCCAACGCACAAGTTGCAGAGGCATTAGAAGCCAGGGCTTTACAATGTCAGTACGTTTATTTAAAAGATATTATTTTGGAACTTTTGGTATATATAACATTATGATAAAAGAGGAGACAACAGTACGTTCCTTCACCAGGTTTGATTACATTTACTTCAATATTTTAACAAATCTAATTATTTTAATATGGTCAAAAACAATAGCTTCAATAATCTATTGTCAATGCGTACCGCCTCCATTCAAGGAGCTAGAGCCTATTCCCCAGGTCATAAGCTGACGTTTGTCTCCATCAATCGAAGACCGATTGTTTCGGGTCATTTGAATGATTTGCGAAGAGATCACGGATATAAGTAAAAAACTCTTTGACAAAACAACTGTGATATTTGAAGAGGAATCAGATGGTAGAGTACGCGAATAACGCTTTTTTATCCTGTGACATTGTACATCCACGTTGCAACATACCATATCAATTTCTCTCACTTTTCCGAAGTGCACGACGGTCATGTCCACAGTGACGTTGAGGGGAGGACCTAGAGAATAAGAGCCAATCAGATGCGAAGAATTTACAGTTCCTTATTATCATTATTATCATCATCATTATTATTATTATTATCAATATTATTATTATTAAAAATATTTACATTATCTTGAATATGCTCACACATAATACATACAATACAACTGACAAACAAAAAAAAACGTGGTTACATTCATCACGACACACTGCAAAAACGCTCCGTTATATCCTACAGAGTACAAAGAAGAGTAAAATACGGACAGCCTTCAAGATACAAACTTCTTGTCGATTAAAGGTTTCCATTTATTGAAGTAACTTTCAGGTGAATTAGTCCTATTTGATATTTGTTTTTTGATTTCAGCTTTATCCTTCACCATTTATTAGATAAGCGCTAGGAGACAAAGGTTCTTCATTACTACAACAGTATATGTAGTATTTCGCAGGCAGTAAATAGGTGATTTTTTTAACTTAGTGAGGAGATCATTATCAATGATACCAATCCAGAAAGATTTTCCAGAACCCTGATACCGCAGGACGTAAAACTAAGATGTGCTTTAGATCATGCTTTGTTTCTCGCAAGTTTAGCTTTAAATAATTTGCTTTTAGTGAAAACTATGCCATTTAAAATTTTGTACGGGAACATATGATAGTTAACTTAGTTTCTTTAGTGATGGAGAAGACTAAGTTGAAGTATTTTCTTGTTTGGTCTGGAGTTAAACCATTGGCAATAAGGCGTTGTTTTTGGTTCTTCAAATCAGTACGTGTTTCACGAAACGCTTATGTAGACGTACGGCTTTGGTTGTTAGCACTTGATAGTTCTCCCAAGGTTGTGCATAACGCCCTTGCTGTACATCGGTTCGTTTCATTGCATTTTTATAATTTTTTTTTCGCGGAATAGCGTTTATTACTCCATAATAGGTCAGCAGAAAATCTGTTTACAGAGCGGACAAAAGCACCAAACTTTGAATAAATGTAGGTTAGGGCATATATATATTAATATTAAGACCGGTGCCCGGTTAGATCTCTTCTGCGTTTGTAGTTATCCAAGTAGCAATTATGTAAGAAAACCCTTTTGGTGGGTGGCCTGTGGTTTATAATGTGACTACAAGTCTAAATTTATACAGAACATTTATAAGCCTGCTATGAAGAACACTTAACTATCCTCTGTTATCACTATCAACAAAAAAGTGTAGGGCATTTCATTTAAGGCCAGTTTCTTAAGTTTCTTGTTTTGACTAGTACTTAGTCTCGAAGCGGTCATCCACTGATTAGGTCGACCTCATAAGTAACTACACGAACATTACTGTAAGTACACAGAAAACTACCGCACTTTTCATGTCTTTTTGAAACATTTAAATAGCTTAGGTATTTTATTGTCTTTGTAAGCTAACACGGCTTATATTCAGCTGACTTGAGGGCTATTTTTCCATAATATACACGATTTTCATAAATTTTCTTTCAGATGTGATGAAATGCTGGATTTCCCGTTGGAAAAATCCAATGTCAATTTATGTCCTTTTTTTCCGTTTCGCATCTTTGATCAGTTTTGACAGCCACGAAAAGCTTTCAAATGGAACAAAAATCTCCCAAACGAAAAACCCCAACGAAAACTTTCGCACGATTTTGTAGATGAAAAACGGCCTGATTCTCATTTCTGCAACTATCTTGCCTACCTTTGTAGTAAGGTCGTAATCTCTTGTCGTAGTTCTCTTCATGAAAGAGTCTTTTCATTTCCTGTGTTGCAGTTTGGTATCTGTATTAAAGAAAGTGAATATATAATACGAGAAATAGTGATCACTAGAACAACTCCCGCTTTTGAATACCTGTTTGTGACGATTTTCGTTGCCGGAATATAAATACTGTGAATGCGACTGCTGACAATTTAATGTTTGAAAAATTTTACTGACGTTAAAATCGGTTTAGGTAGTCAACATATTTTTCTGAAAATTTGACAATGAAATCTGTTACAATCACGCTGTATTGTAACAGAAACGCGACCTCGCGGTTGCAAGAATTAGACGTACCCGACACCACCTTGCGCGCTTGGTAAAATATTACACACGACCACTGGGCGCGCCTAGTTTCATTATTATCTCTTTTAGAAAATGTCACCGACCAAATCAATCGATTATTTATACACGTAACGTCTAGGAGCTGTACAAGCTCGTTCATAATACGTACGTGTGCGAGATTACACAAAGGCCATACCACAACAACGGGATATACGTCTCCTACTCTTTGCGAACAATGTGTGGGTCTTTAACGTCCCACAAAGTTATATGATACCAAGGATTGTGAGATGGGACCTACGGTTTATCGTCCTTATCCGAGAAGGATAACCAAATAACCCTGTAAGAACTTGCGAGACTATTAATAAGGATATGCAAGACTGTCGAGATTCGTATCATGCGTATACTCAACACATTTAATACTTGCAAATGCTATTTTTCCTCGGTCACTGAAATCACAGGTCGTTACTTAAAAGCCAGAAGTAACGTGCTAGCACAAGCAATTTTGTGTGATGTGCGCGCTTATGCTGCACTGTAATGCACACCTGACGTAGACCGCGTGTATCGTGACGTTACTTAACAAATAAATAAGCCTCCACTGGGCTTTGTTCTGTTTTAATATTTAACCTTCATTCAATGTACTAAATCCATGCGCGTGATTGGCTAAACTCAATCACGTGATTTTGTGATACGTCACGTCATCACCTAGTAACCGTGCACTAATGAGAATACATCATGCCATCACACAACGGCTGGCATCAAAATGGCAAGTTTTGTATTTCATTGAACTGGGATTGAATCAGCTTCAAGCCTCAGCTTCGCTTCGTGCAGTATTGACAATTTCGAGTTCATTTTACAGCCAGCGCGTGCGTGTATTTGTAAACAAACCACTCATTTCAGTCTCTAACCCGTAAATAAAGCACGCAGGAGATGACGACAGCACGAAAGAAGTGTATGGGTAAACACGAGCCGCTTGAGCCATCAGCGAGCTTGTAAGAATACGTCCGCAAAAGACAAAGGCTGTGAAACCATCAAAGTTCGAACGCAAAGCACTGAAAAGTTTTTGAACGCGAGATTTTTTCAGCTCAGTCAAGAAATTTTTAAACACTTTCAAGTCATAAGTTAATCGAAATCCAGTCGAATTATGGCCCATGAAGAAAATAAGCGGGAAAAATCTTTTGTGTAATTTAGCAGGAGAAAACAAACAAGACGAACTGCTTAGCTTGTGGCCAAAACTTCAAATGGTGTGCCATGTTTTCTGAATGGACAACGCACAATTTATGCAAACGAGAGAACTGCTGTTTTCCTTCGTGCTTTTAGCCTTCGCTTTAATGATAATGATGTGGAGAGATGAATTCGACATACAAGCAAACCTCTGCGTGTTTGATCCGTTTGTCGTTTCTACTATTAACTGCGACGTAAGGGAGCTTAAATTAAGCAACCAAGACGACAATACCGAGTACCGTACCAGTGACAAAAATGGATTTATCTTCCTCTTGTACTGTAGACGGTAGGCAAGTTTCATATCGTTTTCATTTTTCTTTTAAACTGTAGAATTTTCCATTAGTCCAGTAGTCCATTTCGAATTTTTGCCGTCAACCTTCACGTCCTCAGCGGAGAAGACTTCTAAATTGATCATTTCACGTTGTTGTTTTGCATGGCTTGGCACTGAAATCAACCAAACTGTATTTTGCACGGCAGTTTTATTGTTTCCTTCAAAACGCTATTGTTTGATGGTTTCCTGGTTGATGTCATCGTCCTGTTTTTCTTAATTTGACTCCCCATTTTTACAAGTGCTGACTTTAAATCAGCCTCTATATCTGCATTTTCCCAGAGCTCGTCATCCTCGCATTCGTCTAAATGTAAGGGATGCTTTGTTCGAGCTCGGTCATAATATTTAACGAAAAGCTGGTAAACTCTTCTATGAAAAATTCCGCCACTTTTTTCACTGCGCAAAGCCGGGGACAACGCGAGCACCGTCCTGTATTATTAGCCGAAGGCGAAGTGATTATCGGTGAATATTCACCGATAATCACTGGGCCTGAGGCGAATAATTAATTTAGTATAAATACACAGGAGATTATTTCAAAAAAAAAAAGAAAAGGAAAAGCATTGTACCACAGGATAAAGTTTTATTTCATCAAAAGCGTGCGATCGACTGGCAGCCATTTTTTTCGTCGAGGTGATTATCGGCTGATAATCCGAGATAGCGAACCAATCAGAACGCGCAATTTTGTATAATCACCTGAATATTTATACTAAACTCTGATAAAGGACGCTGTTTGACCAATCATATCGCGCGTAGTGTCGGGACTGTATGATAAATGTAAATAAATGAACTCGGCTGGTAACAATGTTGTGCTGTGGTAAGGGTCAGTTGCATACACAACAACCCTGGGAGAACAGAGTTAAGAAAATTGGATTTCTTTCATTTCTCCAAACATTAATTATTTACTCGCTATTTGTTTCCAATCTATCTCTTTCAGGATTTGAGACGCCTGACAAGAAGCAGCTAGTGCTATTAACTGTTACACTGTGACATCCAAATTATAAACATGGTCTAAATTCTTTTGCTAATCCAAGCAGAGCTTTCAATAATCAGCCTTCATTCAACAGTAGAACATCGCATTCACTTCAGTTATTATAAGAAAAATGAATACATGCATACTCATTTGTTAAAGTAGACGTGCTGCCGAGCAGGTCAAGCAATGCCCACCAAACAATAGTATAAAACGAAGTTAATGCTAAACGCATTATTTATCGACCTGAAACAAAAAAAAGTTTCGTTAGTAAAAACTATTGATGTTTTTTGATCAATTTTATTTCATGAAACCACACAGGAAAATGTTTCCTGACAATGAACAACGATTTTTCTTCCATGCAGTGCAATGTGGTGCACACCTATAACTTACTGAGGAACTTTGAATCTCGAATATCAATTCTTTGTTCGTGCTTCAGTGACATATATTGGGTGCGTCTTTTTGGTATGATTCGGATTTAGATTTGTGATCCGAGATGACACGTGAATCCACACTGGACAAGGATTCATCGGTTCCTCTAATGCGCCATGATCCGTGTGATCTCGAATCACAAATCCTGATCGTACCAAAAAGACGCATCCATTCACATATAGGACTTAGCTTATCTTATAAAGACTTACCTTTGTTGGTGATAGTTAATTTTTCTACAGGTATAAAACCATTCTATAGTCCAAGTCTATATAATTACTCGTATGGATCTCCTGTATCTTAGCGCGCGTATTGGCAAAAAAGCGTTGAAAAAGTACGGATTAGTCAGGAGTACCAGAGAGTTAATACTGGTTGACACATGTAAGATAATATAGTAACAATAAGAATCAACTTACGGTGCAGGTAATATATCTATTCTTGCAGGCACATGCACCAACGAAAGTCAATCAGTGATTGTCTCATTCGTTATTTGTACTCGAGGCCTTCGCTCTAGTTGCTGTATACACCTGCATGTATTATAACAAAACGATATTAATCGTTGAATTTTCAACATATATTTCAAAAAACACTTATAGAATTCTCATTGGTTGCTTGATAATGTATACATTGGTACATAACAATGTGGTAGGTAAATGAATTACTATTAGCTTTCTTTTAATTTGATTTGACCGAAAATATACATATGGTCTGCGGTCCTTGCAAAGCGACTAGCGCATATCGCAGTTTTGATTGCAGTTTGTTGTTAACTTAAGGCAGCCAGTCTTTTTGTTTATGATTTTTTGGTGATCAAGAGAGGACACAAAACAATTAAATTTTCGAAAGAGTAACGGACTTGAACCAATGTATTGTTTTACCGTTATACTGTATTTCTAATTGGAATTTTTAGTGGCACGAATTGGTAAAGAAACAACACACAAGTAAAAAATAAATAAATAAAAAAAAACCAGTTCGAAACGTTTCTTCAGTCAGACCAACAGATTTCGGATCAATGTCAGTTTCTGGGCAAACGTGCACCTACCCCTCCCCTAAACCAACATTAACGCTAACTTTTTAACTCAGGGAGGGGTAGGTGCACAGTTCCCCAGAAACTGATATTGATCCCAGATTTCTACAACAAAGTTATTTACCACAATAATGGATAAAATATTCAAGTCAAGTTCAAGTTGGTTTAAATCATTTTCTACGAGCAAGGCTACCACTGTTTTCTAGTGTATCTCCTACAGAACAACTGGTGGTTAGCAGCAGGAGGGAAAACTATATTGCAAATCGCGTTAAGAGAGATTAATAATTTATTTAAATATTACTAACAGTGTACAGTAAAGACCTACCCAAACCCTCAGGCACACTGAATGCAAATACGTGTGATGTTCAATGTATCTAAATTCGGCATTTTTATAAGTGAAAGTACTTTGTAAAAAATTTCAGGGAAAGCATCCCACTGAAATTATAATTTCCCATCAAGGAATGGATTCCCTATTCAAATCATAGCAAAAAAAAATTAATCTTCTATAAATGTTTGTTAAAGCGCATTGTCCAATGATTTTAACCGTTCCCGATTAATTCATTCTCGGCTGTTTCGCTTAACGTACCTTTTAAAACTGACATTAATTGCCATCAGTCTTTGGATGATCTCAACAACGCTTCACATTCTTTTGACAATTCATTCCAGTGAACAGCTATTTGTATGTAATTCAGTAGATGTTTCGACAGCTCTGCGTTCAGAGTTACATGCAGGCCACCTTAATTTCGTCGCGTCACCAGTCCACTGACAGGTGAAACTTTCTATGGGATAAACAATGAGTGGAAGAAAACAACATTCACTTTTGAATAACTTGCGGTGCAATAACATGTAACAATGTAGAAAGGTGTACGTAGCTAAAATTTCAAATCAGACCCAACCAAAGAAAACAAGTGCCCTTTCCACATATCTCTTCTTAAATATATTGTTGTTTTTTACCTGTACAACTGAATAACGGACCCGGCAGAAAAAGAAATCAGTAACTTGCAGAATTAATTTATTCAAACTTACAAATTGCAAAGGTGATGAAGCATCGCACTTCGAATCTCTTTTTTACAATAACTGAGCGAATTCTCGCGCGCTGATTGGCTAATTTTTATCATCAATAAGAGTACAGACACATAAAATGTTAATTTATGCAAGGTTTTTTCGCGTGATAAGTGAGCTGTCAAACAGTCAGATTTTTACCCAATCAAATTGTATTACGTGTTGTCACAGGCCAATGAGAAGGCGAGAAAAGTTATTGAGAATAGTTGCGCCCTGATTGCGTCAATTTAAATAAAATTCAGCATTTTTCGAGTTTACTTGCTGTTTACTTGCGTTTTCTTTTCATTTAAGTCTTCATTTGACCTTTTTCGCGTTTTGTTATTGTAAAAAACAAATTGACGTCAGTTTTTTATCCGTCTGTCCTCTTATTGATGATAAATTGCGTCATAACATTGTCAAAGTTTGTTGTAGATCCACTCGCCTATCGGCTCGTGGATCTACAACACTTTGACAATGTTATGACGCAATTTATCATCAATAAGAGGACAGACGCATAAAAAACGGACGTCAATTTGTTAATTGGCCTTGTTTTTCTGTCATTTCACGTTCTTTTCTTTTTCAGTCTAAATCGCATTCGCTGAAATATTGGCTTATATCCTCGTGATTATCTTTACAAATCAGCACGATTGAGCAGTTAGCACTGCAATAACTACCGAAGTGTAATAGGCATTAAATTCCAATTGCTAACATGTCACTTGATAGTACCCTTCTAGTTGTGCTCAAATTCAAAAAGGATTATAAACATCTGGTAAGCTAAAGGGATTTCTATTTGTTTGCAGGCAAGATGTTAAATTTTAATTTGATCGTAGAAGCACTCTAGAAAGTCACCTTAAGGTTACTGTAGGTTTCTTTCTTTATTAGATCTAAACATAAATTTAACATAACAGAGCTTTTGCCCGCAATTAGCGAGGGCTATTCGAGGCGGGCAAATGAGGAAAAGACAATTTAAAAGTCAATTAATACTGTCTACAGAACAAACCTAGAAGCAATCTAGTTTTTCGTGTGGTTTATAGGCAGAATGATATGGGGAGGTGGACTATAGTCAATATAGGGAGTAACATACAATCTTGTGATTTTGAGAATTGTACTCAACCTTCAAAGGCCGAATTTTGCGAATTTTCTTTTCTGTGCTCCTGATATAGCTAAAAAATCGATTTAAAGTTTGGTGAAAAAAGTTATTTGAAATCATTAAACGATCGCGAGGTTTCGGGAAAAACTATTTTGGAGAAGAGTAAATAAATAACTAAACGAGGCGTTGTAATCCCATTGAACACATCTAGCGCCAATGGATTTTTCGCGGCAAATCTTATCCGGGACTTAAATGACAAACATTTGCATATTTTGTTTACATTGAAAGTATTGCTGTGTCGCGTCGTTTTGGCCGTTGGTATCAGGGAATTCTTTAATGTAGAATCCGTGAAAATGTATATTATGAATTCATCGAAAAGAGGAGAGAAGACGCCTTGGACAAAATCTCATAAGAAAACCGGGCCGAAGAAAAAGGAGAAAGGCGATTTGTTTGATGAAAACAGGAGGAAGGAACTCGCCGCTAGTGACAAAGGTTCCTGGTTTGACCAGTCTTCAAACGATGTTTCAGGAGTCTCACATCCTTCAACTTCCGGAGAGGTTGGTGCCATTAGTTTAGAGCTGATGGCTTCGAAAGCTGCTATTCCTGGTTTAGCAGAATCTGACTCGACTAGTGGCGAGGAATCGAACGCAAGCACAGAATCGGAGGAATTGGAGTGTAACCACGTTTTGTTTTGGATCGCGCTCGGTTGACTGGATGTTTGGTTCTTTTGAGGTCGCCACAACTTTTTTTCTCTTTCGCTGATTAGTGCCTTTTCCCTTTACTGTTTTTTCCAGAAACGTTTCTCGTTGATTTAACTTTACCCATTTTTTCGCCGTAATCATTCGACGGTGTTCCACTGCGCCTGCAAACCATCCCGCGAATTCAATGAGCTATTTTTGTTGCGGGCGCCCGGGTGGTCCAAAGCTCCTGTTTCATTGGTCGGCGGCATGACCCAGTTGACAGCCGCTTTGATGAGGTGTGATAAACTTTCAAAACTTTAGGAATCTAAAACTCAGGCTTTATTTTTGCGTGGATTTCCTTGCTTCAAGCGATTTAATAGGGTATATAGATTTGACGGACTCTTATGAAATTTGGCCAAAATGTTCCTTGGCTATCAATGCGAAAAAGAGTGTGAGGCTTTTTTTGATATTCCAAATACTTCTCCTTTTACACGCTCTCATGTAACGAAGATCGGCAAATATTCAATTCGCCAACTTCAAAATAGATTTTCTCGGCAACCAATCGGAATATCGAAAAAGTCGTACACCCTTTAGTAGTCTATCACCTACTGATTGACATTGTGCAGTTTGTTTGGTCGTACTTGCGAGCAGAAAGGCAGGTAATTCAGTTTAACAAATAGTGTCAGTTTTGAGTTTGAAGGCTTGCGCGCGCTTACCATTAAATCAAATCTTAAAAAAAAACATTTCTTCTGATTCTACATTTTCTTAGTTTTACGATGATATATACTTTGCTATGGTTAGAGTATCAGCGGGCATACGAATGATTCTTCGGAAGACACCCCTGAAGGTCTACTAACCTTAAGAAACTGAAAACCTGAAAGACTTAGTCTCTGCAATCGAATGCAGTCTGCAAAGATGGTCTTGTTGAATTAAAGAGATAGAGAAAAACATTAAGGAAAGCTAAGCAAGGAAAATGGAATCGAATGTTTCTTTTTGAGATCATGACCAGAACAAATGTTGGATAGTTGCTTCATGGTCCTTATCGCCCTCACTTCTGAAGACTTCGGGACACGCTTTAAGGTGGCAAAGATATTTATCTCTCTTGTCTTCTGAGGGGCGAGCACCCCTATCTATTAACGGAAACCAATGCTTAGAGCCGCTACTTCGCCTTAGTGAGAGATATAAGCTTTCCTTCTCAACAATAGCAGTAAGTATTGAATTAAGCAGACTACGAGTTTCCAGAATGCACACCAGTACATGCACTAAATCATCTACAAATCTCTAACTGGACAGTGTAATCGGTCAGTTACATGTACATTAGCCAATCATTTTCATTGCATTTGCTCTTAACTACATCAAAGAATCACAAGACTGATTAGAATCACCATAGCAACAACAACGTACCTTCAAGATCTTTTAAAATACACTTGCACACCACGTACAAATGCGAAGATACATTTCATATTATAACAAATCGTTGCGGGAACCAGAATCTCTAACTGCTCTTAAATGTGCCCTGCAGATAGTTTTTTCCCACTTGACTCTTCGCCTATTTCATTCATTTACAATGAAAATAGCAATGAAACACTGTGTAAGCTTTCGAGTGAATAAATGGTTTCTATGGTTGCGTAGTAGATCCCACCATGGGATTATACAAATATTAGAGCGGTTATATAATAAACAAAACATTATATGTCGTCTTGGCGATGCGAAATTTGACTTCTCCTGATGGAAAATATCATATTTTTTAGCACTCAAATGAGAAACATCTTATCTCCGCGGGGAAAAATAAATATCCATTAGATATTTTACAAATATATGTTATACTTTTTATATACAGAGTTGAGGTAAATAAAAACGCAAAAAAACCTACCGAACAAGCTTGGTCAATAAATGCTTTATTGTAAGACGTTTCTGTTGTGTTTTGTCAAAATAATCCATACAGAAAGCAGGCCATACGTGCGAAGTGAAAACTTAAATTGATGAAACCTGCTACATTAAATCATATTTCAACTTTTCCATACCAAAATCATAGAGATACATAGTTGATTGAACGATTTTAATCTAAGGCCTTCCAGCTAGAATTAATTTGACTTCAACGTCGTCGATTAAAAATATCAGTAATAATTAATCTTGTATTAGTTTTCCTTTATGTAAGTACAGTAATGCAGCCCGGTTAAGCAACGTCTGATTTCCTTTCACTTTTGCCTTAGATCACGCCACACAACCTTTTTTCCAGGGTAACGAGAACAGTTAAAATAAACATCTTGTTAATCGTCCTAAATTTTGCTAAAATGGATTCGATTGCTTGCGATGTACGTTGGCGATGATTCTGATTTACGTAAACATGACACGCGCTCACCACAAATAAAAACAATAACAATACCAGTATGGTGTAAAATAACTTCAACTTAACTGATATCAAAAAAAAGTAATTAGTAATGTGGCATTGTTTTGTCTATGTAAAGAAATGTAATGCAGCATTGTAAAACAACAACCGATTTCTTTTCCTTTTGCCACTGCCACTTCAAACAACATTTTAAGAGCAACCAAAACCGATGGATGAAACATGGCCTTAATCATCCTAAAATTCGCTATGATTCTGTTACTTGAGACGTGGGATTCTGGTTCGCCTGCTAATGAAAACACGACACACAGCTCACACAGATAATACCAATTCAATGCTTGACTCGCTTGTGGTACTCGGAGTTGGTAAACAATCGAACCTAAACTACAACCCGTAGAAGCTGGCGTGCTGGGATTAGCTGCAGAATTAATTTGTTTGCAATAGTTAACAGGTGAAAGACTCAAAACCCAAATACTTGTTGGTGGTTCGAAGCTACTGTACCTCTGTTGGTAAAATGCCTCTCTAGAAATGCCATGATTTTGGAATACTAATACTCTTTTAAATTACATCGACTATTGAAAATTTGACAACTCGTAATAAGGCCATTAATTATTTATCGCTGATACCTGAGAGCGGTTGCAAATATCCGTCAGGTTTGAATAAGCTGCAGTACAACTTTCGCCTCCTGTTGATTGCCGCCTCTTGACTGGGTGTCAGGAGATGATATATAAACAGCACGTAATAACTTCCCGTTAAAGTTCCCTTACGTAATTCACCGGCTGCAGATTGAATGAAACCAGCAGAAAGAAGTGCGAGGATCAATAAGCCTCTTCGCTTCGCTTTGAGTCGGGTGTTTCTTCAAGATGTTACGAATACCGTATGTTCTCTGGATTCTCTCAGCTTTCTTAGCGGAATCATCGGCGGATGAGTAAGTATATAAAATTATAGACGGTTAAAGCCACTCACATAATATAATACATGTTTATTGCAGAGACGAAAGACAACTACCAGTAATTAACTGAAAACACTAATCTATAACGAAACCCGCCAATTCATCAATTTGCTCTAGCACTTTCCCTTCAAGAAGTGTACTTCATTTTAGTAAATTTGTCCTGAGTACAAACCCCAAATTAATAAAACTGTTTGACCGTCATATATAATTTTTGCCGTTTATTAAGGTCGCACTCGGTTGGATATTTGTAAAACTCTATTGAAAAAGGAAAACTCTTACGAATGCAAATTT
>OX453280.1:25955151-26002651 GCA_949710005.1 Ricordea florida | reverse complement strand
ATGGCACGGAATCATGAATGAAACCACGAGGCTTATACAGAATCAGGATTCCTCAAAACAAGAACCTCAAGATAGATTAAACTAAAACAACAATGTGGACAAACGTAACAATGAAATAAAATGACAATGAAACTTATACTTATAAGGAATTCCTAATAAGAGAGAGAAGAAGAACAAGCAATCTCAACAGAAAGTGTATTAAAGAACTTTGGGCCTTGATAGAAAACAGAACATTTCCTGATATTGGTTCTACATTGGGGTAAATGAAAAGAGCAAGCATTTCTGGTGTTAAAGCTATGGATCTGATTGTTTCTTAGAAATGTATGAAATTTAGTCGGTAGTGCAGAGTTTATAAAGGAGAACATGAATACACCAAAGTGGAATGAGTGGGTGTCGTGACATTTCAAAAGCTTATGTGTCTCAAAAGTGGGATCGGTATGAGCATCACACTTAAACTTATATCTCCATCAACAGTTTTGTAAACAAGTAAATTTCTTTCAGACGCTTACTCGGTGGACGAACTGGACTATGATTGGTCCCAAGGAAGACAAAATGCCACTATTGCAGTGAAGGATAAACACTTATCAGAATACACGTTGATGAAAACAGAATCCATAAAAGACCTTGAATCCTACAAAGACGGTGAGCGCTTCACGGTATAGCTTATCTTCCCTCTTCTCTTATTCCCTGGTCCCCCTACGATTCCGTGATATACCACTCGGTCACACGCAACCACAGCAGGCAAAAACTTCGTTCCATGACCTAAACCCCACATCAGCCTCCTACTCCACGTCTCCGCGCCAAGTCCCCTTTGGTCTCAAACGTTTCCTTTTTCCTTCTGGAGCTCAAATTAGTGCCCTCTTAGGATATTGATTGGCGTCCATTCTTAAATTGTTTTCCAGTTGCCTTCCATGACCACCAGAGAATTAATGTGCAGTTACTGATTATTGTAGCCACGATCTGATAGATATTAGTAGACTAAGTTGTTCAGATTAATTCCTTTCAGTACGCCTCTTCCGCAGAGGAAGAAATATTTGTCAGCTAGAGTTATTAAAGGCAGTAGGGAACCTTTCTCCTGGCTCTAAGTCAATTGATTTTGTTGAAAATATCAGTTCATTGTGGTACGATCGGATTTATTTATTTATGTGTTTGTCCACGAGAGTAAGCGCCTGTCATGCGGTCTAGTAAGCCCAAATGTACGCTTTGCGGATCTATTTTCTCTTTATTACTTATGGAAACATATATGATCTCTGTGGTGCTGATATTATGTTGTTCTTAGCAAGAACCAACTAGCGGGAAGCTTATTGCCGCGATATGGCATTTACGACTCAACGGTATACGCACAAAATGACGCAACAAACTGAACCCGAAAATGGTTCACCTTAACATAATACGACTTAATTTTCCAAATTTATAGGAACTCACGCAAAATTGGTGGCTCGTTTTTGGTTTAAACGTCATATTGGGTACGCCTTGATCCAGATCTACATCCCAATCATAATACTTACTGCCCTCTCCTGGCTGTCCTTCTGGATACCGCAAAATGCAGTCCCTGCTAGAGTGGCTCTGGGAAGCACCACGATACTGTCAGTGGTGACATTCACAGGGTCCTTTAGGAGTTCCCTACCAAAGGCAAGTAGCTTTACGCTATACCATTTATTCTGGGCCTATATATAGCGAAGGGGCCCTAACTGTAAATTTAAGCTTAAAAACCAAGGGATTTTGAAACTGATTTGTATTAAAAACTGTCGACTTTTATATAAAGATATGAGAGGAAAAACACGCAATGTACGAAGATAATATACGCAACGCTCCGTTACCAATTCTTTGAATTACGACTTACTTTGTCTATCTCGTCAATACAGATTTAAACCAAAATATTTTTCAGCTGCTACTATACTATACTATACTATACTATACTATACTATACTATACTACCACTATACTATACTATACTATACTATACTATACTATACTATACTATACTATACTTCCTGGAAGAAAGGATGGTAGTTTTACCGACAAATTGCGGCAAAAAAGTTATTCATTTGATGATTACGAAATTTCGGACGTTGAACTGGAAAGATAAGTATATTAAAACCGATGTCCCATAAAAGTCAAACGTTTCTGCTGATATGGTCGGGTACAATACATTTTTGTTCTGTAAGAAAGGTTAGTGGTTTTAAGAACAGAATGCGACACAATGCAACACAGTTACTCGTTCAGACCAGAATACAGAACAAAAATAGAACTGGAGCTTCAGATGTCCGGCAAGATTTAATTTGTTAATCATATCCTTGAGAGATTACTTTTAACAAAAATTTCAACTTTTTTTTAATTACATAGAAACTTATTCGTTATTTAGAAGAAAGTGCATAATATCCATTTTAAGAGGGAATAATTCCATCAGGAAATTGAGTAATTTCAATTTTCTGTGGACAAGAACCGTGTACCAGAATAATTTAAACAATATCAAACTTCTTTTTTTAGAATTTTCAAGAGAGATTGTTTAAATTATTCTGGCACAAGGTTTTTGTCCACTGAAAACTCAAGTTCCTGATGGATTCCCTCTTAATCTCTTGGTACTTGTACGTAACTGTTTCTTTTTGTTTTCATTCAGGTATCTTATGTCAAGAGTGTAGACGTTTATTTCATCGCATCGTTTGCATTCGTGTTCGCGGCTGTTGTTGAGTATATACTTGTATTGCTGTACAGCGGATATAAACAAAAAAGCAACAGAATATATCCTCTTGACTTGCATGGAAATGACATTATGGTAAGGGCAATTTTGTTAGTAACAGCGACGTTTAGTAGTTCGTTTTCTTGTTTTCTTCAAATTTCCACAGTCGATTATACGAGACCTTTTAGGGGTGTGTGCTGTGCGCAAATGTCGTGTGTTTCATACCACTTTTGAAAAATATTTGCGTTTAGAATATCACATTTTGGAAATGGTAAACATGCAGCGTGCAACCATCGAGTTATGGACGCATGCGGGAGGTTACTAAGTACGAAAGTAGCGCAGCAGAGAGCATCACTAGTTTCTTGAGTGCTTAGCAAACTCCCAAGTGCGCCCATAACTCGATTGCTGCGTTTACCATTTCTTTTATAAGACTTCACAACTTTTATACTGGTTAACAATCTGACGTCAGCATGCAACCCATGGGCAAATGGCTCGCACGTATTAGCCAATCATTGCGCGCGCTTTCCGAAAGCTATGTCATGAAGAAAAATTTGACCCTTTCAATGTTAACACGATTAGTAAATGCGAGTAAGCCTGGGCTGGAACGGGACTCGAACCCTCGACCTTGGATACACGTGCGACGCTTAACCAACACTGCGAGTTTTGAGTTAAAATGGTGAAAGTAACGCAATATGGTAACGTATTTGCAGAGAGTTAAGTGCGTATTTACTCTCTAAAGTGCTATGTTGTCTTATATAATAACTCCTCGTCAAGTAGCTCGAAGACCGCTTATTCACGAATTATCCCGAATAACATTATGAGATGAAAGAATTTTTTCAGACAAGGCAAGGCCTTAAAATATGGTTATCTCTTTTTTTTGTTTCTTAACTTTCTACAGAACCAAAATTCCATTAAAGACGAGGAACTACGGGAAGTCAAGGTGGAAAATTCCAATGAAAACACGTGCAAGCGTACGCACAGAGATTCACCAAGATCGATCAGAAATTTAAAGGAATTTCTCAACTACGCATTTGTGCGGAATGAAGCATGTTTCCTGGACAAGGCGAGTCGCTGGGCTTTTCCATTCTTCTATATCATTTTCAACCTGATTTACTGGTCATATTACGAGCTGGCGGCATTCGGACACCACACGGCTGAGAAGAATGGTTGAGTCAGTTTGACGAGATTGATTTAACGTCTCACGTGTACTTTATCATTTTCTACATAAGCTTAAAATTTAGAGGGCGAGTTTCACTCCAGTGAAAGTTTCCTCTTGTGACAATGTATTCGTTTCAAACATGCCTCCAGAGAAAGTGTGTCATATTATAGCAAGTTTTTCCCGTTTTCTAAGCCGGAGCAAATATCTCGTTAGCCTGCGAAATCGTGCACCGGTATCACAAAAAAAAAAAACCACTCAGTTCAGTGAAAAAAAGCGGCATTTCAGTGTACTGGGACGGGTGGTGCATGTGCAATTTAACCCAATTCAATGTGCACGTGTATTTAGTGGTCTTACTGAACAAGCGGCGAAATCAAGTAGCCATCCCGGTATGAAACTCGTGCTGGGGCGAGCTTTCACATGTTAACATCTTCAAGATTAAAGGCTACATTACACCACTCAAAGTTTCCTGCCAATTCAGTTGCCCCTAAAATTTTTGCACCAGTTATTTGAAACTTGATATGATTTTCCAAGGAATAGGTCCAGATTGTGGAATCTCTATAGCAACACCTTGCACGTTAGGTGGGGATAATTTAAATAGCTGGAGAGCAAGCTTCGCGAATCGCTGTCAAGTGTGAGACCCACCTTGAAATCTCTCGCGTCGAAACAGACTGTAATATAAAAGCTGTGAAAAAGATTACCATAACAGTATCTTTTATATCCATGGTTCATCCTAATTTGCAAGCTGGTAAGGTGAACCTAATTAACTCTTACGTGGTTGGTTTCCTCGAAGACAGCAAACTCTCCCATTTGACCATATCACTGATAATCCCATTCGTTAACTGGAGAAGAATATTGATTGGTTTTGTTCCATCGATGGGCTTGGAAACCAAAAACACAACGAAAAACTAGTAGGTTGGAACGAGACTCAAATTTGGTCTTTGACTGAACAAGCCGGCTCGGTCAAAGGGACTCATTGCTGGGTTCACTCGTTAATTTCTTTTCAGCGCTGCTTGAAACTCAACTGTGCTCAAAGCCGTATGGACGCAAACAGCGGGTTCAAAGTCCAATTTCTCGTGACTGGGGCCCACAGCTTGATGAACAAACCATAGTTTCTAGCTAGAGTATCCTGCTGTGTCATTTGTCGGTGGCCACAACAAAGGCGAAGGAAAACGAAAAACGTTTCTAGACGAGTGCTGTCTATCCAAATTAATAACAAATAACTTTCATCAAAGTTTGTTGTTTAGTTCGTGTGTTGCTGTAAAAAAAAAGTCTCAAGAATCACAACCTTATCTCCCTATCGCCTCATTTGCTTAACCCATTTGAGGTCAATTCGAATTGTGACTTAAATCAAACCTTGTTGTGTTGTTTTCACTTTCGTCTTAATAAAAGGGGTACATGCTTGCAATAAAATATTAATTTCAGCTTTTTAGTTAAATAGGTTGATGGGAAGAGAAGAGCGGGAACGGATTTTGTTATTAACACTAACAAGACATTGAATGCCTAGAGCAGGGCTGCCTTTTAAGCTATCGAATATAAGTGACGCCAAGAAATCAATTTAAGAGGTTTAGAATAGGTTTTCCATATATATGAGATTTAAGTCCATAAAACAACCCGACGCCATAGAACAAGTATTTATAATGTTAAAGGCAACACCCACTAAATTATTTATTGTTGACAACTCCTAAAAACCTGCATTTTAATCCTTTTGAAAACATGCACATTGACTTATCAAATTAAACTTTTTTACTACAGTCCTGTTACCACCTGGGTCCCTATAAACATCACGGCATTTTTTGTCAGCCAGGCTTGTCGTTCGACGTCTAGTTACTCGATCGAGGGGCTGATAAGAAGTCAAGACTCGAATTCAGATATTCTTAAACTTTTTTACCAGAATGTTCATGAGATACTGCATCGCGTGGAACATTTTCGCCTTCTTACTGAGGTCAGCCGCGAATGAGCTGTAAGTCATTAACCTATACAATTCAAGGAGTACATTGTTATGTAACCGTTATGAAGAAAGACTGATCGTCCTTAAATTACCTCGGAGAAAGGGCGTCTTCGTGTTATCATTGCTAGAAGAGAATTTATGAATACTACTCTAGAATACCGTCTTTATATAACAAAGGATCGCACGATATAAAAATGCAAACACAAAGAAGGTTTTTTAGTGGAGAGAATTTCTTCACGACGCTAAACTGGACTTCTTCAAAATGTCTAACTAAATGTTATTGCAACGATTTATCGGAAAATTGTCGAGTTCTTTTTTTCTTTCAGCTGAAGCATTCTGTATGCATGAGTTCGCTTTATTAATGTTAAGAAGGTCAGAACACAAGAAGATCAGTACATGATCAGTAATGGGGTGTAGCACTAGTTCATCAAGCAAACCTTGATTTCAACAAAGCAGCCCAATATGAGCAATGGCTACAAGTATCTCAAAACAGGGAAAGGAAGCTACAAGAAGTCGAGACATTCCGTTTTGTGGGCAATTCACATGCATGCTCCTCAAAGCCCTCTTTTCCCTTATTTTCTGTGCAATGACTAGCAACGCCTGTGCAAAAACGTTCAATCACAAATTTCACTGTTTTCAATATAAAAACGCAATCATCTGGCTGACTACTGCGTTTGAAGGATATTCTTAAGCACGTTTGAGTACGTCATCGAAATTCTTTGTTACGTTTAGCGAGTTAAACCTTTTATGGGGCATGTTTTTTCCTTTCCAGAATACTGTCAAATGTTAAGAAAACTCTTCTCCTAATAAAATACACAATAATATTTCTACAAGAATGCTTGTTGACATCCGCTCCCAAACGGCCCCCTGAATCAGCTGTCGGCAGATTTAAGGTCAATTCCGTTTCCCATAACATGATTTTAAGTTCAGCGACATTTGAATAAATATCAGACGGAAAGCCAGAGCTTGCAATTTCAGACCCGGAAGTTTCACACCCGAAATGTCTAACTACAGGGTTTTCTTAACGACAAGTGGCCTATATAATTAAAATACGCTCGTCGTATTCCATTTCAGAAAACGTGAACGGCGCATCTCGGATTTCAATTTTGATGCTATAAACGACAATAGCTCGAATAGGTAATCTAATGACTTCGAGAACAATTTTTCATAGATGAGCACAAATTAGTTTTTCAAAGATTAAACAAAACTGTTGTCTTTGCAAGTGCTTATTGTTTTCAAATTGCAGTCAAACATAATCATTTTGATTACTTCTTAATAATATAAATGCACAAACTTTACTTTCAAATCTCTGAGCTCTATTTCAACTTTTTGCATACAATTTCAAGTGGCTCTGCAATTCTTGGGAGTACTAGACGTGTTCACAGGCAACCAGCATGCTAACATTACGGAATGTACATCGTCATAGCCGTAACAGCAGAGTCGAAAGGTAGACACCATATCGTCCTAACTGTTAAGCCCACGCACCGGTGACCTAAACTAGCAGATAATTTTTCCATTTCAGATACCACGAAACTGCCAAACTTATACAGGAGATGACTGAAAAGGATATGTTCCAAAAATACTTACGACCAAATCACGAAGGTCCGTTAGAATTGTCGCTGTTTTAAAATAGTAGTGGTTGAGCAGCTGAACACTATAGACGTATGGTCGGCTGAAAGCAAACTACAATATTAACTGATATCGTTTTCCTTTAACCGATTTTGGATAATTCAATTTTTTCTTTGAGAAAGCATGTAGACCAGGCATTGTTTAAGGCGTTATGGCGCGAGCAGGAAGCGGGAGAGATGCCCATTACTTGGGCTTACCCACACACCAAGAGAACATACAAGTCCCTGAGCGCACACTCAAATGCTATAGAATGTGGATCAAACACTCTTTTTACAATAACTGAGCGAATTCTCGCGCGCTGATTGGCTAATTTTTATCATCAATAAGAGTACAGACACATAAAACTTTAATTTAAGTCTTCATTTGACCTTTTTCGCGTTTTGTTATTGTAAAAAACAAATTGACGTCAGTTTTTTATGCGTCTGTCCTCTTATTGATGATAAATTGCGTCATAACATTGTCAAAGTTTGTTGTAGATCCACTCGCCTATCGGCTCGTGGATCTACAACACTTTGAGAATGTTATGACGCAATTTATCATCAATAAGAGGACAGACGCATAAAAAACCCACGTCAATTTGTTAAATAGACCACCATCTGATTAAACCTCGAATGAGGTAGAAGCACGAACAGCCTAAAATGGTCTGCAGACGCCTGGTACTTACATCAGCATACCATCATCATCATTATCATCATTACCATCATCATCATCATCACATCAGCATATCACCATCATCACCATCATCATCATCACCGCCAATGTCTTTGTTATCGTCGTTATCACCTTTACCAACACACTTCTTTTGAGAGACAAAGTTTTTACTCCTATCAAGTTACTGCACTTTCGCACCCTATTGACTTGACCTTAATATTTCAAACTTTAGAACAATAGCATTAGAGCAACCAAGAGCTTGCTTGTAATTATTGCACCACATTATGTAGCTTTCGTTAATATTCAACAAGTAGTAGCATTTATTTTATGGGTACGAAGATTTACTTATGGATAAAAAGCACACGAACGATCTTTTTTGTCACAAGTGAATTCTATTGTTTCGTTCTGCCTTCATTAATTCATAAAAAGTTAAAATTCATCGAACTAAATGCCAGCACAAACAGAGTAAAATGACAGGTTAGGGAAAGGCCCCGCAATTTTGATTAAGTCGTTATGGTTCATTAATGAGGAAACTAATTCGTTTCCTGCGCTCAATCGTTCAACATGTTAGCGAATAAGATTCGATTCCAACGTGCGCATTACGACGCATATCATTTTCTGTGAATTAAACTCTATAATCATATGGGAACAAAACTGTTTGCAGGAGATCCAGTGAACGTATCAATATATTTAGCAGTTAGTCACATAGCAGAGGTGAATGAAGTAAACGAGGTAAGAATAAACATATTTGTCATCCCCATCACTGAACAAATGCGATCTATTGTATAATTTGAAGTTTTAGTCTTACCTTAATGTAGGGGCAGATCCGAAGAGCTCATTAGCGGTCTGCTTAGTTAACCAACAATACCATGTCTTCTGTGCGGATTAAAACAGGTTCCAATAAAAGGAAAAACTCAGTCGCTGGTCACAGCCAAATCTTCGTCTCAATTGTCAGAGATGCTTTAGGCCTTAATTATAATCAACAAAACGAAACGATTTTGTGAATGCATTATCTGTAGGTAATTAACACTGGTCCCGAGGGGAACAGTGGATTTTGTTTCCCGAGAATTTCAATGTTTCCAGAAACAAAGTCGAGGGAACATTGAGATTTGAGGGAAACAAAATTCACTCTTCCCCAAGGACCAGTCTTAAAGTGATTAGTTATATAGCAAAACAAATGGGTCAAAACGGTGGAAAACAAATTAATAATCACTTTTTTGACAAATGAAAAACAGCGGTCAACATTTCGCGGGTAACAGTGAATTGTTTTCAGTTTGACGTCATAGTTTTCGCAATGTTGTCTTCTCACGGCAATTGGCGGTAAACAGTTTCATTGTTAGATGTCATGTGACCATGAACTACCCAATGAACGGGCGCTCTGTAGCGGGAAAAACGCCAACTATGTAAAAATGGTATATGTTGGCAGTGAGGGGCCTTATCAGAGCCCAAGTCACCGGGTATAGTTATTGGTGTTATCTCACTTAATGTAATAAGTGTACGAGATTTCTCTCCATCTATAAAATTTTCACTCCCAGGAATTCTCCTTGGATGCGTTTCTTTTGCAAACGTGGAAGGACCCTCGATTAAACCATTCCGCGCCAATACCAATCACCATGCCAGGTAGCTCACGTGACCTTATATGGACGCCGGACACTTTTTTCCTCGATATTCGATCTGCGGAATTTCATCACGTTACATCACAAAACAGTAGAATCACAATAACGTCTGAAGGAATGATAACGTTCAGCGCAAGGTCAGTTCATAAAAAATACAGTCATGCTTTAATACACGGTACTATCACGGTACTATCACGATACTATCACGGTACTATCACGGTACTATCACGGTACTATCACAGTACTATCCGGCGAACATTTTATGGCGTAGCGAAAAGGGATGCCAAAGTAACGTTAATGTTATAGGAGGAAAACTTTGGTTGTTGCAATTTCTTTGCTAATCAAGTAGCTAATTTTACAACTGAAATAGCAATTAAAGGTAAATGAGAAATCTTTCACCACTTTGTCATCCCATCGGACTGAAGAAGAGGCTAGGTTCCGCAAACGCTTTCTGAACACTATAATGAAAAAACTTGATAAAATTGTAGCCCAGTAGTTTGAAGCGACTTTCGGGAAACAAGCTAAGTGGCCGATCACTAATATCAGAAGGCTGTAATGACCTCATATTTACACTAAAGCTTTCTAACAGACGGCCGCAACAGCCAAAGCGCCGAGCGTAGGCCTGTGGAGACCCCTGTTGACAAGGAGTGCATATCTTAATTTTTGAGCAGAATCACAGTCACAGCTAGATGTGCCATGGATCTAACGGACTATCCACTTGATGAACAAGCATGTGACCTTAAGATGTCCAGTTGTAAGTTTCAATAGTCATAGATAACACCTTAACATAGATAACACCTAAACAAGATCAAAAGCAAAATAGGAAACAAGGCTTGCATGCCATAGACGCGTGGTTGCCAATGACTCTTGCATCACACGCACGGTAACAAGGGAGGCTATAACAAACTCGGTCATTAAAGTAACTTTAATGCAATGTCGAAACTACTTTCACCATTGCCTTGCATGGAGCGGTTGGCGCTTCCCATTACCACTTGCGAGAAAGCTTGCCAGGTAAAAGTAAGGTTCTTCATGTATTAACACCACTCGTGAAATATCGAGTTCAACTCTCGAAGATAAAATTCGTATTCACAAGCGGGCATGTAATATTCTGTTTATCATGTAAAGGTTCTTCAGCCATTCTGATGAAATTTTGTCGAGACAAAGGGGCCGCTGAGAAAGGCGCGATTTATTATGTACCATAGCAACGGTGACGTTTTCACGTGTGAAGATAACATTTTATTTTCACGTGTGAAGATAACATTTTATTTTCACGTGTGAAGATATCAGGTTTCGCGCGAAAGCTCAGCTGGTATTTCACTCCTCAAAGTCCTGTTAGTTTTTAATTACTCTACGGCCAATGAGAGTCAAAATACTGCTCTTGCAAAGCATTCATTAACCGTGCAGAGTCAGACCACTGCTGAACGTTGCAATCACCTAGCTAGAGAAGGACTCTGAAATACTAGACTCCTGTTATATCCTGTTATAATTGCTCGAAAGAAAGTGACAAGGCATATTTAGAAGGAAGGAAATGAGTAAATGCGCTTTATATTGAAAAAATGAATTGAAGTGCATTGAGGCTTAGCCCTCTCTTCTTTTTTCCAGATGCTTACAAAAGTTACGAGGTGAATTACAGCTGGAATGAAAAACTTCATGGAAATGTAGTCCATGTCGCGGACGCCAAGTTGGCGCAGCACACTTTGATTAAGACTGAAACGCTCAAGATGGTGAAAAAGGAACATCATAGTAATATTGTCTGATATTGAAGCTAAAGAAACATGACCTTCCCTCACTATGCCAAAAGTACTGTCTACTCTTTAAAGCATTTTTATTATATGACTGGATCCGCTGAGGTCTGGTTGACTACCCGAACGGGCAAGATGGATCTATCTTCGGCACTTCCCGCTTTGTCTCTCGAAACAAAACAAAACCTAACGGTCACATAATAAATCCTTTATTGACCAAGCTTCTTCGTCAAGATGGCTGAACATCGGCCTCGTTCTTCTTTGGGTTTTTATATCTCCTACTCCGTCTACCGGGACAGGTGACGTAGCGCATTGTTTCACCACTGAGTGTAAATTATTCAGTAACACCTTTTTTTATTGAATTAGGGGAGCAGGGTTGGCGCAGTGGTGAGAGCGCTCGCCTTCCACCAATGTGGCCCGGGTTCGATTCCCGTCCCCGGCGTCATATGTGGGCTGAGTTTGTTGGTTTTCTACCCTACTCCGAGAGGTTTTTCTCCGGGTACTCCGGTTTTCCCCTCTTCACCAAAACCAACATTTGGTTTGATTAATTTAATCTAATTTGCATATTGAAGAATGAAGAGCCACTATGTGGAAATGTCTTCAATAAAGGTCATTATTATTATTATTATTATTATTATTATTATTATTATTATTATTATTATTGTCTGACCTTGTTTTACGTCATCTGTGCCGGTACACAGAGTAGTAGCCACTTTTACTGACCTCGACAACGTCAGGGTCAACAAAACAACCACAACAACAAAAGAAAAAGGAATTTGGCCAATATGCAGCCATCTTGAACTGACGCGTGGTCAATAACGCATATATACTGACCTCACGCTTGGTCAATAACGCATATATCTTTTGATCATCCACATGTGCAGGCATCCTTCTTTTCTTGCTTCCCACGTTATTCCTTTCTACTTCCTTCTTTCGAAAGTTTGTCCTTTGTCGAAGCGAACGTAAGGTTTACGGCTGAGTCCAATTTATGGAGAACATTTAGGAACTATAACGTTACTATGCTGTAGGTCATTCATTTTTTTCGTAGAAGGAAATGAACCTAATAAATACAAAAACATTCGTTAAGAAGCAAACTGTACAGACTTAAAAGCCAAACCTTTGTTGCATGTTTTCTGCTTTTCATTTTAATTTGCTTGTGTGTCTTATTTGACCAAGCAGCGAGTGATAAATGAATGACTGATTAGGGAACGTCTTCTATGTCATAATTATGTCATCTAAAGTATGGTGTAAACAACTGTGCGGTGACTGAACTTTGCTCTTTTGCAGCTGCGTTCTCGACATTAATCGCTCGTTTCTGGTTTAAGCGTCGTCTGGGATTCGTCATGTTCCAGATGTACCTGCCCATCATCCTGCTGGTGACACTCTCCTGGCTGTCCTTCTGGATACCTCAAGATGCTGTCCCTGCAAGAGTGTCACTAGGGAGCACTACTCTTCTCTCAGTGGTCACATTCATTGGGTCTTTTAAGAGTTCTCTCCCAAAGGTACGTCAGAGACAGACTCCTTTCGCATTACTTTCCATTGTAGAAAATGAAGGTAAAAATAGGATGCAACAGCAATAAAGAAAACTGAATAAGAACACGTTTGAAATCTTTCTTTAATCTAAGAAAGTTGATAGCCGAATTACAGGAAACAACACCATACAATGTTCGTATCACAGCATGCCAGCAAGCATGAAACTTGTATACACAGAACTATGACCACTATTTCATGTATAGTACACATTTTTTCTTCCCTTCTGACACTAAGCCATGCCACTCAATGTCAATTGTTTCGTTCCATACCAAGTGACATAGTCGCACTTTACATGATACAACTTATCTCCCACTATGCTATAACGCATGCAACAGTCGAGCGTCATGCAGGTAATGCAGAGAAAACCTGTTCAACCAGTTAACAAACTCGTTACTTTCACTCTTAACATAAAACACACCATAACGTAATTATTATCAAGTTGAACACATAACCTGAAATATTATTGTTTCGGTCACCATACAGCTCCCGGTCACAAATGACTGACCAGAAAATTTGTTTACAGCTGCGAAAAGCCTAGAATAATCGCCAAGGCTAAACTACACAAGAATGTAGCAGAAATATATCATTATTTTTCACAGTGTGATAGTGGGGTATAATTTTTAGTGATGTAATTATTATTATTATTTTCGTTTCTTGGTTAAGGTTTCTTATATCAAGGCTGTGGATGTCTATTTTATCGTTTGTTTCGTATTTGTCTTCTCGACGATACTGGAATACATTTTAATCCTTCTTCGCACCGAATTCAAGCTAAGCCTGCAGAAAATGGTGCAATCGGATGGGAAAGAAAAAGGCAACGTAAGATAAGGATTCCTGTTTGATCTCAAGATATGTACCTTCTTTCTTAAGAAAAAAAAAATATATGCATACATTTAACAGCTTCTTAAAAAGACTTTGTCTTGATGGCCTAGAAATTTTCCGGTTAATACTGATCAATGGAACCGACACTTCTCCAAAATTAATATTTATGTTGCGGTCACTTACACGTGGACGTCATTGGTTGATTAAATAGTTGATTAATTGACTGATTAATTTGAATGGTTATCCTCCCTTCCTGTAGCATTTAAATAAGGAAAGGTGAGACACATACAGTTTAGTAGTAAAATTGAAGGCCAATATACAGATAGATTCATATTTGACATCGCGAATTGACATGATAAAAGCCTACGATTTGTATCACGCACTTCTGAAAAACCAATAAAGTAGAACTGGGTAAGCCTTGCAATTCAGATTAATCATTGTCCAAATGCTATAGGTTTTAAAACTTGGTAGTCACTTAGAGAAGTAGCCATTCCTAGTATAGATAAATACTGATTATAATATTACCGTACAATGACAGGTGGAGGAGTACGCCAAAGAAGAATTAGAATTGCAGGTAGTCAAAGTTGAATCACCTGTTCCAGCTTCAAGTTGTCATCGTCGTCGGGTTGCCCCGAAGCCAATCTCAGCTGCCAAGAAGTACGTGGGGTACGCTTTAATTTGGAATGAAGCTGACATTGTTGACAAGGCCAGCCGCCTGCTGTTCCCGTGCAATTTTATAATCTTCAATTTGATTTACTGGATGTACTACGAATGGGAGTCATTCGGCCACTTTCATGCAGATACTTGAAGCTTAGAGCTCTAATGTAACCGGTTAACGACAACCGTTTAACAACTCCATAGTAAGAGGGTATAGATTCGGTTAACTGATATAGCTGAGAATCGGCTAAAATTTTCACTGTCAGTTGAGAAATGGCCGAAACTTTAACTACTGCCTGAGAAATTTCTTAGCCGACATAGATAACTTTAAGTTTCTTTCGATTTGCTGGTGAATAGTGCGCAAGGAAAAAAGTCATTATAGGAAAGACTGCTTACCGTTCCCAAGCGGCCTTGCAGGTCTCTCAAGGCCACCCTTGTCGTCAATTGATACATTCGCTCTTCAACAAATCTGCGGTTTTTGATCAGAGTTCATAGAGAAGTTAATAGGGTTCCCTCTGTTTAGATGAGGTTTACTGGCACCCGATTTCTTGACTTGTTGTCCATTTACGATCTTGCATGAATACATAGTGACTTTTAAAAGTAGTTTTGAAAGGATCGTTTTCTTAAGTAAATGTAAGTAGGACTAACATCAAGTTTGAAATAAAACACGGTCACACTATCGTTGGGTAGCAGACAAAATACAGTTAATAATTTATTGCAGGTTAGAAATTGGTCTATCTTCCAAATATGGCTATTGCAACAATGGTGAAAAATGAGTAAAGCGCCATATAGCTAAGTGAATTAGTTGCTTGTCTCATTTGCATCGGCTAAAGGTGCACGTTCACTGCGTTAAAGATCGATGTTCATGGATTGCAGTTATAGGTTATTTCCAGCAAGTAACCTGAGGCTTTTGCAATGCTGAGAACAACATTCCTTGTTTGCGGTCTGTTATCGCTCCTGCCTGAAGCTTCAGCTAGCAAGTAAGTAGAGCTACATTTATTTTTTTTCAGAAAAAATTTCAGTGCCACACCGACTGGTAGGAAATGGGTAAAAATTACATGTAAGGTTATAAACGATATCGTACATCATGTGATAACACTGGCAGGGTAGCGTTTTGATCGTGAGAATAGACCAAATGCATAAATAGTGGCCAAAAATGTATTCTTTTGTTTATATGCTAATTAAAGTCACTAACCTCGCTCTCAAGCAACATTTCTTTTGAATTATGTCCATGCAAACGATGCTAGTGAGTCTAATTAGCACATAAACAAAAGAATAATTTTTTGGCCGCATTTATGCATTCGGTCTATAGTTTCTAAAGAAACTGTTGCTGCGTCGGTGGGGAATTCAAGCACAAGAAATTGGGGTAATCAAACGAATTGACAAAGTCAGTTATACCACCGTAAGGTAAAAGGGAGGTTCTGACGTTTCGTTGACATTCGCTCCAACGAAGGGCTAACTCTAGAAACGTCAGCACCTCCCTTTTACCTTACGGTGGTATACCTTACTTTATCAATTCGTTTGATTATCCCAATTTCTAGCGTTTTTATAGATTTGCGTCAACTCGGTACTAGGTACACCACTACATTATATGAGAGAATCACATGGTCACCTAGAGATATATATACGAAGTCTCTCTTAACATGTTGTAAAGTACCTCACTCATTCGTTGTGTACCCTTGTAAACATTTTCCACTCTCGAAGGGGAATTTGGTCGCGCCGCGTGGCCTCATCATATCCCCTATATAAAGCATTCGTTCCGTAAGTAAGAAAGCTGGTTTGGTTAAAGATGTGTTGAAAACTATAATGTTACTGACTTCAAGGAATCGACGTACAGAGCACTATATTATGCACGTTGCATAAGCTACAATTACCACTAACAGGGCTACAGTTCTAGTGCGCATAACATCAAGTCATTTATCATCCATGCTTGATAATAGTTTCAGTAAATGCATTCGCGAGCTATCTTATACCTCGATCACACCAAAGCTTAAAACATGTTTAAACGTCGTTCAGTTAAACACGGTTTAAAATTGTTTCCTTTATAAAAGCTGCTAACTGACGTTGTCGACTACAAATTTAGCACAAATAGAACGAAGAAGTTAAAGTTTATTTGAATCTTGTGTAAAAGCCCGTGTTCCAGGGTTCGGTTATCAATTTTCACGTTTTTAAAATCTGGTTTAACTAAACATATTTAGTTGGTATGAATGGGGCATAAGAAACTTGATTAGATACAACTGTCAGACAGGAAAAAAAATCACAGCCTCAATATACAAAACGGCGACCAACGTCTATTTTCATCTTGACAACTTATTTCAGTTATAATTAACATCATTGTTTGTAATTAGGTGCACGTTATCTAAGGCTTCATATCCACGCCATAAACCTTAAATTTATCACCAACAGCAAGATTTCATACGAAAGAAGAAGTTGAATAACCAATCGTAACCTTTTCATTGTCTAGAAGTTAATGGTTTGTTCACCTCAATTCGTTTACGACAGAATTCGAAATTGTACATTGCTGCTAGAACAAATATAGAGGTAAAATAAAACTGTCCTGCTATGCAATGAAATCGGTCTTTAAAGAACTTTGATGTTCTACTCTGTGGTGTATGACGTCATACCTCGTGCTCACATGATGCTTAGTGCATCGGAGGGCAAAGTTCATTTTCGGTTCCGTAGTTGTAAAATAATAAAGTTTGGTTGAGTTCTTCGTCTACTTTGGAACTCCCTAACGAAACGACCCAATACGCAACAGTGGCGACGAGGATAACTTGGCAAACGAAAACTTAACGTCCGCTACGAACGGTGGATTGCCAGAATACGGGATAATTCAGCACTGAACCTCCGGCATCTGCTCGACCGAAAGCACGTGAAATGGCGGGCAGACCACCTTTTGATGTTTTTAATCCTGAGGGCGAAGACATCGACAGTTACCTTGAGCGATTACAGGAATATTTCATTGCATACGATATCAAGAACGACTCAGATAATGCCGCTAAACGAAGAGCTATACTTCTCACATCTATTGGCAGTAGTTCTTATCGGGTATTGAAAGATTTATCATTTCCCGACGCGCCAAACTCGAAGACCTTCGACCAGCTTGCAACGCTGCTGCGTGGTCATTATAAGCCGACTCGTTTAAAAGTGGCAGAAAGATACAGGTTCCATTCTGCAACTCAGAAACCAGGTCAAAGTATCGTCGACTTTGTGAGAGAGCTGAAAAATCTTTCTGGGACATGTGAATTCACAAACGAACAGCTAAACGATAGTCTACGCGATCGATTTATTTGCGGGCTTCGCTCAGAGCAGATTAAACGGAAATTATTATCGAATAACTTCACCTTTCAAGAAGCCGTGGACACTGCCATCGCCCAGGAAATAGCTCAGAAGGATGTACGTGACCTTGGAGCGATTTCTCACAGTGAAAATTCGTCTTCCAACGTAAACAAGGTCAAGCGAGAACATCGATTGTCACGTGGTCGCTCATCTGGTAGACATTATCGTGGCAATGGTAAACAACCTCAGCAGTACGAGAATCCACGGAAACAATGTTTTCGTTGTGGGTTAACCAACCACACCCCGAACAATTGCAAATACAAAGGGTCAGAATGTTTCAAGTGTCACGCAACAGGTCACTTGCAGTCTGAGTGTCGCAACGTGAAACCATTTCCCAAACGATCGGCAGGAAAACAGCACGTACGTCACACGGATCAGGATTCTGAACATGAAGTGTGTGAGGACACAGGAGACGAGTTCCTGGGGTCAATCTTTAATCTGGTAGAGAACCAAAAACCTGAGTCACGCAAATCACGAATTTCAGCTCCTGCTGTGAGAGTTCCTGTGCTTATTGAAGATGTTCAATTTCAGATGGAGGTAGATACGGGTGCTTCTACTTCAATTCTAAATTACGCAGATTACGAGCGGTATTTCAAATACCTTTCGCTGAAGCCAGTAGAGAAATCATTCCATGCCTATGCTGGCACACCGCTGGACGTTGCGGGACAGATTTTAGTTGACGTGGAGTACAACGGGCAACGCGCGACACTACCTCTTCTAGTTGTTCGTGCAGAACGGTACGCCCCTCCGTTGCTTGGACGATCTTGGATGATGAAAATTCGCCTCGACTGGGTAAACCTCTTTCCATCCTCAAACGGTCAGTTCTCGGTGTCCCATGAGACGAATGTAGAGGTCGAACGTCTTAAGAAACTGTATGCTGACGTCTTCAAGCCTGAACTGGGGACTGTTAAAGGTGTTACGGCGAAATTGTACCTAAAGGAAAACGCAACACCAGTATTTCAACGGGCACGCCCAGTACCTTATGCCCTTCGCTCCGCGGTAGAGGAAGAACTGAAACGCATGGAAAATGATGGGGTTCTAAAACCTGTCGAAGTGAGCGACTGGGCAACGCCCATTGTTTGTGTTCCTAAAACCGATGGTACAGTACGTATTTGCGGTGATTATAAGGGCACAGTGAACCCAGCAATTCAGACCGAGCAGTTTCCGATTCCAACATTGGAGGAGATTCGAGGGCGTGTGTCTTCATGGAAGAAGTTCACGAAGATTGATCTGCGAAGTGCATATCAACAACTGATCCTAGACGAGGAATCACAAAAACTGTGTACGATTAACACCCATAAGGGTCTGTTCCGGTACACGCGGTTACCATTTGGAATTTCATCCAGCCCCGCTATTTGGCAACGTTTCATCGAACAAGTGCTTGCAGGACTAGCAGGAACTTGTGTTATCATGGACGATTTGCTTGCAGGAGGCTCTGATGACGAGGAGCATGTGAAGAATTTAGAAGCAGTCCTGAAGCAGTTTCAGAAGTACGGGTTGCGAGTCAAACTACCGAAGTGTGTGTTTATGGCACCGTCAGTCATTTACTTTGGATTGCGCTTTTCAGAGAAGGGTCTTCAGCCGACGGGTGAAAAGGTCAAGGCCATCAAAGAAGCACCTATTCCACGCAACGTCACAGAATTACGATCGTTCTTGGGAATGTTGGCGGCACTAACCAACTTTATCCCCAAGTTATCAACCCTTGCCCATCCTTTGTACGAGCTCCTAGGAAATAAGCCGTGGAATTGGTCGTCAAACTGCGACAAAGCTTTCTCTGATGTGAAATGTGCACTAACGTCAGAAACTGTGCTAACGCATTACAACTCTAGCCTTCCTGTAGAATTAGCGGTGGACGCTTCTCCATATGGTTTGGGTGCGGTCATAATGCACGTGTGTCCTAACGGCGAACGACGCCCTATTGCCTATGCGTCACGAACATTGAACGAACACGAAAAGCGTTATGCGCAGATCGACAAAGAAGCTTTGGCGATAATGTTTGGGCTAAAACGGTTCCATTTGTACCTATATGGCCGTCACTTCACGATACAAACGGATCATAAGCCTCTGGAACGAATTTTGGGTCCTAAAACAGCCATCCCCTCGCTAGCAGCGATGCGTCTACAGCGTTGGGCGATCATTCTTTCAGCTTTCAACTACAACATCAGGTCCGTTCCATCAAAGCAAAATGCAGTGGCTGACGCGCTGTCACGGTTGCCCTTGCCGTCAACGCGTAATGACGAGGATTCTGCATATCATGTCGAAGAACGACTGATCCATTCCTTACCCATTACTCACAAAGAAATAAACCACGCCACAAGAGTAGACCCAGTACTGTCAAAGGTGCTAGAATATGTCAGGCAAGGCTGGCCAAAGCACGTGGAGGATCTACGCCTCCAACCCTACTTTAATCGTCGATTTGAGTTGTCTGTGGAGCAAGACTGTCTTTTGTGGGGACTTCGGGTGGTCATACCTACTCGGTACCACAAAGACGTGCTTCAAGAGTTGCATTCAGGACACCCAGGGATTGTTCGGATGAAAGAATTGGCACGTAGTTACTTATGGTGGCCTAACATTGATCAAGAAATAGAACAAACTGTCAGAAATTGCCAAAGCTGCCAGCAAGTTAAGAAGCCACCAGCTGTAGCGCCACTTAACCCATGGTTATGGCCGAGTAATCCTTGGCATCGCATTCACATAGATTACGCAGAAGATGAAAACGGGCATTATTTCATCCTTGTTGATGCACACTCGCGCTGGCCAGAAATATACTTTATGCCACGAAACACGTCAGCAACCGCGACCATTACTATCTTACGGGAACTATTTTCCAAATACGGATTGCCAGTACACTGTGTCAGTGATAATGGTCCTCAGTTTCGCAGCGAAGAGTTTGCACACTTCTTGAAGATGAACGGTGTTAAGCATGTACGTGTAGCACCCTATCATGCAGCCAGTAACGGATTGGCCGAAAGAATGGTTCAGTCATTCAAGAATCACATGAAAACATGTAAAGGCAGCAAGCTGTCTGTTCAACAACGCATCGCTAATTTTCTGTTGACTTACCGGTCGACAAGACACCCTACTACTGGCAGAACACCAGCTAGTCTGTTCCTGGGGCGTGAACTTCGCACAAGACTAACCCTCCTTCGCCCAAGTGTAGGGGACAAGGTAATGGATTCACAAGCGAAGCAGAAGGAAACACACGATGCGCATGCTAAGTTTAGAGAGTTCTACCCAGGTGATAGAATTTGGGTGAAAGATTTTCGGAGAGAACGCACGTGGTGGCCAGGCTCTGTTGCAGAGCGAAGTGGTCCGACATCTTACGTAGTAGTTCTGAACGATGGACGAGTTTGGAAGCGGCATCTCGACCACATCAGACGTGATACCATGGACAGCGCAGTCGCTGACCGGGAATTGGAAAGGTTACCGCTGGACGCCGCTTTAGATCCTGTACGACAAGGCACTTCAACTACAAGTGTTCCATCACCCCAGCAGCCTCCCGTGAGCCTGCCGTTGTCGAATTCTGCCGAGCCTGGAACTCAAGTTCAGTCGGAGAATGCGAACAGCTCTCCATCTGCGGCAGAGACGACGTCTTCTCCTAATGCTCCGCTACCAGAAGGCAGTCTTATTCCACTGCGCCGATCCAGTAGAGTGCGCAGGGCGCCAGACAGATTGATTGAGACAATCTAGCTAATCTGTATTAAGAGTTTACAAAGCGTTGCATCTATTTCTTTAGGATAAACGCAAGAACTGTTTGGACATTGTTTTCATCTGACAGTTTAGTGTCTGATTCGCTGTATTAGTATTTCGGACTTGAATTCATTATTGACCCTTTACGTTCGGTTTCAAAAATATTATAAGAACTTGTTGCTCAGTTAGTATGGCCTAAGAAGGGAGGAGATGTGGTGTATGACGTCATACCTCGTGCTCACATGATGCTTAGTGCATCGGAGGGCAAAGTTCATTTTCGGTTCCGTAGTTGTAAAATAATAAAGTTTGGTTGAGTTCTTCGTCTACTTTGGAACTCCCTAACGAAACGACCCAATACGCAACATACTCTGTCGCCGTAGTTTCAACGACTTTATCTTTTGGCACTGCAATATTCTTTGTCTGATTTTACCGATTACTTCCCACAATCAACTGAAGAGCTGTGCATGTTACATTCGCACCACTTAAGTGTGTCTAGCGATGACCACGCTACTAAATGGCACAACTCAAATGAACGACCATTAACAATGAAGCTGCGGGTTACAGCTACAGTCTGTTCTGTTGCCATCCCAACTCGACTCAAAACATAGCAGCACGTGTGAGGGTGCCAGCAATCAGCCGGCGATTTTTGCATTTCTTCGTCGCTGACTTAGAATGTTTCTTTATCAAAAAAGAAGAGCTATAAGATAAATAACGTGACATGCATATATGTAAAATGTGGTATTCAGAAGAGCGTTAGGTAATTTATATGGTTGGCAAAGTAATGAGTTTGCATTATAATTTGGTTTGTAAACATGTCTTTTTGTGGTCTTAAATGCAAGGACAGGTGTTTTATGAAGTAATTCAAATTGTTTAGTATGTTTTCCGACTACACCCAGTACTTTCATTAAGATTTGGCAAATTTTACTCTTCTATTGGGATGGGATTGCCTTATACCATTCCTTTCGTTTTTCGCTTTTTTTTGTCTCCCTCTCAGATACGAAGAAGTCGCCAATCAACTCCTGCGATAACCAAGACTGACAAATACCAAAATTATCTACGGCCCAATCATGGAGGTTTGTTTCGTTTACTTTGCTAGATAACTCAAGGTGATCCCTTGAGTGTTCTTCAAGGTTCTAAAAACCATCTATAAAATATTGCATATTTCGCTCTGCCAGTCTTACGCACAACATTTTTATCCATTTCTATTTAAAATTGTTCAAACAATTCTTCGCGGGGTTATACCAATCAACGCACAGAATGGCTTCTCTATAACAACATGACGCTGTTTTCGTTTCTGATTGGCTAGCAAAGCATTGTCAATCAGAGTCTAGACGCATGGCGCTGCCCACGCCGACTTTCAAATGCAGTATTTCCACCCCTTAAGACGATTTTTCAGAGTTTTTCAATTTAGAACTATTTTGCCGAAATAACTAATAAACAACATAGTGGAATAAGACCAGAAAATAAATTTGCACGTTATACCAGAATATATTCACTCAAAGGCGCCAAATCTGTTCCACCTTAAACAAAATATATCACTAACTACCGTTGATATATTCATTTTAATAAAGCGCAAATTTCACAACATAATCAAAGCAAACAGATCAATGCTCAGTTGCACCTGGTTTTTGTACAATCGCCCAAACCACTCAACAACCGGCTGATGATTCAGATGGGCTACAAATAGATTTTTGCAAAGGTTCACCTATATTGTTCAGTTTTCTAAGCCGATAAGTAACTTGTAAGCATTGTTGATTCCCTTTCGATCCAAACATAGTTGAGTGGCCCAGCACGGCGTCTACTGTTCGTGTTTTAACTTCCAAACTAATCAGCATTTTCGTCCTGCAGGGGATCCTTTGAATGTGACCGTTGGAATAACCATAATACACTTTGTGGAAGTGAAAGAAATCATGGAGGTGAGCCGAGAAAGGCTTTGAACTTACTGGTCTAGATAGTTTATTACAATGGCTGGTAAGAGGGTCTCAATGGGGTGGTGATTTTTACGGCTAACGGTTAATATTTTTTACTGTTTTACGGCTAACGGTTGGTATTTTTGGCCGTTTCACGGCTAATGGTTAACATTTTTTACGGCTAACGGCTAAACGTTTTCTAATATTTACGCCTAACGGCTAATTTTTTTGCCCGTTTTACGGCTAACGGTTAACCCCATTGAGACCCTCCGGTAACGAATCAGAGAGAAGTTACATAAAACCTATTTTTCTAAAATTTGTCAAAAATGACTTTTTTTAAATATTTATTGTATGCATGTTTAGTTAAGTTGGAGATCACATGTGACACAGGAATCTACAATTATCACGTATTTCTAATAAAAACTGCGTATTTTATGCAAAGAAAAAAAACAGACTAGTCAATAGACTAGGGTAAAAAGTCAGGCTTGATTATAAGGGCAATATGGTCCTTACATAGAAGCTGCATTGTGATTGGCTCACTAATCGGTTAGCATTTTGCGTTGCGGACACTAACTGCAGTGAAACCAAGCAAGATGGTACAGGCTGTCATCACTTCAAAAAAACATTTACAATTCATAAAGAACCTACAAAGGAAATTAAGTAATGGTCCGGCTGAGAAGTAGTCTCCTTCGCAGCCGTTATTAGGGTCGTCACGCAACGCTCCTCCCCACTAGCGGCTGCTCACGAGAGACACACATTCCTTTCCCTAAAACTGACCAACAAGAAGCTGGCTTCCATATTCTGGAAACCTGGTCCAAGTCGTTTCGCACGTGTGCATCTGTCATGTTTTGTTTTCGCGCGCACAGCAAGCGCCCAGCAAATATAACGAGGAATTTGATTGGCGTAGCCGATACCAATAACGTGCATTCTATTGGTTCTCAAAAACAAAGGGAAAGGAATGTCTCTCTCTCGTGAGCAGCCATTAGTGGGGAGGAGCGTTGCGTGACGACCCTAATAACGGCTGCGGAGACTAGCTAAGAAGCGGGCATAAAAACAATAGCGCTCGGCAATATGTCGGCACGGCAAACATTTGTGTTCAATTTTCTTGGTCAAAATACACCAAAATCCAAAGTTTAGTGTAGTAATGAATAGTTCTACATAAAAACGTTTTTGATGCCGTTCAATAAACTCGCATTTTGTGCTTTATCAGTATAAAACACTCGGGTACGCCTCGTGTTCTATACTTGATAACGCACTCCAGCTCGTTTATTAAACAGTGCTTCAGATTTGATGTCAGCTCATTCTAAACGTCTGCTTATCTGAGAAACAACAGTGAAATACCTCATGAATATGCATATGAATCCGAATATCCGTATAAATGAAAATGACAAGCATCGAATTAGAAAGGAATTAAGAAGCATTTCTCCCATTGCTACCCTAGCCTTAAAGCGTTGAAGTTGCGGAAAGCGCGTGTAATCAGCTCATTTCGAACCCGTCTCAACTGGTTTTTCCATGTCAAGTTATTTTTGATCGTTACTGTTGATCAGAGTGCATTATCTCTTTGCCTTCCCAGGAATTTTCTCTCGATCTCTTTGTCTGGCAATTCTGGAGGGACCCAAGATTAAACCATTCTTTGCAATATCCAATCATACTGCCAGGTCACAAACGTAATCTTATTTGGCTTCCTGACACATATTTTCTTAATGTCCGACGGGTGACAGATCATGACGTCACGTCCGACAATAGCAAAGTGTCGATCAGTCCCGATGGCATGATAACATACGGCACGAGGTAGGTAACAAGATGACGCTTTCAACCGTCTGACGGCAAGTCCAACATTGTCACAACAGACTATTCACTGTATATCTTGTAAGTTCAAGAATGTTGTAGGGAGCACAAAAAAGATCTTGGTTTGTTACATATTACGGATCATCAAATTACACGGAGTAACAGCGCATGCACTGAGGTTTTGAATTTTTTTTTTTCATTTGAATCTTTAGGGTCAGACAACAATTCTTGAATGAAATGCCAATTAAAGACTTAGGCAAGCTTTCCAAGTTTCTAGAAAATGCGAAACAAATTAAAAAGGGCTATTTCTATTTCTACCTGGAATCTGCTGGTTTTACTAGCTTCAATGTATGGATAAACAGGAGATAAAACGTCCTACTCACTCTTTGATAAATTCTCTAGAATCACAGCCTCGGCTAGATGTGACATGGATCTGGCCGATTACCCTCTTGACGAACAGCTTTGTGACCTCGAACTATCTTCTTGTTAGTAGAGCATAAAAAAGCGTTTTACACTAATCACTAAATAGGACTTGAAATGCAAATAATCCCATGGTTAACAACGGAAACCTAAAGAAACTTTAGCTAGAAAGTATTATTGTCATAAAAACCGAGTTTCGTGGTCTTAACTGCAAATAGCATAAGCTAACCTAGGCGGGTAGTGTAGTAGATTAGTCAAAATAACTCAGGAAAGATGATTTTAAAATATACCAGTAATCAACGTATAGCAGTTTGGTAAAAAATAATGACTGTAAATTAAAATTAAATTGGTTCATGCTACTTAATCTTACGACGTTTAATTTGAAGTTCTTGATGAGGATGTTGACGTCAACAAAAATATCCTCTTGATCAAGAAGTTTTAGTAATCTTGTCTGAAGGCATTTCTAAAAGGATGTTTCAGGTTTTGCACGCAAAGATTCCGGTAATTCATTCCTGATCGGCAATATTTACTTAAATGATCGTAACTCAGTGTGCAACCGCTCCCTTTAACTTAGTGTTAGACTGCCACGCACTAACTATTTAAAAACAGTTTTAGTTATAGTGGTACCACTCTGTGGAATAGCTTTCCTTGCGAAGTTAGGTGTGCGGAAACCCTAGGGTAGTTCAAACACGCAGTCAGCAGAGCTCTTTGAGGCACGGCATTCACGGAAAGCAGCTTTTCAATATAGTGTAGTTAATCGGTATAATTATAGTTGTGTAATTATAGTCTTGATTTTTCTGTAAATAGCTCATGAATTGCCCGTGTTTAAATAGTATCTTATCTTATCTTAACATTAGTTCATTAGAGCAGATCTGACAGATACACGTTTCAGTTCTAATTGGCGTTTGCATGTAACTGATTTCTTCGCTGTCGAGTCTAAAAGATTCCATCGCATAAAATGCTGTGCAAGGGAGTTCGAAAACGGTACTAACGCGATAAACCAGGCTCACAAATTAAGGTGTGTTAATCTCGATTTTGCAGCGTGAGCCACAAAAACCTGTATTGTTGTACCATTCCTTCATCATAACATAGCTTTGGGAAAGCGTGCGCTGTGATTGCTCAATGCGCGCGATTCATTTGCCCATGGGTTGCATAGTGACGTCAGATTGTGAAGTTGTCAAGTCTTATGTTATAATATAAAAGAAATGGTAAACGCATCAGCTGTGCAACCATCGAGTTATGGACGCACTTGGGAGGTTTGCCAAGCACTCAAGAAGCTAGAGATGCCCTCGGCTGCGTCCAGAGTATCTCTTACACATCTTTCGTGCATAGCAATCTCCCGCGTGCCTCCATAACTCGATGATTGCACGCTGCACGTTTACCATTTCTTTATTTTCCTGGAACAAAGGTGAATGAATGAATGAAACTTTATTTAACCACGGGCAAATTCATCAGCTATTTACAAAAGTCTAAAAATTATAACTGCTCAACTAAAAACTATTAACTAAAATATATTAAAAAGCTGCTTTCCGTGAATGCCGTGCCTTATAGAGCTTTACTGATATCTCGTTTGAACGACCTTAAGGACTCCGCGCACCTAACCTCATAAGGAAGGCGATTCCAAAGTGTGGCGCCACTATAACTAAAACTATTTTTAAAATAATTTGTGCGTGGCAACCTAACATTAAGTTTGTTCTCGGAGTCCCTCAAGTTGTAGCTTATATTTCGATCAGAAAATTTCGATATTAAATAGTCCGGAGCTAACCCATGCAGGCATTTGAATACCATGATAGCCTTTTGTATATTTCGCTGGCGGTCGAGATTTTTCCACCCCAAAATTTCCAGCAATTGGCCAGCATGAACGTCATAATTAGAGAAAGTTAAAACACGGGCTGCTCTATTCTGCAATTTTTGCAGCTTGTCTTTTAAAGTAACCCCACAGGTTCCCCAAACAGAACTACAGTAGTCAAAGTGAGGTTGTATTAAAAGGTGAGAAAAAGGAGATTATACAGTGAATGTTACTAAAGGAACTCTTATGACCGTATGCTTTGTACGTTTCTATGCAAGACGCCTACTCGGTAAACGAGCTCAAGTACAGCTGGACCGAGGGAATACTTGATAAAATGATCGCTGTCAAGGATGACCACTTGTCAGAACACGACTTGACACTCACCGAATCTCTTGAGGACATCGAAAATTTTAAAGATGGTGGGTATCCCATAAATAGAGGATATTACACGGTGGCGCGAAGATATGAATTTTATTTTCGAGTGGCAAAACAATATTTTACGAACGAGTGCAGCGAGTGAGTAAAATATTGTTTTTGCCACGAGAAAATAAAATTTATATCTTCAAGCCGCCGTGTAATGTTCTTTTTATTATATAGACAAGAAGACATCGATACAAATTTCGGAAGGAAATTACCGAAATTACGTCATCGATAAACTCACGTGTGAGATTATGGAAAATAAACCACTCGGGTCCCGGATGTAGTTTTTATGAATTTTACGAGTGGTATATTTTCCAGTAAACACTCGTGTCTATATAATAATATGCATTATTTATCATATGCATCAGCTTTAGACCGTTAAGTGGTAAGATGCATCAAGGAAGACGTCCGTGACCAAGGAAGTCTTGGAAAAAAATGTCTGTATTATCTTTGATACTCACGTGGACAGATTTAGATTCCTCACACTTGGTGCCGTTATTGAATTTGCTTCTTTTCAACATATCTTTGACAGCGGATTTTCCCTGAGTGGAGTCCTGTTAGTTAGTTGGTGGTACATAGCTTGCAAGTGATAAGGGTAAAACGCTTATCCTTTTCTTGAACCGGCCGGACCAATAATAGTGCGAACATAACCCTTGTTTGCATCTCAAATATGAAGGAGTGAATTGTCCCAATTAAAAGCCCCTTAAAATGTTCGTATTTGACGTAATGGCAATGTTGCCAAGAAAATCAGGGAATCTCCATAAAGTAAGCAACAACGCCGCAAAAACTACGAAAAACAGTTCCAGAACGTTTTCAGATCATTCTTACTGTACTCTTAACGCCACGAATGATCTTTGATGTGATTGGCTCATTGAGTCGATTTTCTGGTACAATCTAGGTAGTCACTCCCTACTCATCGCTCGTTTCTGGTTTAAGCGTCGTCTTGGGTACGCGCTTATCCAGATGTACATCCCTATCAGCCTGCTAGTCGCACTGTCCTGGCTGTCCTTCTGGATACCTCAAGATGCCGTTCCTGCTAGAGTGGCACTTGGATGCACCACAGTTCTGTCAGTGGTGACATTCACGGGGTCCTTCAGAAATTTCATGCCCAAGGTATCGTACGTAGCTATCAGTGTGTATTTTTGTCACTTATTACATAATAAAATGAACACTTTCGAGCAATACATCCCAATTTGCAGTCATCGTCTTTCGGTACAACCGACATAATTTCAGAGGAAAATATAGAATTCCACAATTTATACGCCTTGGACTTGGTAAATCGATCATCTGTAACAAAAGACCCCAATCCAAACAACTGCTTCATCCCAGATTCAACATGCATTATTAAAAAGGTACAGTATTCCAGTGGACGGTACATTGGATTATAAGCCTAAAAGAGTATTGCAATAAACTTGTGATGTGCAATATGATGTGTGATATTGCAATAAACTGTCATGTGAAACACTGAATGCCTAGCTGCTCCGTTCACATGGTTCCGCTAACCTACCTAGGCAGTGTTAAACCGGTTTTGTTTAATTCATTCTACTTCTGTTATTTGTTATGTCCAGGTGTCCTACATAAAGGCGGTGGATGTGTACTTCATAGTGTGTTTCGTGTTTGTATTCTCGGCGGTATTGGAGTACATTTTTGTACTCCTGCACACTGCATTGAAACGTGAAATGGACAAGAAGAAGAAGTTATCCAGGAAAGATGAAGAGAAGGTGAGTCTTCAGAAACGCTGAACGTTGGACTGAAACAAATTGGCGTAAGTACCTCTTTAGATTGGGCATGCACACGATACACATATCAATCCCACCCAATCGTATTAGGCATGAACAACACATGTGCGAAGAATCGTCTTTGATCTCGGCTAGAATCGACCCAGCGTCCTCCGAAACGGATCTATCGTTGCTTTTTCGACTGAGCTACGAAGTTAGCTGGGAGAAAATCGTGAGTATTTACGATGGTACTGTAAGTAACGGCGAAGAGAGAGTTACACGTTATTCCGCGTAAAACTGTACACGTGACGCAAACTGAATTAATGGTGGTACAGAAAATAAACTTGAAGAATAAATTTCCAATGTACTCGTTATTAACGTGACAAAGTAGCAGATCTAAAACGAAGCACACGACTAAGCTCATGGCCAGAAAACTCGTCTCCTCCTCGTTTCTGAAGCCCGAGAGAGTTAATCTTGCTTGTATAGATCTAAGGCGTTAACCGTGGTATTCTCAGCATTACATATCAATACTCGGTATAAACTTTATAACCTCGGTGGAAATGGAAAGTGGAGAGTGCTACAATGGACTTCTAACTGTTGTCATTACAAATGCAGGTTCAGGGAAATCATGAAGAACAAGAATTAGAGGAAATCAAAGTTGAACCTCAAGTGCTGAAACCCTTGAGGCGAAGACGCGTGTTTCCCCAGCCAGTACTGAGTATCAAAGAATACGTACAGTATGCATTCATTCGAAACAAAGCTTGCCCTATAGATAAAGCAAGCAGATACTGTTTTCCATGTTGTTACTTGATTTTTAACGTGGGTTACTGGGCTTACTACGAGATGCACAAATTTGGGAGAAATGTTGAAATAATGAGTGGCTGAAAAGGACTGTTTTATCGCGGCGTCTGCCACGAGGTCCACGATACATACAACGTGGTATAGTCGATCGCTCTGTATGATCTTCCAACTTTACTTAAAACGCAGGCCAAGAATGTGTAATAAAAGAAAGCCATCATGGGGTACAACTCCAGGTCATATTTCACTGATCTTAGTACCAAGACATTCGCACTGTTCAAAATTACTCTACATGTAAAAGGTGCTTGCCAGTTTTTGTTTCTACTACTCGGAATTTTCATCGATAGAGGGAAGCCCTCAATGATGTTTAAATTAAAGTTTGATCATTAGCACTCCACCAAAATGCCTAGTTTGCCGAAAATATGGATTATCTCATACATCATCTTACGTCAAAAAACTATCCAGTAACCAGTTGCTCACTTCCTTTTCCCACCAAATAACTTCTGAATTTTAAAAGTACTTACAGCTATATGTAGACCAACAATTTTGCACTTAAATACAAAAATGTATTTCTTGCTACGCTTAATTTCTTAACAAGAGTTAGTGTTAAAATCTCAGGAGGTGTTACGTAGACAACAAGTTCAGGTTTTTGTTACAGCAACCAGTTTGACACGATTTCTAACTTGATGACGACTGTCCGGTTTAAGAGTACAATACTAACATTAAGTATGGCGGGAATCGACGAATGGTGTTAGACTGTAAAAACTTTTTGTTGCAGAAAAGGGTCTAGATAACAACGTTTCTGTCACGAATACACTGCTCACGAGCGAACACGTTTTTTCCCCGCCAGAAATATTTGGGGAAAAATTCGTCAGGGTCAGTTTGAATAACGTAGATAGTAACCCAGATTGAAGATAAAGAAACTAAGGGGAAAAATGATCCGAGCAAATTTGTCAAATACGTCAACATCGCTGTTTGAGCCGAGTGCTAGACAGAAGCTTGGAATGCACTGAATGATGGTTGTCCTTGGTGGGTTGGTTGTATATGGACTGTGCTGGATTGCTGGACCAGGAATACACTAGAAATGAGAGAACAGTTGCATGTAGACTGACAGTTAGGCGAATTCCAAACTAGTTTATGTTCAAACGGTTGTCAATTGACAGCACCTCAGACTTGCATAACGTTGTGTTAACGATGCTTATATATTATATGGCATTTAAATGGAGTGATGCATTATCTATTATTTATAATTAATTCTAATTTTTTTTTTTTGCGATTTACTATTTATTATTTAATATATTTATTATCCAAGTTAAGCGTTGGTTCTCGTCTTGTTCCGAGGTTTTTTCACCGATTAATGCGAGCACTTCTGCTCGCCTACAACATTTGACACTACATAAACGTTGTCACTAAATCATCACTATTTAAAATTGGTTATCCAATATTTATTATCTTTCTATTAAATAGATTTAGGTAAGCCTAAAAGCGGAGCTCCTCACACAGACCCTCACACATTGAAAATGTTGTCACTAAAGTTATTAAATACGCCTGGTGTACGCAACTACTTAAAGAAGATTCGATATCTCAAATAAATCGTCAAAAAAAAACATCTAGCTCGCGACTCAACGGGAAGAACCATTACCTGGTCAGCAAAATTATAATAGTTTTAAAGCAACACCAAAAGCAGCTAGGCAGCTCTTTAACAAAGGAAAAATAGACACTCAGCTTTATGCTTATGTCCCTCCAAAAACGCTTGAAAACTTGTAGGAAGAAAATTTTTCCTCCAAAACCGCTATGAATATAGAGATTACTTCATGGTTAGTGAGGGCGGACGATTTTTTTCACGAGTTGTGAAGAATAGAAAACGAACGAGTGAGCGCAGCGAACGAGTGAGTTTATTTTTCTTCACAACGAGTGAAGAAAAATGGTACGGGCGAACTAACCATGAAGTAATTTGTTTATTTTTAAGGTACTGTAATTTACTCCTTACAAAATACTACTAACTGATCATGAATCACGCTGGGCTAGAAAAATCAAGATACCACAACAAGGTGCAAAACGCACTTAGCAGGCTTTATTTTGGAGCATACCGAATAAGCATGACAGTCAAGTTAAAAATGCGTTCAAAATTTACTTCTCCAAAATGATACAAACATTGCACGAACTGGAAAATTATACTTTAAACACTGTTGGAAATGTCGCTAGAAGTATAAGAACCAAAGACAGTTAAAAACGTTTTAAAACGACTCGTGAATGACTCAGGAATGTCTTGTGTACGGGAAATACAATGTAAAATTACCTTTTTGTTTTGATCAGTTTAATGCGGCTCTTGCTTTTTCAAACACCACTTCTTTTGAGATGCTGAATCCGTAGCTTTTTTATTCAAATAACCGTTGCGAAAGAGAGAACGGAGCGAACTTGGCTCATAATCTTTGTTTTCCTTCTTTCCCACTGCTACCGGACAAATTCACTCATGAACTGAATTGAGCTCGTTTGAAGGAATTTCTTCTACGGACCTTGATTCGCCTTTCAACGTCAAGAATTCTTTTAGTGAAGCGACGGGCTGTTCGGATTTGTTATTCGTATTTTTATTTTCTTGATCTTGTATGAAGTCCTCGACTGAAGCTGTATCTGCAAACCTAGAATTTCTCAAAGAAGAAGCTGAGGAAGAAGCCGTTATTGCTCACTTTTTGCCGAGCTGATGGCGCCAAAACTGATCCCACCTCTATGAACAGTGAATTGGTCGGACCACTTTTTTTCACTAGTGAAGAAAATGGTCCAACCAATCAAATTGCTTCTAGTTTTTTACAGACTATTTTTCTCACACAGATTTATAAGGAGTAAATCTCAGTACCTATGGAATAAAATCCGTTTCTTCAGCAAAACATTGTAGACTGCTGTAGACTGCTGGCTGTAGGTTGTGTAGCCGCGGCAAGCCGCGAAAAGCGCGCGAAAAACAAAGCCTCCTTTCGGTTTAGACCTTCTAAATATCCCAGATGACTATGGCCGATTCTATGGCCGCCATGTTGGGGCAACATCGTCGTCGTCGTCGCTAGGCGCACGCGCCCGCGAGCCATGCCGCTAGTCACGATGACCATGAAAACTCAAACGCATGGTTTTCTCAATTTCTATCCTCGCACGGTAGTTATGGGGCTCCGCTCTGCGGCTCTTCGAGCCGCTGTGGAGCTCCGCTATAAGACAATTTATTGCTTCTGTGTTACATATAAAAAGAGAAAGATCAAACATTGCCGACTTTTGCCTCGAGAAAGAAAAACGGGAAATAATTACGGCCTTTCAGTTGGAATATTAAAGTACTACTGCTGTAAATAGGACTTTGTATCTTAAAGGGTGTACCCTTAAAAATATTACTTTAGTCACGACATGGGCCTAAAGATACTCAAATTTTTCAGAAGGTAATCAGTCACCTGGAAACCTACACACCACTACAGCGAAAGCCGGCTCTGTAATTGATTTTAGTATAAATACTCAGGTGATTATACAAAACCGCTCGCTCTGATTGGTTCGCTATCTCGGATTATCAGCCGATAATCACCTCGATGAACAAAATGGCTGCCAGTCGTTCGCGCGCTTTTAATGAAATAGAATTTTTTCGTGTTGTACAATACTTTTTCTTTTCTTTTGAAAAAATCACCTGTGTATTTATACTAAAACAATTATTCGCCTCAGGCTCAGTGATTATCGGTGAATATTCACCGAGACGAAGTCGAGGTGAATATTCACCGATTATCACTTCACCTTCGGCGAATAATTGTTAAATAATTTTTTACTTAAAAAAACACACACATTGCGGCAATTTGATCGGTGGTTAGCATTGTGGGATCAATAGGGAGCTTAAGCACGCGCGTTTTTGAGACGCGGACGGCAACCGGAAGCAAGCTATTTTCCCTTTTAACTTGTCTTCACACAACCACATTTACATTGATTAGTATCTTTTCTCCATTAGAGATGATCACTATAAAAATCTGGGAAACACCGCTGTCCTGGCAAGCGAAATGTTCATTTTCGGTTGCCGTCCGCGCCTCGACAACGCGGGTGCTTAAGCTCCCCAATGTCAGGAGCAGGCCAACTGCGCACCTACCCCTCCCCTAACCCAACAAGTTACAATAAGTTAAAAAGTTAGCGTTAACGTTGGGTTAGTGGAGGGGTACGTGCACAGTTGCCCAGATACTGACATTGATCTACATTGTGCACGCTGTCAAAGAGAACAACTGAATATATAAGTCCGTCAAGGTGGATTTCGGTTGGTTGTTAAACATTCCATTCAATTGCTTAACTTCGCTCATGCTCTTACTACAATCGTTTCGGAAAAGCTTATCTCGTTCAACTTATTTCCACGCCCGTTTCTCGTTTTCTTTTCTTTCCTTTTTCTTGCGCCCGAGTAGCTGTTACAAACTTGCTAATTATTCGGCATAGTAATTTGCTCGTGCGTTATGAGCAGTCGGAGCATTTTTCCTCTGGGGCATTCGCGTCTTAAACAGTATATAATGGCACTCAATGGTAGAATAAACTGGATATTCATCTTTGGACACCGGACAGTGGATAATCAGGTATACAACATAATCCAGCATTTTAGCAACCAGTCAGGCTCTAAACATTTCGGTCAATTCTACAACAAGTTATCCCATATGGAGCGGTTTTAATCAATACGTCAAAGCCGGGAGTAATTACTTAGACAGCTCAAATAGTAAGCCTGTGCCACTGCCTAAATCAATTGAGACAATACGTTTGTTTTAAAAACGCACATGTTGTGTAAGATGCAGTCGTCAAATTCACTTCGTAAATACTATATGACTTCCAGTAGGCCTGTGATCTGTTATTTCCTTCTACTTCTGACGCCGGTCGATAACTGACAAGTTCGCAATTTAAGAATCGTCACATTTCACTTAACCATGATTAGAACATGTAATTGCTACATATGCGCCTAATTTTGTCGAAAAATAACTGATCTGTTCCGAGCGGCTTACTACATATAGAACAACGTGCTTAGCGTAGTGCAAATGCAGAGGAATTGAACATACCCCAAATTACAATCCTTTAATGCCCACTTCTCACCTGCCTTGAATACGAGTTACGGATGACAGGTTTCGGTGATATACTGGGTTGCGAACGGGATCTTGGCAGTACCGTAATATTGGCGGGGTGGCAGGCTTCTATGTCCATCTCTGCCAAAGAGTAGTCTTTGGATGGCATCCGCTTTCTTTCAGCTTTTACTTTTTTCCTCTCGCTGTGCATGAGAACAGCAACATATTCCAAAAGAACCCCAAATACGAAGATGAATGACACGATAAGGTATGAGTCGATAGCTTTAATGTAAGATACCTATGAGAAAAACGAACGTCAGATGTGGACAAGGCCTTTTAAGAATCTATCAGCATTATACCCCTCATTTTACTTCCAGACCACAGCCGGGCAAGGAGAAGTGTTGAAGTTAGCTCTTGGGCCGTTTCGCGCTCGGGGCTAGTGCATTCATATATGCCTTAATCCAAAATGGCCGCATTTTATACATTGTTTTGTTTTTATTTAAATTAGACCATGATGCTTCGTTCAAGGTAAAATGTTCTTTTAAATTTTAGCTTAAGAACAAGGCATCAAGGGATACTTTGAATAAAAACAAAAGAATATTTAAATGGCGGCCATTTTGGAATATGATGTATTCCTCACTTCCATTCTTTATACATACAGATTTATTTGAAGAGTTCCATTACGCACATTTTGCATTTCAAGTATATTGCTTACGAATGCTAATCCCTTTTACTCAGAGAAAAGTTATAGGGACATCCTCAGTGTATACCACCGGCGTGCATCCAAGAACTTTAGACTCTTTCTTAAGAAGATAGAAGAGGAAGCTCAACAGCAGCTCCGAAACTCTGAAATGACCTACCTGGGAGCTCCGTCAAGCAACACCACTTGACAGTTTTAAATCTCAACTTAAAACTTATCCTCTTAAGAAGTATTTTTATAATTTATAACTTTCTTTTATTTTTATGGTAACGTATATTCGTTTTCTCTTAAATATATGATTGTAAAACGCTATTGATCAGGATATCTAAATACGCGCTACATAAATTCGTAAATTATCATTATTATTATTATTATTACTATTACAATTATTATTAGAGGAATCATGCTTTAAAGACCCTATGTTCATTATCATGGGCTAAACGTAAAAGAACTTCAGCTTTCGGATAAACGACAACGTGCAGCAGTGAACCTGTGGAAGTCCATGGTCTAACGGTGCCTGCTGGCAGTCGTAATCATGGTCTTCATGCTACGCCATTCCATCCAGTTACACTATGGTCGTTGGATTCTTGTTGTACTCAAGAAACATAACTGTAAATGAAACTTATTCATTTTTTTCCTATTTACCTTGGGAACGGAGTTCCTGAGTGAACCCATAAGTGTGACTATGGTAAGAACGGTTGTTATTCCAAGGGCAACTCTGGCCGGCACAGCGTCTTTAGATATCCAAAACGACAACCAAGAAAGAACGACTATGAGAAACGTTGGAGAGTATATTTGAATGAACGAGTACGCAAGCCTCCTTCGAAACACGAATTTGGCCACGAGGTGAGTATATGTTCCTGCAACGAAAATATGTAGATCAGAGTTAGTTGCGTAACCAATCACGATAACGTCTTTACTCCGCTAGTAGTCCATGAGATCGTTTCCCTAAATAAAATAGATCCCATTAGTTGTAAGGAGACTGTACGTGAGCTTTGCTCTCAAGTATCTGCCCATTCAACCCGCTAATCATGTAACGGAAATCTTTACGTAACCTCAGCTCAGTTAATACCTCACAATATGGTTTACGCTCCCTTACATTCACTGGGCCTCGTCTTTGGAACTCACCGCCTACAAGCATAACTAATTCGAATACTCTAATTCTGTTTCGTAAAGCCCTTAGCAACTCTTTGCTAAATTGTTGCCCAGATACTTACATTGATTCCTTATATTGTATTTAATTGTCTACGGACCTGTATCGCATGTAAAACGTAGCTGAGTTGAGTTAAAAATAAATCAAATTAAATCATATCAAACCATAATTTTTACCTATAACATATTCCACTTGCTTTCTTTCACTTCCGGCTTCCGAAAGTTCAAACTCAGACATCTCTTTGTCTAAGATGATGACGTCTTCTTTTGGTTTCCAGTGGTAGTCTATATCATTGATGTCGTAAGAGTCTTGAAAGAAAAGATAAGATTAGTTCTTTTATTACATCCATTTTAAAATCACAGGTGATCCCTGCAACTGATTTGATTAGCCCATAGCTGTGTGATTCATTCATCTTAGGCTGTAATTCGCATCTTTTTTTTCAGCCAATGAGAATAAACAAAAATAAAACAACCAATCAAATTTACAATACAATACTGGCAATTCACTAACAAAAATCCTGTATTAGGACTATTAAATTATGCGATTTCAAAACTGGATGTAATAAAGTGGTAATTGAATTGAGTAGAGTGCAATTTTGGTCTGAAGTCATACTTGTGATTTCAAATCACACGTATGATTTCAGACCAAATTGCACTCCACTCAGTTCAATTACAATTATTAATCAGCTGGGTTATGGTTAACGGGTATCCCTGCTCTTACTTGAGTTCTCTGTGCGCCTAAAGAAGGTTCACCTCTTGAGAGACACTAGTAAAGCTAATAGAAATAATGCCAGGGGGCAATACGTTTTTCAGATTTTGGTTAAATTAAGTAGCTGAGATTGGGGCAGCAATATGAATTGTAGGTACTTCAACGGACCCGTGTTATTGCTAATGTAATGTAGCAGGGGCTCATTCAGTTGTGGGTAATGGTTTCTAATGCTGCATACAAATGTCACAAAGGCCTCCTGTTATAGAAAAACATTCAAGAGACGGACCGACAACGGTAGCTATTATAAAAAAGCCTTTTAGAATCAGTTTTGCGATCGAGAGAGTCACCATTTTAATGACTGGAATACAAAAGGAGTATACAATAGTATGTAAAAGGCTGTGCGGCATATTGAGACGGAGGTTCCCAGGGAAAGCTAGGCACAAATATCACAATTTATTTTTTTTCTCAAGCATCTGAGCGGGCCGGAATCCTAAATCCAGTCGAATTTGATTGGCTAATCACACGCACGTGACCGGCCCAGCTTTTTACGATACTGCCCACGGGCCGGGTTTTTTCCCCGCTGTAGCAATTATCTTTTCTTCCTTTAAAAAGGGGACATTCAAAAGAAATAAGTTATTTACAGGGCTAGGTCGGTCCGCATTGGGAAAAACTGTGCCCTTGGTTTTGTTCAAGACAAAGACCTCGGGCACAGTTTTTCCTCATACGGACTTTCCACCCGGTAAATAACATATAAATTTTTTTTCCAGGAAAAATGGGTTGCATTCAACTCAACACCTTTGCGAGCTAGAACAGGTTCAATATCAATATTGTAGGATACTTTTGTTGCACTTACAGCTTAAGATCTCCAACACGCAAGTCTGAGTGTCCAGCGGATAGTCTCTTAGATCCATGCGACAAGACGCAGACACTGTTAATCTACAAAGAGCATTTTTTGTTTAAACGTCTTGTATGTATCTAGTTAACAAATCCCCCATAGTTCAGTTAAGAAACTAATGAATCTGCATGCGGTAGTAATGCACTTTTAAAATTTTTAAAACGTTAGGAGCAGCTCGGACATCATAACCATTTCGGCAACGAAATTGTTTGCACTTGCAACATTCAACACACAAAATTCGAAGACTTAGGCTGACTAGCTGCCAAAAGCTGTAACCTTCGGGTTTGTATCCTTTTGCACCCTGTCAGTGCAGGTGTCGTAATGGTTAGTATACTGCTTTGCAAAACAAGGAGATGGCAATAGAACACACGAAAACAGCAAACGGAGATGCCACACGACGAGGTCTGCTCAAGCTAGCGGCCTGGGAGAGCTGTGACACCACCGAATCTGCCGATACTGTTCGTTTGTTGCAAATTAAGTGAACTGTCGACTTCTGATTCGGTGGTGTTGTAAGAAAATTGCCATCCCTGGCTTTTAGGTTGCGCGTCGTTATAGAGTAACAAAATAGTGTATTCAACATAACAACGGTAACTGATATGAGATAGCTGTGCTCTCGATCAGAATCACGATTTTTTGCTGGATGTACTGAATAAGGCTAACTTCCTCTTGTTAGCGTAGCTTGAATTATGAGAAAAATCTGATGTTCCACAACTTTTGCTAGATACTCATTCGTTTATTCTCGGGTTCTCTGTTCTTTGCACCAGCTTCCTTTGCCTAACTGAATACCAGAAAAAATCCCTTGTCACAGTGATGGGCTAATGCATCAACCAAAAGGCCCTCGAAACCGTTCAAGCCTGAGTTTTTTTCCGGTCTTATCTTGGCAACTGAATTTGTTGCTCCCATAACTGAGAGGATCTTATTTAAACCAGGGAAAAAAATTGAACCACAACATATACATTCATATCCAATTTCATCAACTAATTTATCATAAGTTATAATTCTTAATAATTATTGTGCTAACCTTTCGCTGAGTTCTACATCCCCGTTAGGTTTGATTAAGATTCTGCTGTTTGATGCTGGGACGTGGTGAAACTTTGCCGTCTTAACGTTCAAAAAGAAAGTGTCTGGTAACCAAAAGTTGATTTTTTCACTTCCGGAAAGAAGAAGAGGTTTGGAAAGATTATGTATCAATCTAGGATCTCTCCATGCCTGCTTGAAAAATATGTCGACGGTAAATTCCTTTGAATTAGAAAAATAACTGACGGTCATTATTACATAAATTCTGTCTTCGACAAATCAGCCCATATTTGGACTCATGCGAAGCAAGGAACTCAATCCTTCACTTTATTCCAGTAATTTAATTCGGTCCCTGCAATTCAGTTTCGTTAAAATGTTTCTCATTAAAGGTAGTTTTAAACTTAATATTCCTTCTACAAAGAAACCGAAATCTAAAATTGCAATAAGAAGAACATATCACTTTTTCGCGAAAAGTTGAAAATCAAACGGCAACACATGTAAGTACCATCAAGTAGTTTCAAGGAAATGGTTATAAAATATTTTTTGTTATATAGTGTCTGTAATTGCTAGAGTGGCATGAAAGTACCAATAATTTTTTTTCAATAATGAAGATGGCATGAGCCTGGTAAATTTGAGGAGGTTAATTTTTCAGCATGTTACTGACAAACTCGAAAAAGGGAAATCCTAGTTTTGTTCATAGGAATTGAACTTTATGACTCACATTTCACAAATCACTTACATCGGCATTAAAATCCTAATAGTATGTATGTTGTTTGTTTACTAAGGTGGTTTAATGTCCTTACTCCCGTTCGAAGTTATGATCGGAGCGTCGGAACGTATGATCGGAGTGTCGTGGGTTCGACTACTACTCTACTGGGAGAACTAGGATTTTTTTTTCGAGTCTGCCTGTGCTATCAATTATTCCTTTAGGAGTCTAAAAGCATGGACTCTAATGCTGTAGATAACGTTCTCTATTTTAACAGTGAGAATTGTTTTAATAAACCTACCATGTTTATCTCTTTGATTGCTCCAAAAGACACAACTGTGAGGTAGACCGAAATGTTCAGTGGAGAACCTGAAAACCAATTCAGCAAGAGTGAAAAATCCAACTGCGAAACGAAGTATCCAACTTTTCACAGCATTCTGTCAGAAAACTGACATCATTTAAATGAGTCCCACTGGTGGTTTGCCAGTTTTCTTTTTTAGTACTAAAATACCCTTCATTTTTTTTTACGAGGGAGGGGGGGGGGGGGCTGCTGTGATTCGGGAAGAACCATTTAAAAATTATTAAGGAATACACTGTTGTTCATCGTGGAAAATGTGATGATAATATTAATTCTTCTTTTGTCACACGACGTAGTCACTGGATGTTGATCGCGACATTTCGACTGCTTACTGCTGGTCTTCTTCAGGGGATGGGGTCGACTGACTCCGGCTCACCATTATGTAGCTGTGTGGTCTGCTCTGATTGGTGCGTTTCGATCCGGCTATTGTTCCTGCTTTCTGTGTTTTCCTTAGGGGTTTGTTGGCTCGCTGCGTGTTTGTTGTTGTGTTTCTTGATCGTCGGCATCCACGCTTCTGGAATTTCAATTCCATCATCCCTGTTGATGTTATTAGGGTGAAGTCTTGTGTCAATTCCCTCTTTCACCTTCCTCGTGTACAGTGGTTATCACGTTCAATAAACTTAACTTCGCTCCAAAGCGGCTTTTGTCCGGTTTCATTGGCGTGTTCTGAAACGGCGAAGTTTTGAGTTCGAGCAAGGCGGATGTCTCTGTTGTGTTCTTTAATCTTTCTTACATAGGTCGTCCCGTTTCTCCGATGTAGACTGTACCGCATTCGCATGGTATCTTGTAGACATTTAAAAATTGCGTAGCCCCCTCAGCTTGCCAATTTTTTTCACATGCCCCCCCTCCTTCAAGAAGCGATTTCATTGATGGGCTCCTGTTAAAACACGATACCATTTCAAAGTATTGCGAAAATATTTCAGGTGACCCCCACTTTTCCCTGTTTTTTTTTTCTTTTTTGGGGGGGGTACCTCCCTCCCCCTCGAAAGCCGTTTTTCCCATGCCCCCCCCCCCCAAATCTCGCCAGCCCACCCTCTTATGCAGAGGGTTATGACTGGAATGGATACTTCAAAATAAGGTGAGACATTTCGTGACACATATAGAGTAAGGTTAATTTAAGGCTAGACACTTGGTTGCATCACATGACATTAGCTGACAACCTCAGTGTCAGGAATAGACCATTTTATTTTTGACGGGGGGGGGGGAGATAGGCAGTTACCAAAACAATTCCTGTAAAGCAAAAGTATGGACAAAAGATCATGCACAGTGGGCCAAGAGAAAAAACGAAGGTGCTAAAAAGGCCAAGGTGCTTAAAAAAAATTCTTGCACAGCCCCAAAGAAAAAAAAAATTGCCCAACTCCCCCCCCCCCCCTTCAAAAATAAAATGATCCATCCCTTAACCAGCCTTGGCAGATAAACAACACTGCTTACGCACAGAATAACTGTTGGTTAGGCACTGATCTACACTAATTAGGGTTAAGCGATAACTCAAAATGGTCAACTTTCACATATTGTTATGGTAACACCATATCAATGTCTCGCCTTATTTTGAGATAACCCTTATTGTATATGTGTCACGAAATGTTTCACCTTATTTTGAAGTATCCATTCTAGTCAAAACCTATACAGGAGTCCAATTTGGTCACTAGACCGTCTGCGGAGAGCAATAGTATTTCAGCTTGTAAGAGTTATAATGAGGAACCTACCTTCGTGGAACGGTCTTAACCGTTTGTCGTATTTACCAGGAGGGTAGAGGGAGTCAATAATTTTGGTCGTACTTTCATAAGCATCCCTGCAACAGAATGGCGACTGGTTCACAATTTGTTACTATTTTTCTCTCATCTGTAAAAAAAGTATTCTGAACAAAAGTGCTGTTCTTAACGCAATTTACGAGTGTGCATATCTTGTTGATGTAGATATTACATAATTTCCCCTTACTTCTTTGAGGCACTTTCAGTTTTACGAAGACACGTGAAGTAAAACGTGACAAGTTTCAGAGCAGTCGACCACATAATATCACAAATCTTCCCTGGCCAGTCTTTCTCTTTATGCTGACGGTGAAAGAAAAAGTGTTAATAATGTGAATATTTAAAGTGAATAACTGCAGTATAAAATTCCAATGGAGACTTGAAGCTTAAGATTGCAATGAACAATCGATAACACAGGTCAGTGCCAGTGCAAGTAGGCTGTTAAACAAACAGATTCTATCTGGCCGTATGTCTGTTCACTTTTAGATCACAGATAATAATAAAGATAGTAATAACAATGATGATGATAATGATGATAGTAATGACAATAATAATAATGATGATGATAATAACAACAAGAACAATAATAATAATAATAATAATAATAATAATAATAATAATAATACTAACAATAAATATAATAATAATGAACTTGATTTGAGTGTCAACTGTATCTAGCACTTACGCACTAATTGGGGACACTGTAAAGCACAAATGAAATCAAATCAAATCATATTAAATTAAATGAAATCAAATCAAATCAAATGCTGATTTTTGTGGAGAGGAAAACCGGAGAAAAACCTCTTGGAGCAGAGAAGAGAACCAACAAATTCATGTCGTCAAAATGTGGCTAGAACACAAACGCAGCACACAGGCCACTGTAAGTGTGTGACTGATGTTGTCAATACATTTTAGCGCGTACTGTGATCTATAATTAAACGGGCACAGGCGTTTCCCCATGAACAAAAATGTACGGATGTACAACGATTTGCTCTACTGTCAGTAACCTTAAATAAGTCAATAGCCATCTTTTTATCGATATCTTTACAGCAGTTGCTAAACTCATTTCGAGGATTAAATCTTCCAATTCCAGACAAATCTGAAAAACGTTTTCAAACCTTAGCGCCAACAGCTCGCCAACTTGAAAAAAAAAATTAATAGTTTGTCTCGGAGGCCATTGGTGTTTATCAGGTCCTCCGATAGAGCACGCGTAAGCGATCACTCACAGCGCGCGCATATTCAGTTTATTGTCTACCACCTAATTTGTATTAGTAAAAATCTACTAGTATACTAATGCAAATGCCGCAATATGATTGACTGGGCTACTGCACATTACAAGCCATTAGACTTGATACGTCTTCCCGCTTTAGCGAAGTTTCGCAGAAAGATTTAGTATTTTGGTATTTCTTTCACCGACACATCATTCGTTTATGATTTTTTACTTCGATTTCTATGAGGTGATAGTTTATATGGCCTAAGTCCATGGAAATCTCGAACTCAGAATCTAATAGTTAAATAGCAAGTAGAACGTAACACTTCTTCAGGATATAATATTTTACCTGCAAAATTTCCACTAACACACGCAGCAGAGGAGAATGGAAATGATTTTGCCGATTCGTTGTATGATAATCTGATGTACAATTTCCTCGATAAGCATTGTTGGACACGTTTATCGTCCTGATACAACAACAACATTTAATGACTTTCGTTGACCAATCACAGCAAGCGTGCTGTAATATTTTTATATATAGAGGCCTCCTTCCTCATCCACAGGAATGTTACGAATAATAAGACAAATCGAGAACCAAGACTATGTTAAGGATAGTGTAAAATAGATCTACACAAGATGGTTAGGAGCACTATGTTATTGGAATAAAAGGTTTTTTTAAATTGTTGAAAACTTTTCATGGTTTTATAGATGCACTGATGCTGTTATCACAATTGTAGTTTCTATTGTTTCAACTATTGTTTTGAACTCAGTTTTCAGTTATTTTCAACAGGACGCCTATAGCTTGACATTACAAATGTATAAGTTTGTGCGCGCAGACATTCTTGACTCTAACAACCAGCATGAACTTTTTTTATCTATAATTTTCATTTCTTTGTTGGAGAAAGCGTGTCTAGTACCAAAACGTTTTTCACCGTACAGCGAACTGGAACAGTATAAATATAAAGTAAATTAAAGGAGTCAGTGACACACTATGATCGACCAAAACCTTTCAAGTTTAGGTTGCTTATGAGGCCACATTCTCACTGTACTAGGCGTTCAGTTGGCCGCTTTTCTACAGTTGTCCCTGTCACGATACGTTTTTAACCTGGTCGAGGTCGGCTTGATATTTCTCCACGTTTACAGAATGATATGGCACACAAAACACTGCTTTGAAATATACTTGAAACGTAATAATTTGGTAAGACCTCGAATTTTCCTCACACCATTCCTTTTAACCAAACATGGTAAGTATTTCTCGCTACGACTTTTAGTATATTAAACCGTTATACTGTGACTAAACAAGCGAAGATAAACGAGATTGCGACCGGAGAATATGACCACTAACAATCGAAAGAGCGTGCGGCGTTTATGGTCCTTCTTCTTGTGCTTTTGAAATTGTAGGACAAAGAAGTTATACAGAGGAACACGATATTAAGAATTTCTGTCAATTATTGTGATCGTTTCTCCTACAATCATAGTATGTCTTTGGCAAGCGGCCAAAAAAAAATATGCTACAAACTAGAAACGTAAATAAAAAAATGTCCAAATTTTGTCATAGAAACAGAGGTAGTAAGAACATGTTGCTCCGTAACATCTACCTATCGCGATAGCATACTAACCTTATCCTTTAGCTATAAAGATAAAAACACAAACAGTGATCACACTTGCTATACATCGGACTTCGTTTTTACGACCGTTAGTAACTCGCCGGTTACTTCGTATCATACACAATGAATAGCAAAGCCTATTAAAGTTTGATATAGGCTGGACATTAAGTGTTCATGTTTTTGTATTCTGCGGTTTGTAAATTAAAAGAGTGGTTTCAATTGAAACGGTTTTTCAAATTCCTCGTTGTTAATTAATAATACAACAATTGAAAGCTTTTGTAACATGTTGTTTTCTTCTATTTTTGTTGATTGACTGTTGAAAATCTGCACTAATTATAGAATGTTGAATACTTCAACTGCGCCGACTTAAATTCGAATTAGTTCCATCTCTGGCGCCGATTTTCCCCGTCCACTTTTCCAGCGGGCATAACGGCATGGTTTTTTTTTCAGGGTTTTGTTTTTTAATTCAATGCTTTGACAACGGTGTATTTAAACCTAAGCTAGTTCATTATACAGCTAAAAACCCAGATGATGACGTAGCTCAAATATTTGTTGAATGTTTAGATAGAGAGATTAAGTATATTTATAACAAAATAATCAAACGAAAACAGAATGTAACAATGACAAATGATGATCAAGTCGAGTATTTTTTTTATCATTTTTATCAATGATACGGTTAACCTACTTCTTTCTTATTTGGCGAAAATCCTAATGATACGTTTGATGCCTAAAAGAAAATTTGAGCGTCACGAAAACAGAACTCCAAAACTCTCTTATCGATTGACATGGGTTTGTAGCGGGGCTCCCGCGCGCGAAGCGCGCGTGGAGCAGAGCCCCATACTCATGGAATATGGTCAACCTCTTTTCTTTTGGTTGTCACGTGACTGACCGAGCGTACGTACGTACGTACGCGTCTACAGATTGTACGGGTAGGGTAGGGGAGACTATCAAAAGGAAGGGAGGGGTATCTCAGGCTTGTCTTGGCAAATCCACATCTTTTATATTGGACATTCACAATATGGTCAATTGACAGCTGTCAAAACGGGATAGCCACTGACCAGCATCACATGACCATATTGTGGGCTCATGTGTCAACTCATCGAGGTGACGTGATTTATTTGGAAGCTGTTCTGGTAGCCCGCATATTTTTGGCGGGAAATTGCGTTGACGACTGAAAAAGAAATTTTCAGTTCATTGTCTTTTTGAGACACAATATTACTACTCTACACTGTTAAAGTTTTACTAAAGGATAAACGAAACAATTTCTATTGCTATGTCAACAAACAATAGCAGAGAAAATATAACTTGCAGAACACAGGGTTCAGGTGAAGAGCAACGGGAAAGAGAGCAAGAATTAACTGAGGAAGAATGAGCGAAGTAGATCGCCAAAGAAGGCGCGCTCGGGAAAGAGAAAGGAGACGAAATTATAGCGAAGAACGCCGACAAGCAGAAAGAGTCCGGGCTCGAGAAAATAGACAAAATGTTAACGAAGAACGCCGAGAAGCGGAAAGATTCCGTGCTGTGGAAAACAGACAAAATTGTAGCGAAGAATGCCGAGAAGCGAAAAGACTTCGTGCTGTGGATAACAGACAAAATTTTAGCGAAGAAAGCCGAGAAGCGCAAAGACTCTGTGCTGTGGAAAACAGACAAAATTGTAGCGAAGAAAGCCGAGAAGCGGAAAGACTCCGTGCTGTGGAAAACAGACAAAATTGTAGCGAAGAAAGCCGAGAAGTGGAAAGACTCCGTGCTATGGCCACAAATTTGCATAAGTTTTGTCTGCATAATATTTGCTCACTGATGCGTGACTCAGCACTCGCACTTTCCACTTTCCCTTAAACTTGACACTTGACTTGGAAAACCGACTTCTAAACAAACCTTCTTCAGAAAAATGATCTTCTGAATGCACTACTTTTGAATGAGAAGCAAAATGATGAAAGATTTCAAATTTCTATGTCCTTTAATCATATAAACATCTCCCCTGTCGACGGCTAAGAAATACTCCCGCGGGAATTTTCTCTTGGCGGCAAATTGCAGAATGTAGCGCTTTCAC